>JAHXMU010000715.1:0-72220 GCA_019455685.1 Philornis downsi | reverse complement strand
TTCGCATAGAAAAGTGTTCTCAATAACACTTTTCGCATAGAAAAGTGCTCTTATTAACACTTTCTGCATAGAAAAGTGCTTTCATTAACATTTTTGTATAGAAAAGTGTTCCCATTAACACTTTTTGTATAGAAAAGTGTTCTCACTATCACTTTTTGCATAGAAAAGTGTTCTCGTTAACATTTTTTGCCTAGGAAAGTGTTCTCATTAACACTTTATGCATACAAAAGTGTTCTCATTAACTCTTTTTGCGTTTAAAAATGTTCTCATTAACATTTTTTGTATAGAAAAGTGTTCTCATTAACACTTTTTCGGTAGAAAAGTGTTTTCATTAACACTTTATGCATACAAAAGTGTTCTCATTACCACTTTTTGCACAGACAAGTGTTCTGATTAACACTTTTTGCATAGGAAAATGTTCTGAACACTTTCTGCGTAGAAAAGTGTTTTCATTAACACTTTCTGCATAGAAAAGTGCTTTCATTAACACTTTTTGCATACACAAGTGTTCTCATTAACACTTTTTGTATCTCATGTATGTGTCATGTTGTTGTTGTTGTTTAGAAAAGCGTTCTCATGTATACCTTTTGCTTAGAAAAGTGTTCTCATGTGCACTTTTTGCTTAGAAAAGTGTTCTCATTAACACTTTTTGCTTAGAAAAGTGTTCTCATTAACACTTTTTGCTTAGAAAAGAGTTCTCATTAACACTTTTTGCAAAGAAAACTTTAGCAGCCGAAGAACGCGTAAAAACAGTTAAAAATTACTATATGTATAAAAGTGGTGTTTCAAACGTGGGCTTTTAATCAAACAAAATTTTCTTCAGCGAAAAAGCTCATTTCTCACCCGGTGGTCACATCAACAAGTAAAATTAAAGCATGTGGAGCTCGGAGAACCCAGAAGTGATTGTCGAAAATCCATTGTAAAAAAACTGAAAAGAGCGACTTTTGGTGCATTATGATCTGGAGGTGTCATTGGGCCGAATTTTTTCGAAAACGACTTCAAAAGTATCCACCACTGCTTCAAAATATCTAGAGGCGGTCATTTAAATAACATTGTATTTCGTACGTAATGGCAAGGTCCAAGCATTACAATGGAAAAAATTTCATCGAAATCATAGATTTATGTATGTTTTATTTATTATTATTTATTTAACTTTACTTGAAACCTAAAAATGGATAATCCTATACAAGCCGAAAATCGTTAAAGTTGATGGGAGGCGTGTTTAAATTAAATTTTAATATTAAAAAAACGTTTGCTTTACAATCTGTAAATGTTTTATTAAAACTCAGAAGTGACAAAAATAGCAATTTTATCCCTTAAATAGGATTTGGATATGGTAGGATATGGAGAGTTTATCTCACAATAAGGATAAAATTGTAAAGGGGCGTAAATATCATCACTGACCACTTTGGCAACTTAGCTGCTGCAGATAAATTTCAATACTTTTGCAAATGATATATTTGTGACGGGACCCTATTATTCATATTGATTGAGGCATAAATAACATAACTATCTGTTGATAGAGGTAAATATTTGTAATGCACATCACCGAAACAAAAGACTTAAGACAAAAACTCGAAGAGAATAGTTTAAATTGTCAACAATTGTCTATAAACAAAAATTAAATCATTTGTTTCTAACAAAACTCATAAATACTCTAAAAATCTAAAATAAATGTGCCGCACTTTTGATTTAATTTACTGCCTCAATTTTAAACTAATTGTCGTTAAAGTGTGTCAGCAATAACACACGCATTGAGACATATCGAGTCAGTGCCCTCCCCGGCGGTGGTGCTGGCTGACTATTATTGGCCTATAAATCTACATTTCGTTGTTTTACTTAATTTTATTAGTGTAATTTAATGAGATTTTCGTTTGTTTAAGACTACTACACAGTTTTATTGTTTATAAAACTATTTCGTATTAACCACATAAGCAACAAAATGATAATTGCAGAGAAACAAAAAACCTCAAAAAGAATGCGGTGGAGGCAAGAAGAAGATGTATCCAAAAGGTAGGGCCAATCATAGTCAAAGGCACATTTGCCTCCATACGATGTTGATTAATATTCCGGACGTATTAAATTAAACTCGTGGACGCCTGTGCATACATAAATTTCGTGGATATGTACGTTTAATCGTATTAAGTTGGGATTTTTGCTACTGTAACTTTGTGTTATTTACATTTGACGCAGTAATTTTGAGCGGATCATGAAAACAAACCTACCAACTGATAGGGTTTGACCACTCCAATTGATATCGAAGGGGCTCTTAGCGTGGCTTTGGTAACACAACAATGGATATCAACAATGAATATCAATAGAAACCTTGAAATTTATGGTATTTATAATGTAATGCAAATGTGAGTGAGACTTTATTGCATTATGCTTTTATGATTTATTACAATGGCATTCATAATTCTTGGCAATTACTGATAATAAAATTTCACTTTTTTCCACTGATCGCAATCAGTTAAATTAAAGGTCATATGAGTTCGCTTAATTAACTTGTTGTTTTACAATATAAACTTGAGTTTTTCGGTCAGTTGTTGTAACACAAAACTTTCTATTTCTGTTGCTGCTGTTGAAAAAAGAAGAAAACAATTCAAAATTCTTATAATTTGCCAAAATGCAATTAAATTGCAGTAATAATCGTATGATAAACATCTGTCCATGGCAACAACAATACGGGTATTTACTGTAATTATCGTTGACTTTCTTTCTTCTCTAGTCAAAACACGTCTTCTGAAATGTTTGTTTTCAACTTTGACGTACTCGTAAAGAAATCAACACTTGTCAGCCTAAAAAAAAAAACAAAATATGAAAAGTCAGTTAGTTTTACGGCTACCTTCACACTCACATTCACATTCACTTGCGGCATAATACACTTGCATTTTGAAAAAGCTCAGTGCCGGGTACAGAATTTATATTCAAATGAAAAATGCCCAATTCCAAATAAAATGTTTAAAAATGTAACATAAAGAATAAATTCCAAATTTGTCATAGTTCCAAATGAATAAAATTAGCGTTGAACGTAGTTAATCCTTTTCATGAATTGAAAAAATTAATTTTATAAAATAAATTAAATTATGAATTATAAATTCTGAATTGAATTGAATTGCATTTTATTAATTGAATTGAATGCATTTACACGGAATTAAGTTGAATTACATTGAAAACAAAACAAACAATTTGTAAATATTGTATAGGTAAATTGTAAAAATTAAGTATCTACAGGCTGGCGCAATAGAACGTGCATATTTAAAAAATAGATTAAAAAATAAATACAAAAGGTATGGTTAAAATAAATCTAAGGCATTGTAGAGTAATAAATGGAGTTTATTTATTAAAAATAACATCTTCTAAATGGTGACCCTCTCTACGACGGCACTCCTCTAACCGCAAACGAAAATTATTGAAAACTTTCTTCAGTGATACAGGTGTAATGGCTGCCATTTCACCGCGGATATTCTCCTTGAGCTGAACAATGTTTCTTGGGTTATTACTGTAGACTTTGTGTTTGAGGTATCCCCACAGAAAAAAGTCAAGAGGCGTCAAGTCTGGACTACGTGAGGGCCATGGGATATCACCTCTTTTCGAAATCAGTCTGCCAGGGAACATCTGTTTCACCACCGCCATGGAGTCATTTGATGTGTGACAGGTAGCTCCATCTTGTTGGAACCAAGTTCTGGAATTCACTATTCTTGAACTTTCAATTTCTATAGCCAAAAATCCGTCCAATATCGCAACATAGCGTTCCGTATTAACCGTGACGTTTTGGCCCCGCGCACTTTCGACGAAAAAAGGACCAATTATTCCTCTGCCAGAGATTGCTGCCCATACTGTCACTTTAGGACTATGCAATGGTTTCTGGTGTTTGATTTTGGGATTTTCACTGTTCCAGTAACGACAATTTTGACGGTTTACGAACCCATTCATAAGGAAATGAGCCTCGTCAGAGAAAAGGATATTGTCAAAATTGGAAAATCGATTAAGCATTTCATTAGCAAATGCGAGCCTTGCTATGCAGTCAGACTCTTTCAATTCTTGTGTTAATTGCAGCTTATATGGATGCAGTTTAAGATCCAATGTTAAAATTCGTTGCAAACTTCGTCGCGATAATTGTAAGACAGACGATCTCTTGCGAGTCGACATTTGTGGATTTCCTCGTACTGACTCCATAACTCTCTCAACATTGTCTTCGGTCTTAGATGTTCTTGGGCGACCATTTGCTTGTGGTTTAAATGTTGAACCGGTCTCTTCAAAACGCTTTAACCATATTTTAATCAAATTAGCACTCGGAGCTTCACTAATTCGCCGTAGTCAATATTCAGCACAATATAGTCGCCTAGTAGCAATATATGAACGAGAGTTCTCGTAAAATGAGCACACGCAAAATGCGCGACGCTTCCCGTCGAAGTGATTCATAGCGACTAAAACTCCATGAGCACGCCAACCCAACGATGTAGGCGCCTCCCCGCCCGCGCCTTTTCTACCCCGCAAAAAAAGATGATGCAATATGCACGTTCTATTGCGCCACCCTGTATTTTGCTTATGTAAAGACTGCTTCAAACAACCATGTAACTATAAAACCCCCTTATTTTGTTACGCCCATATGGCAACCCAGTGGGGCACGGAGGTCTCATGGTAGAAATCATCGAGATATTTGTTCTTTTTTCCCGCCAGCCGCCAACTGGACCACTTCGCCAGCCGCTCTCAAAATACGAATAAAACCTAAAATAATGTAAGTTAACCGTTGTCTTTTCCTTTCCTCCAGTACGAAACCCCCTCGTCCCACCAAGAACTTAAGTTCTTCCACAAAATCTCCAATCTCTCTCACGGAACCTAAGTTCCAAACCAAAGTTCCAGACCAAATCTGACAGATTTACACTCTAGCATTTGCATTTTACAATGAGAAGTACTTAGTTGAACATATAAATCTGTTAGTAATCCAATTGTTATCACATTATATGTTTGCTGATAAGATTTGATGGTATTAAAAGTTAACAAAATAATTGTTTTTTCTTTTTGCTGCAATTTTACAACTAGAAAAACTGTAACGAACATTGCAAGATAACCTGTAATTTTGTCTCCAAAATTGATGAGAATATTAATTTGATTTATTCAAGTTTGTGTCTTAAGTCTTTTGTGTTGAATTTGTGCATTGTAAGGCTTCAGTTTTTTTCCATATGCATTGTATTGAAAAGTGGATGTTATTCGGTTTATTTATTTGTTTATTAATATAACAGACAACAAAAAATATTTAATATTCTTTCTTTCGCAAGTTAATAGAACTCCAGCCAAACATTTCGATGTATTACTTACACTAAAAGAATCCAGCAAACGTCCTTTACTGCTGCGTGTTCAAGCAACGAGTGGGCAAAATCTGAAAGAAGTAGTTGCATATGATTGAAATTAACATTTTATTAAGTCTTTGGGGCATAATAAATTAGAAAAGAATGAAGTTTAGACTAATTCGGACACAGCCTTTTGGTAACTTCTATAAAATGGGGTAATGGGGCTCGAAGTTTAATCATACCATAATATCATTTTGTGTGATGTAACACTGACTTTTGTCTCTGAAGAGAATCGGAGTATGATTTCGGCTACTAACCGTTTCAAAGGATTTAGTGGCTTTGAAATTTAGGCACACTGTAACTCCAAATAGATGATCTAATTTCAACCAAAATTTGGACCAATTAGCATATTTATATTCTTCACTACAGTTCAAAATTTTGACAGAATCGAATCACGCCCAATGCAAATCTGTGTACCCTTGAATTCACTCTCACAATAACATCCTAACAGATAAAGTATAGGCCAATAATATCTTTGCTATCCGTGTTTGATAAAATATTTGAAAAATACACACAGCTCTCTGAATATCTCGAAGGAGAAAAGTTACTTTCAGAAAGTCACTGTGGTTTCAGAAAAAATTGCGGAACAGAATAGTTCGGATAGTTGTTTTAGTCATATGAAGTTGGTGCTGTTTTCGATGACTTCAAAAGCCTTTGATCTTGCAGATCACTCCATATTATGTGGAAAAATATTTTATTATTAAGATTATTTATGTAATCGAAAACAGTACGTAGAGATTAATGAAAGTAGAAGCTCGCTGAAGACAATACAGTGTGGAGTTCCACAAAGAAGTGTGTTAAGACCACTACTATTTAAAATGATATAAGTAATCTGGGACTAACTGAAAAACTGGGACTAACTGAAAAAATTTTCATGTATGTATAAACGAGATGTGTTCAAAACATAAGGTGGATTTTCAAATTTTGCGGGCTACTTATATTCAACTTTCGATTATTATTTATTTTTTTATGTGCACCAACACTCGTCTCGAAGATATGTTGACGGTTTTATCCATTCAGCATGTTTAATTTGTTTGTGAGAGGCATAAATAAGGCAAAGGTTTTACATGTTCGGCGATTTTGTGCTATCGAAAAAAATGGATCAAAGAAGTTTCATCAAATTTTGTGTAAAAAATGGAATTAAATACTCAAAAATACTTGAAAGGTTCACAATGGCACACGGTGAGAGTACTCTGAGTCAAAAAAATGTCTATAAGTGGTACAAGCTTTTCACAGAAGGTCGAGAAGATGTGAATGATGACGCTCGCTCTGGACGCCTCAGCACATCAACAACCGGTGAAAAAGTTGAGAAAGTGAAGAAACTTGTTATGGAGAATTGTCGAATCACAATTAGAGAAGTCGCTGAGAATGTCGGCATATCGGTTGGCTTATGTCGTGCAATCTTTTCGGAAATTTTGGGCATGAAGCGTGTGGCAGCGAAGTTCGTTCCAAAATTGCTGAATTTTGACCAAAAACAACGTTGCATGAGCATCGCTCAGGAATTATTGAATAACGTCAACGATAGAAAGGCCATAACTGGTGACGAATCATGGGTATATGGTGATGATATCAAAACCAAAGCCCAACCGTTCCAATGGAAGAGTCCAGGAGAGTCCAAGACCAAGACAAAAAAAAGCACGCCAAGTTCTATCAAATGTCAAGGTTTTGCTCACTGTTTTCTTCGATCACAATGGCGTAGTGCATCAGAAGTTCTTACCACAAGATCGTACGATAAATATGGAGTATTACCTTGAAGATATGCGCCGTTTGCGTGAAGCAATACTAAAAAAACGCTCGGAATTGTGGGAAAAAAATTCATAGCTTTTGCATCATGATAATGCACCTGCTCACTCATCTTTGCATGTGAGAGATTATTTGGCCAAAAATAACACCGTTATCATATCTCAGCCACCGTATTCACCAGATTTGGCCCCCTGCGAGTTTTTCCTGTTGCCAAGATTGAAGAGACCAATGAAAGGACGGCGTTTTGCGACGATTGAGGATATAAAAACCAAATCGCTGAGAAAGCTCGAGGACATACCATAAAAGTGCATATCAGAACTGCTTCAAGGATTGAAAAAAATGCTGGCGCAAGTGTATCATATCGGAGGGGGACTACTTTGAAGGAAATAAAATAGAAATTGATGAATAAATAAATATTTTTTGAGAAAAATGAAAATACATCTTATTTTTTGAACACACCTCGTACATTGTATGTTAAACGAAGCTTTGAAGATGACATGAGATCTGGTGCCGCACTTGCTTTTAATAGAGCAAAACTAGCGTCGTGAAGATGTTTCAGTAGAGTGTTTGGCGATGTTTTACCTTAATAAATGCGCACTTTAGAGTCGATTTATAACCATGGATGAGACGTAGGTCCACCACCTGAGACAAAGGAACAGTCAAAGCAGTGGACTGGAATGGAAGAATCGTGTCCAAAGAAGGCGAAGGCGGTTCCATCTGCAGACAAGATCATGGCGTTTGTTTTCTTTTATGATGCTAATGGGATGGGATTATTTTTATTGATTATCTTCCGAAAGGAAACCCCATCAACGGCTGATATTATACTGATATATTGCAGAGTTTTGGGTGATGAAATTGTGGGAAAAAGACCGCATTTGGCGAAAAAGAAAGTGTTGTTTCATTAAGACAATACTCCAGTTTATACATCCATTATTGCGATGGCCAAAATTGATGAATTAAAGTTCAAATTGCCTCATCACGCACCTTATTCTTCAAATTTAGCTCCCTCGGACTATTTTCTATTTCCAATTATGGAAAAATGGCTCGGTGGAAAAAGATTTGCCAACAATAAAGAGGTGGAGTCTGCGGTTGGTGGGTGTTTTAAGAAGTTTATCAGATCTTACTATAAACGGGATATAGAAACAATTGAATATCGCTGAATAAAGTACATCGAGCTAAATGTAGATTATGTTGAAAAATAAAGAAAATTGTTCACAACTTTTTTGTATCTCCTTTGTGAGATCGGCTAGTTTTTGGACCGCCCTCGTAAAGTAGACGAATGCATGAAATTTTATGTATCCAAACTAATCTGTTTAGTCGGATAGTGCTGTATACATCAAATCCATTACCACTGAATGCATTTTGAATTGTGAAATAGGCACTAACACGTTGTTGTGGATCCAAAAATTGTCAATTGAGTGCCACAAATCCCATTAATTATGTGTTAGGTTAATAACCTTAATGACTACACACAAAATCAATAACAAAAGTTAACATAAACAAAAGCACTTGTTGTCTGCAACAACAACCAAACCAAATCAAACAAAAGACTTAGGAAACAAACTTGCAGCATAAGCCCATACACTGTGAAGGCAGAATGGCTCACCATATTTACGACTAAAATTCTAAAATATTCTAATTCAACAGCATGTCGAACATAGAATAACAATATTTTTGTATTCCTTTGACATCCACAACACAACAAAGTTAAAACAAAAGCACCGTTTCCACATAAAACCCCCCACAGAAAGACGGAAATATACACAATTTACGATCGTTCGGGAATACAAATAGAGCATATTTGTACAGTTCGATAGGGATTAGAAATACATTTAGTGCCGTTAATTGTTTCATTTAAATTCAATGCAAAAACCTTGCATTTAATAAATGTATCTTGTGGGTCTTTGTGACCCATCAGTAATTATATGTATATCACATGGGCAAATAAATAAAAATCAGTTCAGTGAATAACTGAAATGCCAATACGCAATACATCCATACTGGCACACTGGCACTGTCACTTCACACTTGACTTGACTTCCAACTGTGATACGAAATCGACACCACCAGAGCGACCATAAACATGACCTTCATGTATAAAATAAAAACTAAACTAAACGTACATTTATTTAATCGATACATGTCTCCAGATAGCGTAAAAGATACCACGAAGACGTTTTGCGTCTTCTACTCTATGGAGAAAAATTAAAACCGAGTCAGAAAACGCACAATTTGAATCCTCGACAGTTTCGATCATGATGAAAATGTATAAAGTAGTAAAATAACACAATCACTAGGCTTGATCACTAGGCGAACACCAATCATTTGGTTGGAATTGAAGTCTTTTAATTTTCTTGGAACACAAGAAATACTCGCATATACGTATGCCAGTCATTGCCAGCTTGGGTATGCTGGCTCAACTTGAGCACACCTTTTATTATTGGTGTAAGGAATGCAAGATGTTTTTAAATTAAGAAATTTTTTTTTGTTATTTCTTTAAAGGTTTATAAATATCTCGACAGTAGCTGGGTAAATAGTCAGAATCTGGTCAGGTTTACATCTGATTTTGTTAGTATACTAAGAAATGCCAGGTTTCATTATGATAGCATAAAGAAGAACAAAAAGCAGCTGTACAAAGTGCGCTGTTCATTTGACACACAGTGGAAGAAAAGATCAAATATCGTTTGGCATAACCACGGTAGCAATTATGGGTAATATTTTTCCGTGATTCATTCCACGAGAAGCACTGAAAGCAAATGATGGTTGAGCTTCATGTCTACCAGACGCTGTAAGTTATATGAAAAAATTTATTATTATTATTTTATTTCCATATCGCAATCCAAAGCCGCATACGGCCAAATTGATTACGCAGACCAACCTTTTGCGACACATGCTTAAAATTTTACAATTCAGTTTCTTAAAAAAGTTTTAATAATAATTATTATAATAATAGTATTAACAGTATTAACGACGAATATGGAGAAAGATAGGATATAGAATGTGTAGCATCAACAATTTATAGTGAGGTATAATAATTCTACAAGCAAGACATTAAGAGCTTCTTAAACACAAAACATGATAGTGAGAATTTTCTGTGTTCATATGGAATTATTAAATTCCATAATCGTATAGTACGAAATCGAAAAGACCACTGCATTATTAGCGTTCTTGCCAGTGGAAGTTGTAAAATATTGGTTCTTGAAGACCTTCCAAATACAAATTTGGAAACTCTGTACTTGGGTGTGTCAAATTTTATACTTTTGTAGAAAAACAAAATAGTTCTAAGGTCGATAAAGTTTTCAAATGTACATCCCATAAACTCAACAGTATATGGTGTAACATGATCATAATGTTTTAATTTGTACACAAAACGAATTATACGGTTAAAGCATATTTTTAATCGCTCTAGTCTACCTCTACTTGCTCCACAATAAACTTCTAACCCATAAATAACGTGTGGCATCAACATCGCCTTTGCGATACGTTTTCGTATTTTTAGCGGAAGAGACACATTTATATTATATAACTTGCGTAGCAAGAATGTAATTTTAGAAGCTGCCTGATATGGCTTTCAAATTTTAGAATATCATCAATACTAAATCCCAATATTTTTATGGTCCTAACATTATCAATAATTAAACCATTTAACATAAACGAAACAGATCTGCTAGGGATTAAGTTAAAAATTATTGCTTTTGATTTAGATGGGCTTATATGTATAAAATTATTTTCACACTCATTATTTACGCGATTTTGGAAGTTATCAAGAAAATCTTTATTCTCATAAGCCAGGAGTTGCAAATCATCAGCATTTAAATGAGCTTTAAGAGAATATACCTATATATGTCCAAAGATGTCATTGATGTAAATTGAAAACAACGTGGGCCCTAATACAGAACCCTGTGGTACACCACGATATGTCCGTCACAAATCCGAGTTTACACCCCTAGACTGAA
This sequence comes from Philornis downsi, assembly GCA_019455685.1. Taxonomy (NCBI): domain Eukaryota; kingdom Metazoa; phylum Arthropoda; class Insecta; order Diptera; family Muscidae; genus Philornis; species Philornis downsi. Next base: position 61,167 of record JAHXMU010000715.1, on the reverse strand, counting down.
CATATTGTGATCTGCCACATAAAAAAGAACAAATGAAATGGCATGCCGATGTCGAGAAGTTATAAATTTGATACAGCTTATTTAATAGTGTTTCATGACATATTGACTCAAAGGCACGACTAAAGTCCAAACTAATTAAGGCCACGGTATAGTTATCATCTAATTTTACCCTTATTTCGTCAATCATATCAACCATTAGCGACACTGTACTGTGCCCTTTCGTAAATCCTGATTGAATAAATAAATAAATAAAATAAAATAATAAATTTTCATGTAAATATAAACACAGCTGATCATTAATAAGCAGTTCAAAAACTTTTGAAAGTACAGGCTGAATACTTATTGGTCGATAATCAGAATATTGCCGAGGAATTTTTACTTTTGGTACTGGTATTACTCTCGCACATTTCCATATTTTTCGGTATATATTGAGGTAGTTATAATAGTATTAAAAATGTGAACCAAATTTAAGAATATAAAATAAAGGCGTCCTCATTTAGATTCAACAATTAATGTTAACATTTTCATCTTTACAAATCTCTCGCATCTCTAACCTACAATTCATTTTCCTCACTATTTTTAGCCCTTTACGAGGCATCGACCAGACCACCAGGATATATTCTTCAAAAATTCTATTGTTTATATTTAACTATCGCTTTTCATTTTACATGCACTGTGGCGCTCCAATTGCACGACAATAAAAAATTCAAATAACTTTTTTTTAATCAATGCATTTTATTTATTTCTTTTTTTTGTAGAATTTAAAATTCAATTTTATTTTATATATAATAACTAATAGGTTTTGAAGAAGATAGACCGTAAATGACATCCATTCTCATTCCCGCCTATGCGACATCTGATCAGAAAATTATTCATTACGGCCTGAATGATTAAAACCGAGATTGCCTCAATTATTGTTTTAACAAACTGCTTCAATTTAGTCAAATTTCTTGGTTTCGTTTTGTACACCTCTTGCTTGACATAACTCCATAAAAATAAGTCTAGGGCAGTCAGGTCAGGTGGCCTTGGCGGCCAATCAACTGTGTTTATTTACATGAGTCTCGCCGTGAGACCTTACTCATGGTGTGCCATCACACATGGGACTGTTTTCTATATATCTTTTCTTGTTTATAATTCTTTTCTTATTGCGGCAGCCTGCGCCCCTTTGGGGCACCCAAACTAATCCCGAAAGGATTAGTCGAACTACCATTGAGATAAGAAGTAGGTCCCCTTGAAAAACTTCTTCAGTGTCCGCTTCCTCTCTCAGCCAAAGTACCTTTGAAGTCACTTGGTATGAAGTGAGCTTCATCCCGGTTAGGAGTGAGGTTATCTAGGAACACCTCGATAGACAATGAACAGTGTTTTCCAAGCTTCTGCCTTCCTTCAGCAACGCAACCAGAAGCAACGCAAAAGCACTGAAAACACTTGTTCGGGCAACCCCAGTCAGCGCGATGCTCCCACAAGGGGTCCAACGCCACCACCAGGCAATAACAACGTTCTCTGGGCCCCTGGTCACCTGTGCTATCAGAAGAGAAGAACCCTCTGGTCTGGGTTTCACAGACAAGCTACTCCAGTTTTGCTTTATCATACCTCGCATGGAACTGGCAATCCATTATCTACGGCATAGATTTTCAATGTCCGAAGAGAAATATCGACACAGCAAATTAATGCCATGCTCCGCTAGTCTATTAACCATATCTCTCTACGAAAGAACTCCATGGTCGTACGACTATTAAAACGGAAGAGATAAATCTTCCCATATCTCTCGACGACTTATCTATGTCCGTTCGTGTTGCCAGGAGCGTAATTATCTTGTTGTTAACTATGACATCCCCCCTTTACATGGTTTTCGAAAAACGAGGTCAAAGGTCAGTTTGATGTCATATTATAGGTGGACCCCAAGACATGTGCCTAGGGGGCCTGGCACATGACCACACTATTTTGTCAAATTTGTGTGACATGCTAAACATTGGTGTCATACAACTCACTGAGGATGAGGTGTACGACGGAATCATGCATTTAAAAACCAGCTATAAATCAGATTCTAGTCGGATTTATGTTTATCTTTTAAAGGAATGTGTCTCGTCACTAACCTTTGCTCTTCAATATATTTTTAATTTTTCATTAAAGGAAGGCATTTTTATTGATAGGTGAAAGTCGGCGTCCATAATACCAATTTTTAAAGATGGTTTTAAAGATGGTAAGAAAAATGATATTACGTGTTACAGATCGGTTTCTAAACTAACAATTGTTTTCACCATTTTTGAATATATAATTTATAAAAAATTATCTTTTGTTACAAAATCGATTATATCACCATCTCAGCATAGATTTGATCCAGGCAGAACTACCGCAACAAATTTAACCATTTTCACAGAATGTTGTATTTCATCATTTGAACTTGGACATCAGTTTGAAAGTTAAATTTGAATATACACCCATGAAGAGCAGGAAAATCGAAATCAGGATTTATATTTACCTAAAAATAAAACATTTTTGAATGGAGCGATACCCTTTAAGAAAGGTGACATATGACTCATAAGCTAAACCTTAAAAGCTCATAACTGCCAAACCAGATTTAAAAAAAAAAAAATGTTTAGAAATTGGTAATTTGTATAAGTCCTGCCAGGTCATCATTCCCTGTCTATTAGTGCGTTGTTTTCACCAAAGTTTCGCTGGATAGTAGAACTTCGTTACCTATAGGTAGATTTAGGTCGTCCAAAACCCATTTCGTTGAATGAAGTACACATATTATCCAAGGGTGATACCAAAACTAGTTGAACTGACGTATAGATGGTGCCAGTAATTTGAAAAACAAAAAAAAACAAATATTTTGTCAAAAATGACAACCTTTTAAAATATATATTTTAAGTTTCAAGGCGCCAATTATCTCAGTGAATTTGAAAACATGGAACAAATTGATCACCGTTATGTAATTCAATATTTCAATTTGAAAGGTCCAAGTGCAACCAATATGAAAGCCGAGATAGATTCTACTCTAGGGGAGTCTACTCCTTCGTTTATGACTGCAAAATATTTGGTAGCAGAGTTTGTTAACAAAATCTACAAAATAGTATTCGATGATGGCCAGCTGAAGGTATGTGAACTAGCTGAAATGATAGGCATTTCAAAAAGTTCTATACATTGCATATCGGCCGAAGATTTGAAGATGAGAAAGCTGTGTGCAAGATGGGTGCCGCGTTTGCTTTGAATAGAGCAAAAACAGTGTCATGAAGATGTTTCAAGGAAGTGTTTATCGATGTTTTACCTCAAAAAATCCGAATTTTTCGCCGATTCATAACCATGGGTGGGACGTGGGTCCACCACTTTACACCTGAGACAAAGGAAAGTTCAAAGTAGTGGACTGAAATGGTAGAATCGTGTCCAAAGAAGGCGAAGACAGTTCCATCTGCAGTCAATGTTAGGCGTTTGTTTTTTTGAGAATGCGCATGGGATGGGATTATTTTTATTGACTATCTTCAGAAAGTAAAAACCATCAACGGCGAATGATATGATAATTTGTTGCAGCATTTAGGTGATGAAATTATGGAGGAAAGGCCGCATTTTGCCAAAAAGAAAGTTTTGTTTCATCAAGACAATGCTTCAGTTCACGCATCCTCCAAAGCAAAGACTAATATTTATGAATTAAAGCTCGAATTGCTTCACCACTTGTCCCATACGCCAGACTTAGCTCCCCGGTATTTTTTTCTATTACTAAACTTAAAAAAATAGCAAAAAATTTGCCAACAATGAAGAGACGGAGGTCTGCGGTTGATGGTTATTTTAAAGAGTTTGACTGTTTTTAATAGAGGGTGGGCCATATGAGTGTTGGCGATTTAATTCTTCAATTTGTCGGTAACGCACGGCGCGGGGTGGCGGGGGGATATGTTGTTCGCTGCGCTTCCTGGAAATTTAGTCGCCATGGAGCCGTACATGGGAGTGCAGCGTGCATTTTGTGTCCGAGTGTATTACGAAAACAATAAATCAGTGATTACTACCACGACGTTTGTACCGGCATGAACACGGTTTACACGATTTAAGTGAAGATCCAAGCGCCAATGTTGTACGAAAATGGATAAGAATGTTCGAAACAACCGGCTCAACAGTACCAATTACGGTTCGTGGTCGCCCAGTTTCTGCAAGATCAGCCGACATTGTGGAGCGTGTTCGTGTTTCAGTTCAGCGAAATCCACAACAGTCAACACGTAAGAGAAGTCAGTCTTTGGATGTCAAAAGAACAACTTTACGACGAATTTTGAAATGTGATTTGCATTTGAAGGCTTATAAGATTCAAATAGTCCATGAATTAAAACCCGATGATGCCAATAACGGACTTAACTTTGTCAATTTGATGCTAGAGCGGTTCAACAATTTCAACAACGTGATTTTTAGTGATGAGGCCAATTTTCACCTTATTGGCCATGTGAACAAGCAAAATTGTCGGTTCTGGTCCGAGACTAATCCCCGACGCTTGCATGAACGTCCACTTCACAGCCCTAAGCTTGTCGTGTTGCCTGGGACAACGTCATCCGGTATTATTGGACCATACTTTTTTGAGGACGAAAGAGGGCATGTGATAACGATTAGAGCGAACAATCATTGCAACATGCTAATAGACTTTTTTGTGCCAGCTTTGCAAGAACTTCAAGGCAATACCACGAGGATGTGGTTTCAACAGGATGGGGCCACATGTCATACGGGTAGGGTATCCATAGAGCTGCTGAAAAATGTTTTTCCTGGAAAACTCATTTCGAAAAGGGGGGATATTGAATGGCCCCCACGTAGCCCCGATCTCTCTCCATGCGGTTATTTTCTATGGGGCTACCTCAAATCGGTAGTCTACGAGAATAATCCGACCAATTTAAAGCAGTTGAAGAGGAACATTAGTCAGGAAAGTAACAAAATACCGAGAACAACTTTTCAACGAGTTTTCCAAAATTTGCGACTTCGGTTCCAAGAGTGTCAAGCAGCCGAGGGAAGCCATTTGGACAACATTATTTTTAAGTCTTAAAAATTCCCATGCTTCAACTTTTTAAAAATACAAATATATTTTTTTTATGTTTCGTAGTTTTTTTTTAATTGAATATTTAAACCGCCAACACCCTTATGGACCACCCTGTATAAACAGGATATAGAATCTATTGAATATCGCTGGAAAAAAGTATATCGAGCTAAAAGGAGATAAAAGGAAATAAAATAAAGAAAGGTTTTTCCAACTTTTATATGTCTTCTCTGTTAGGTCGGCTAGTTTTGCGGGCACATTCGTAGGTATCAATATAATATTCGTATTATCAATATAAATATGAAAACGATTTATACGAATGTACAACCTGACTTTGTGACTTACGAATAATGAGTTGCTACCCATGTCAATTGAAATTCTACAACAAATGTTCAACCAGACTACTGAGCGTCTCAGTTCGTAATGTATTCGATGGGATTTAATTGTAAAATTCAGTTCATTTAAATAAATACGCTATGGTTCGAACTCAAACAACACATTACTTCTGAGCTAAAACATTTTCCAGCAGATACAATAGTACAGGGCATTATAAAATTGGCTATGGCCGATTGTCAAATTCTGCACCTGCCCAGTTTTGTGCTTATCCGTTTGGTATTTTTGCCAATAAAGAGCCGTAATATCACTTCAATTAGCTATTCCTTTATTTATCTTGTTTTTCATGCATTAATTTTCTTCTTTGAAATTAGAAAAAGTGATGTTTTCAATGATTGCCGCATAATCGTTTGACACAGTCAGTATGCGATGGTCAGTCAAATAAGATATGGTTGAATAATTTATTTTTTCCATATATCCCCTACTGTGCTATGCTGATGAGTGGTTGTTTATACAAAGCAAATTAATACGTTGTGGCACATAAACAGACAGCGGAGCTGTTAAATCTGGATTGACTTTGAGGATGAGTTGGCATCAAGTGAAATGCTCACAATAAATTATGGGATTTAAGCAGCAGTGCACAAAAATACTTATTATAATTTTAATGTGGAATATCGTTGATTTTATAAATAGCAACGTTAAGTATAAATTAAAGCGCAGAGACTGATATGAAAATCAAAATTGAGAATGAAAAGTAAGTTATTAAAACAAAAACGAATCTGAATTCACTCGTTATATATTTGCAATGTGCGCTTTCTCATTGTCGTGTAGACATAAAAATCGAAATGGTTGCAATTGCTGTACGCAAACATTTCAACTTTTGCTGTACACTAAAATTAATTGTAAAAAATTTCTTTCAGTTTACTAGTTTTTGTGCATAAAATTTATAATTTTAGCTAAATTTTCATTACAATGATATTTGTAATGGGCTATCCATTTTTTGGTTTCAAAGTAATTCAAGTTAAGTTAGATATAACATAAATAAAGCTGTGATTTGTAAGAAATTATTATTTCATTATAATGCTTAGATTTTGCCATTTCGTATGAAATACAATGTAATTTAAATGACCGCCTCAAGATTGGTTGCAGCAGTGAATCCTTTTGATGTAATTTTCGATCAGTTTTTCACACATTTCGGGCGGTATCTCGGCGATAACTAAAGGGTGTCACAACAAGAACGCAAGAATTAAATTTGGCGCCATTCGAAGTGTCATTGTTTGACATTTGAACAATTGTTATTGTTTGCTAGTAGAAGCTACGAGGTTAGTAAAAATGAAGCGCTACACGAATGAACAACTCATTCTCATTGTGAAATCGTTTTACCAAAATGGTGAAAGTTTTGCGGCCACAGTTCGCAAACTGCGATCAATTTGGGGTCACAATAATGCTCCAAAAGAGTCAACTGTAAAGAGATTAATGGATAAATTTGCCAAAACTTTGTCTGTTAGTAATGTAAAGACAACAACGCGCCTTCGACCAGGTCGATCGACCGAAAATGTCGCGCGATGATGTCGCTCAAACTCCACCTACCTCAATTCGACACCGAGCTCAGCAAATTGGTGTCTCCAAATCCACTGTGCAGCGAATTTTGACGAAAGATTTGCATCTTCATGCATACAAAGTTCAATTGACTCAGGAACCAGTTTTTTCGCACATGGCATGTGGAGGGCATGTGGTTTCAACAAGACGGCGCCACATGTCATACAGCTAAAGAAACAATTCAATTGCTGCAACAGCCATTTAAATCTTGCGTTCTTGTTGGGACACCCTTTACAAAGAAATTTAAATCACACACCTTAAAGTCACCACTGATCTTCTATTTATTATCGTTGTACGAGTATTTGAGTAATGCCAAAATTTTAGTCATTAATTCGTAATTTTCTTTTCTATAAACGACATGAGCAATTTGTATGGATGGTTTTTCATTTCCATTATGGAAAAAAGAGCCTTTAAACTATACTCAGAGCCATCAGTAAATAATCTCCGTTCAGTTTTGTCATAGGACTAGTTAATTTTTTGGAATAAACCACCAACATCAGTTCAGTATAGAATAGAGTGTTTCTTTTCAAAATATGCAGCCAATTCCAAGCTTCTATCTCTATAGATTGTTACTTTTATTCCAACCGCAAGACGTTTCCACTGCTGCATGCGTGAAGCATTGTTTCGTTAAATGAAAATCCTGGATTAGATCATTCAGCTCAGCTTGGGTCACTAAATGGCATACATGATCAGACTGATACAAACTACCATTGCTGGTGAAAAATATTTCAGACTCACTGCTCGTAGCACTGGAAATGATTGGTAATGGATCATTCGGTGGGCGTTGAACTGGTTTGGAAACCGATGACACATTCGCGTAAGTAATATTTCCTCGATGTTTCATATTGAATCCAGCAACTTTTGTTAAACAAAAATAACAATCGATTTGGTGGTTACTTGACTCTCTCCAAAGTACTGGAATTGAAAAATCGAAATAGATCTTCTTGCCATTGGCCGCTTGTATAAAACAGTTCAGCAACTATTGCAAAACATTGTCGGTGTCCACGGTTTGTTCAAGTTTCTGACAGCAAAACCAAAATAATGTAAATATGCATATTTTGATGATTCTGATATGGCATATCTTTTTTTCCAACCAAATATTCGCCACACACAAAGCAAAAATAGCTTGATTTAGTAACACACGATCTCCCCGACTTGCTTAAACGCTACTATTATGAAGATTTCGAATGAATGTGGGCTTCTGCCAAATTAATAAATGTGAAATTGTAGTGTCAGTATTGACTTTTTTTACATGCGATGAAAAATGAACAAGACGTGGTAGCTCAATTTTGCCAGATTCGAATTCAGCGCACCCAGATTAGTTAAAAAACATGCTTTGTTCCTGCAGTCAATTTTTTCCAAAAATTGTAGACCAGTGTAATCGGAGGAGCACAGGTTGAAAACTGTTCCCTTTTTTGACGAAAATTTTGCGATGTTGCCCTCGGGCATTGTATATAAATGAAAAACAAATCATATCATATAAATACTAATTATTTGGCTACCTGGAATTTGTACAAAAAATTGCTTTTCAAATTTCACTTGAGTTAGAAAAAAATTATTCAATCCTGTTACCTTCAGAAGAGGGCTAGTAAAAATGTTGTTCATAAAATTCTGACAATACAAGCTATTAGACGACAAATTCTTTGAAGGCAGTTACTTAAATTTCCGCACCAAAAGCCGACTAAAGTCAAATATCTAGAAAATGTCAAATTTGGTTTCCCATTTCACTTCGGTTTTTCTGAATGGACAATTCCGTGGAACTATCAATGGGTTGGAATATTAATGAACATTGTAATGCAAAATCCTGAACAATTTATGACTTTTTAAAGTAAAACTAAAAGGATTCCCTGATTATAAAATGAAATCCTCCCCGGTCTGTGATGATCTGGGACATAACTGAGTGCGGTTTTGTATTTTATGTAAGTTTTGTATTTTTGTTGCTCTGAGTAGTTGAAGCAAATTAGAAATGGGGAAAAATACAATATATATTCCAAAATAAGTAAAATTGTCGACCATTACTGATCTGCTCAAAGAAACCAACCGAATTTTAGTCTGAAAGCATGATAGATTAATACATTTTATCCAAATTCAGATATAATTAAGATTCTACTTCTTCATTAACAACAACGAAATAAAAATATTTTAAATCAAGTACTTTTATGCTACATCATAAAAGCCAGTAGCAATAAGAAACTACACACGTCTCATTAATATGAATGACCAATTGAACGAATGTTCACAATTCAAGAAAACAAATTTTTGTCCTTCATTATATTCTGCAGCCCTTTCACTCCATGATAATGATATTTCAATAGTAGTAAAACTTCAGTAAATTTATTAAAATTATACACAAAGATATTACATTGAACACGACATTAATTACTTTATCTCATGTAAAAGACATTTTTTGAAGGAATTTTCATGATATAAGAGAATTCCAGACATCTCCCTTTGATTTAACCCAAATGACAACATCTGGGTTTTAATTCCCTTAAAAAGATGGAAATTAAAACTCTATTCAAATATAATTAGAACTACAACTACAGACTCCCAAGATTCTTGGGAATGGTACGGAAAATTAGATAAGAGGAAATAATGTATCAAATGCATGCAACAGGAAAACTAACAGAAAAAATGAGATAGAAACAAATCGAATCCATTCAATGTGGAGATTAAAAAAGAAAGATCTCGAATAATCCAAAGGCAAACGAAGAACATAGAGAAAAAAGAAAACGAACTAAAAATAATCAACATTTGCATCAGAAAGTAATATGCTGGAGTAAGGTATTATTAGTTGGTTCTTTTTCACTTTCAAATTCTCGTTTTAATTTTTCCATTTTTTTTTCTTTTTGTTTTCAATTTCTTTCAAATTCCGTTAAACAATCAGTTTTAATCTTACATCACTTTTCTGTTTAACAAATGTGCTTAAAATAGCTGCCGCTAACACCGCTACTATTAAAAATCAATTAAGAGGCTGATATTCTCTTGTATCAGCTTTAATATTTATATTTTAATTTTTCGTAATATTCTAAATGAAGATTTTTTTTGGTAAAAACTTGTTTAACTATGTGTTTGGAGCATTTAAATGGAAGGTTATTAGACAGACAAATATTGGAGAGTCTTCCAGAATACTAGAAAAAAATAGCCTTTGGCAGGATGACGTGAGACTTCTCATCCCTCTGAGCACCTTCATGCACCTAAATTTGTTGAAGATCTGATTGCCCACCGTACTCGTAACGTTTTCCAGTTCAATATCGATTTGAATCGTTACGTAAGGACTAAATAGAAAAGAAATGAAACAAACCTTAATTTATATATTTATAGTAATTAAAATATATGATCCCTAATGGGTACAACTTAGAACAAATGGCAATAATTTGCCCTCACTTTTTCACTGAAAAGCTGCTGATTAAATAAAAACATTAACCATATTTATGCCTTCTATCAGATAGAAAGTATACCAAGTTTGGCATTCCATTTGTAATTACTAGAAATACCTCATACCCATATTGTAGGCATATTTCCGTTCATCAAAAAATCGATGTCATTTTAATCATGTATATTCGTCCTTCTTATAGCGCATCTGTTGAATTCGCGATGGAGAACAATATTTTCAATTAGGAGGATACAATTTTGAACAGAAATACCTCGAAGCCATATGCGAATTAAGTTCGTGAATGGACACATTTGCACAACTGGCAATTATAGGGTGACTTTTTAATAGTAGTTTTTTTTTAAATCGAATAAAACACTCAAATTTGCATTATACATTAAAATTTTTTATTACAATCGATGAATTGGTGTTTGCTATTTAATTTTTAAACATAATTTCATGTAAATGTTGTCCGCGGATCCGTCTCAAAATGTCCATTCGGAAGGTTCAATTTTTCGTCACTTTTTTGAGCATTTCGGCCTGTATTCCACGAATAACGCGTTTAATGTTATCCTGTAGGGCTTCAGTAGTGTTCGGCTTGTCCACATAGACTGACGAATTGACATAACCCCACAAAAAATAATCAAGAGGTGTTAAATCGCAAGATCTGGGGGGCCAACTCACAGGGCCAAGTCGAGAGATAAGCTGCTCACCAAATTCATCCCTCAACATATCCATTGTTTCACGAGCAGTGTGGCATGTTGCACCATCCTGATAAAACCACATGTCAATCAAGTTCAACTCAGCCAATTGGGGCAAAAAAAATCGAGTATTATGGCTCGATATCGTTCGCCGTTGACGGCGAAGAAAAATGGACCGATGATGCCACCAGCTCATAAACCAGACTGCCGTTTTTCGGAATGCATCGGTAATTCAAGTATGGCATGTGGCTGTTCATCACTCCAGATGCGACAGTTTTGCTTGTGTATGTATCCGTTTAGGAAGAAATGAACCTGATCGCTGAACACAATTTTTCGATAAAACGACGGATTTTCATTGAGCTTTTGTAAGTTCCATTCACCAAAAATTAGACGTTGTGGTAGGTCATTCGGCTTCAATTTTTGCGTGGGTTAATTTTATGAGCTTTCAAATCCAAATCGGCGTGTAAAATTTTCCTTGTGGTTGAGTAACACATTCCCAATCGCTAAGAACGACGACGAATTGACATTTCACGATCGTCATTAACACTGGTCGCTACGGCTGCAACATTTTCTTCGGTACGCACTCTTTGCATGCGGGTCGATGGTTTCATGTCCAATAAAGTAAATTTGATGCGAAATTTGGAGATAACAGCACGAATTGTTGATTCAGCAGGTCGATTATGACGACCATAAAATGTTCGTATCAAACGATGCACATTTGTCACAGAGCACGAATTTTGATAATAAATTTCAACGATTTGCAATCGTTGCTCGTTTGTTAGTCTTTCCATGATGAAATGGCAGAGTATACTGTACACTTTTCACTTTGACAGATGACGTTCGGACGCCATTATCAACCAGTGCTGCCAACCTGAAAAACTTAAATCTTAAAAAATCACCCTATATTTATATGTACCTGTACCAAAACCCGACACACTACTAGAAAAATGGAATGTTTTCGGAATTTTTTCAATAATTTGTTAACTTAGAGGATATATGCTGGTAGTTCATAGGTACTATAGAAAAGAAACAATTTTTTATGATGATCTAACTGTGGATATGAGTATTGTAAATTCAAGAAAAAGGTCGAGTTTTTACTGCAAAAAGTACTAATTTAATATATCAAGCTTGAGTAGAGTCCATTTTCGATACGCCCCTTTGGCGATTAATTTTTACATTGTCCAGAACACTGTGGACGGCGGATGTCACAAGCGACCCATTAAGAAGAAACTTGTCCACTCAAGGACTAAACTCAATACCTATAAGGAAAGTTTTGAGAAAGAAAAATTGTAGTTTTGTACTGAGGAACTAAGAAACTATATATGGTGGTAGTTCACAGGTGCCGGAAAGAAACAAATCTTTTATGTGCTTACAACTGTGGATATGAGTATTGCAAATTCAAGAAATAGTTCGAGTTTTTACTGCAAAAAGTACTAATTTGATATATCAAGCTTGAGTAGAGTCCATTTCCGATACGCCCCTTTGGCGATGCATTTTTACATCGTCCAGAACACTGTGGGCGGAGGACGTCACAAGTGGCCCATTAAGAAGAAACTTGTCCGCTCAAAGACTAAACTCAATGTCTATAAGGAGAAGAGGCTTCCGGCAAAATTTCGAAAAAGAAAAGATGTAGTTTTGTACTGAGGAAATAGAAAACTAAAAGTGCTAAAGAAAATTTTCTATATGCAAAATCAATAAGATACAAAAACCATGAAGAGATGTTAAGTTAAAAGATTTAATTAGGAAAATTAAAAAAATCATATAAACCAACAAACGAAGAATATAGGAAAAACAAATCTATAGACGTCATATGTTCGTTGGAGGGTTCTAATTTTACATACCCTCTACCATGCATTTGCCAACCACAATATCGTGGACGAAGTGCTTACTGATCGTCGATTAAGTAAACGTTTTAAAGACTGGTTTTTTGCATACATAAAATATGGCAATTTGTTATTTTTCCTGTAGCAAATCACATTTTGTTTTTATTATTTTAATTTATTATTAAATAAATAAGCCTGCAGCTAAGACAGTCCCTAACAAATATACCGGGTTAACTATCTTTCGGTTTTAAAAGTTAGATTAAATAAAACACATATAAAACTTTGATTTCGAAGAAACGCAGAGGCGATATCGTAAGCAATGCGGTTCTACAGAGGTGCAATTATTGCACCTTGGACCTTACCATTATGTACGAAATACAATGTCATTTAAATTACTGCCTGTTGATTGCTTTGATCAGTGGATCCTTAGGAGGTAGTCTTCGACCACTTTTTCGCACATTTCGGGCGATTTCTCAGCGACAACTTAACGATTGTTGGTTTTCAAATGCTCCATCGTTTGGAGATTATCCGTGTAAACACGGTCTTTGACGTAGCCCCACAAAAAAGTCTAACGGCGTCAAATCATCGTCATCGATTATCGACATCGTCATAACTTGAAATTACGCTTTCTGGAAACTTCTCATGCAATAAAGCCAAATTCAGTTGTAGCACCTTCTTTTTAAAACCACATATCGACCAGTTCAACGGGACATAGTCCTCTAATTTTTATTCAGATTATCCACCATACTTTCACTCACAGAAGCGATATTTTCGGCAGTGCGTAAAATGCGATGACGCACAGGACTGTCTACATCTGTAACGCTTCCATTCTCTTCAAAATTTCTTTACAATCTTGCCAATTCCTTGCAGGAGTATGGCGACTATAATCATTCCGTAATGCACGAAAAGTGCCCACGTTTGAATTCACCGTTTGAATCATCTGTAGTAGGTTTCAACTATTTCGGTTGTTAAATGATCCATATTCGTAAATAGCAAACTTTTTACTAAATAAATAGCACTTCAGATGACAGATATTTATCAGCTGACAGTCTTGCCAGATCGTCGGTTTTGAAACCACTAGACGGATAATCCATAATGTAGTGTTTCGTTCCCGCTTCTATCAAATGATATCTATGATGTGATCATATGGGTGAAACTGTTGGTCAGCCAGACCGTGTGCCATCGAACGGAACAAGTGATAATCGGACGGCGCAATATCTGGAGAATATGGCGGATAGGGTAAGACTTTCCATTTCAGCGTTTCCAGGTAGGCTTCAATGGGCTTCGCCAAATGAGGCCAAGCGTTGTCATGTTGAAGGACCAAGCTAGTATGTATTTAACCGTAATACAAATGGGCATTTTGCAGTGAATATTATATGCTTTTAAAGGTAGTAATAGTCAGTAGTATATTAAAGTCATACAGAGTTTTGTATATAAAATATAATAACTCAAGCATGGCATACTGGGCTGAGATATATATTCGTAATATTTGTCTTCGTTGTAACGCAAATTTTAACAAATTTTAATACAACTGTAAAGAATAATAAACTATATTGAAATAGTTGAAACCAATATAATATACAACTGAAAATCGTACATAAATCAATAGAAGGCAGGGTTAGAAATTTTTCGATTCTTCTCAATTATAATACTCGCACCTAAGTGGGTATAGTAAGTATTCTATGCAAATAATTATAATTAAAAAGACATATCGTGACAATGTCTGTTTTGCAAACATAAAAATCACAATGAATCGTGCCAACATTATATTCATTTTCAATTAAATGTACCTGTTGTCCGCTCAAAGATACGCAAATTTGGACAATTTGTTAATTTGTAAAATTTAGTTAGAAAAAAACTTTAAATGTAAAATAAAAATTAAAAATTATATGTAAGCCTTTATAACTCCATATAAACTTAAAAAAAAAAACTCTTTAACTTACCCCAACTTCGAGTGGAGAAATTAAAGTATAAAAATGGTTTAAAAACAGTCGTCATAACGCAAGAAAAGCATTAAGAACAAACTTTCACGCACGACGTTGTGGACATTTTGTGATAATTCAATACAATGAATATTTATAAACTGTAGAAAAGAATCCGTATTGATGCATCCACATTGATGGTTTTAAAAATATACAAACCAATCGAACTCTGTCCATTTGTTTATTCTGAAAATGTTATTGCCAAATATATTTTATTATGCAAATAAACCGCATACTCGTACATATGTGTATTTTCTGACGATCAATTTCATTTTTCAATGGTCTCCTTGTAAAATCACAGTTTAAAATGCCAAATCACGTTTGTTTCTTAAGTCTTTCTTCTTGCATTAACTGAACTGACAAATTCCCAACCAACAAACAAGCATACGAGTACAAATCTCTGCTACAAACTAATTTTGCTGCTCTTCTATACTCTTATACTGCTTCTGTTCTTAGTCGGGGAAAATGAAATGTGCTCTTCATCGTACCGCTATGGAATTTCTGGCGACATATCAACTACTTATAATACAAAGCGCATGCGTACGAACATATGGACATGATCATGTATCAGGCAACAGTTAAGTCTATGCATGCTAACACTCATGGCTGTTAAGTAGAGACTACGAAGCAGCAGCAGCAGTCGCCGTTTTTGCTGCTACTAGCATTGTGGTCATTTCTACCATGGTTACTTACTGTAACCATGTTAATGGGGGAAAAAATGTTATAAACCTAAGCTAACGGCGCCACTCGAAGCAGTTTGTCTTTGTCCGTTGTCAAGTTTAGTTCTTTCGTTACCATAACAAGAAAGTCTGGAGTGAAGTGAATAGCATTGCCCGGACCGGAATATATGTGGAAATATATTTGTATGGAATAAAAGGACTTTTGTAGTGTGGAAAAACAAATAGTTAGAAATCGAACAGTATTGGATAATACCAGCATCATCATCATCGACATCAACATTATCAACGAGCATTTGAAAGTGAACGAAAATTTTCAAGAAGAAAACCCTAAAAGAATACAGAAAGAATATGAAAATATTTCTAGTAAGTGTTAATTGAAGTTTTTTGTAACAAAAAACAAATAATAATAATTGATTGTAAACAATATAAAAGAAAAAGGGAAGTAAGTGACTTGTAGCATTTTGTGTGAGAACAAACAAGTTCGTGTCTTAAGTCTTTTGTTTGGCTGGACTATTCTGGTGTGCACAAGAATATTACAATGTTATCGACACGATATTAAATAAAGTTTTTATAGTTGTTAATTGATAGTGTAATGCGACTTCCCTAAATGCATTTATCATTTCCATGTGTGCTGTTTGGTTTTTCTTATTATCATTTTAAATTAACTTCCATGTTCTTCGAAAATTGTAATTTCAAAATTCCACAGCCGACAATGTTGCAAACTCATCATCCATTTCTTGACATTTAACTGTGTAAGCACCTCATTAAGCTGCGGATTAATTTAATAATTACAACTCACAGCTACAGAGTAATCGTTTATTCGAATAATGCATTTAAACGATATAGCTGTGATGCAAATTAAAATTTCATACCCGTTAAGATAAATGAGCGCGACCACTTTATTTATTCTGGCTTTAAACACTCCATCATCACCGCTTACATAAATAGACGGACAGTTAAACGGAGATGATATTTTTTTATAAACTTTGGGTGGTGATGGCATTCTAAGCAAATACGAGTATATAAATTGAACGGAATAAGATATGAGAGAAATCTGAAAAAAAAAAAATAAATAAAAACAAATCATGACAACGACCTTGTTGCATAGCTGACTGTGGTACAGAATAGTGACAACATGATATTCTTCTTTTATTGCTACCCAAAGAAAGTTTCTATCTAGCGTTGTGACGATATATATATTTGACATTCGAGTATATACATGTATATTGAGAAATAAATTGAATCTCATACGAATGTAGCCTAACGAAAGTTATCATATTAATTCTATACATAATTTTGTTAACAAATAAATCACCATACCAATGGACACATAAATATTACACATATACGAGTATATATGAAAGACAGCTGCTGTAGATTGAAGCGTCTATTAGAGAAAAACTCGAATGGAGTTGTCCACGAGAATAACCAAGAATAGAATTGTGTTCGACTAATCTGTATTTTTGTCTTGAATAGAATTAATAAAGAAGAAAGTTCCATAACGGTGCTGAAATAGATACCATATTGTCCAGTGTGATAGCAAGAAATAGATAACGATTGATTCTTTAGAGATATGTGTTTGCATATTTGCAGAAAAGATATAGAAATCAATAACATTAATCAAATTTTTGATAATACTGAGTATAAAGCCAGTTAATTAAATTGTAAACTTGAAGTAAATTCAAATAATATTTTCATGGCAAAGTTGCTGCATTAATAAATTGTTAATTGGCATTATTGTTTAATAAGAGAATTTGCAAAGAAAAGGTGAAATA
Source organism: Philornis downsi (assembly GCA_019455685.1). Taxonomy (NCBI): domain Eukaryota; kingdom Metazoa; phylum Arthropoda; class Insecta; order Diptera; family Muscidae; genus Philornis; species Philornis downsi. The sequence goes on along the minus strand of JAHXMU010000715.1, from coordinate 43,899 downwards.
GGAACAAATAAACTAGGGCGTGGGGATAAAATATGGTTCAATCAGAAGAAAATGATGATGATGACGATAACTAATGAGCTACATGCTCAAAAAATGTACAAAATTTTACTTAAAGTTTAGTTACTAAATTTCACCAATGGATATGTCTTCCTATGAAATGTTTCTTTAGGTTGATACTGACGTTTTAAGAAAAGAAAACTAAACGTATTTATATACAAATTTTTAAATTAAGACAACTGTTGTACCAACAAAAGTTGTAAATTTGTTTCACAACAGCTTACCGCGCTTGTGCTTTAAGTCTTTTGTTTTCAGAAGCATAAAGTTTGATTATTGGGTTACTTTTGGAATTGTTTTGTTTAAGGCAATTAGATACAAATTTGTTTAAAAGAAAAATATAAGTATTAGAATAGCAGAACCATTCTAAACGAACTGTTTGAACCTATATTAAGCCAACAAAGCCACCATCTGGTAACAAATCATTCCCCTAAATGCCAGATTTTGTTGTTAAAACAGAGATAAGAATAACACGTTCGAGTTGCTTTCGGCAATCTGTCATGCTGTCACGCTGAAATCTGTAAAACAAATAGCTTTCAATTTGGCAATTCCTAATTGGTAGTTAGATACGGTTATTACAATGGCTCACAACAGCCTATATTTGGAAAAAAGAACGTCAAATTGCTATTAAAGTGTAAAAATTATCTTCATGAAAACATCGGAGAACGTTTTTGTATTAAAAATGTTGAAAAATTTTTTGTTAAAGAAGGAGCCTATAAACGAGAAACGATAATTTGTATACAAAAATGTCCTTTTCCCCTAAAATATAAATAACAAATTTTATAACATCGAACAATTTGATAAAGACGATAAAGATGTGGAAATCATAGAAAATTATAATAAAAATGAAAGATGTGTAGAAGTTCCAAATTAATGAAAAAAAAATTTTACTACAAATCAAAGTGTTGGGCATCTATTGAGGAGTACAAATAAGTCTCCGCTATTTTATAAAAGATGGTCTAGTCAGTTGAAATTTTTATATAAGAAACGTTATATTGTAAGGTTGGACATCTAGCAACTTCATTGCCAAGGAATATCAGCGATGTTCTATAAGCGTCACATATTTTTTGTGGTAAAATATTGAGTCTTGACTTCAAGAAATCAACAGCTGAGCCGTATTGACTGCTTGGCGAGAATACTTTGAGAAGGGAGAATTTGCCGTGAATAATTTTGAAACTTAAGAAACGTTGAGTTTGACGTCAAAGACAATGACCGAAAATACGCGATGATGTGGAATTCTAATTATTAATAAAGGAAGATTCATAGCAAACGCAAGAGTGTGTGACTCAACGAACAATTTCATCAAAACAATGCTTCAATTCACACATCCACCATTGTGATACACAAAGTTAATAAACTAAAGTCCAAATTGCTTCATTGCGCTCTTTATTCGCTAGATTTAGCTCCCTCGGAGTATTTTCTATTTCCAAACTAGAAAACAATGACTCGGATGACTATTTTAAAGCGTTTGATAGTTTTTACTGTAAACAAGGTGTAGAAGCTGTTGAATATCGCTGGAATAAATGTATCGAGCTAAAAAAAGTTATGTCGAAAAATAAAGAAGATTTTTCCCAACATTTTTATGTCTTCTTTGTTAGGTCGCGCAGTTTTGGGACCGCTCTCTTATGATGCCAATTAAAATAACAAATCTTCTTTAAGGTTTGTTAGGGTGCAATCGTAATCACGCGAGTTCGATCTGAGTATCTGTTGGCTTCGTTTTCTAAAAGATATAAAAAAGTAAGACAGATATTTTAGTCATAACAATAAAGCAAAAAGCCACAAAAAAAAAAACAGAAAATCTCATTCAGGGTGAATGTTTTTAATACATGAGGCTGAATTCAAGTTTTCGTCCCAGCTGTCACAATTTTCTACTTGATCTTTTTCTTTTTATATGGTAACTGGAATAGACAGCCAATTCCAAGCGCTGCGATCTTCTGCTAGTATTTCTAGTATTTCAAGAACCTGATCCTTTCAACGGAGTTTTGGTTGCCCTCTTCTGCGCCGTCCATCGAGTTCGTTGTCGAAAACTTTCCGTGCCGGAGCGTATGCGTCCACCTTCACAACATGACCCAGCCAACGCAATCGCTGTATATTACTGCGTTTGACCACGTCGATGTCGGCATATAGCTCATACAGCCCATTGTTCATGCGACACCGGTACTCTCCGTTATAAGTGATGGGTCTATATATTTATAGTATTTTCCTCTCGAAAACTGCCAATACTGATTCCTACGCTTGCGTCATATAACAAGCCAGGTGGAACCAATTTTTGTTTGTATAGAGAGGGCTTTATTATTGAATCGCTTGCTTAGCCCATAGCAACATCTGTTAGCAAGCAATACAATCGTATGCCAAAAAATGGTTATGCCAAAGTAACGCATATATGGTTCATAAAAAAATTTATCACAAAACTAAATAGACAAATTGACACTGGAAGAAATTTTCATGTTTTCTTGACAGTTCAATTCCAATTGTAACATTTCTAATCAAACATAACACGATTTACATTGTGATTTACATGGCGTTTCGTAAGATAACAAACGACAAATTAAAATAAAAACTATAGTGAACTTAAAAGTTCATTAACCCTACATCAAACATTTAACAAACACGACTAGATATCAACAAGCGAAGGCTATTCTACAACGGCATATAAGAGATTTCATGAAATTTCATCTTTTACCGAGCACAAAGAGTGTAAATTGATCACATAATAAATAAATAAGAATCAAACAAAAGAAATTAAAAGAACAGTAAATAGATTACACAGAAGAAGAATGGCAAAAGAAAACTGGCGGAAACTATAATACGATGTTATCTCATTATTGCCGGTCTTACGCTTATGGGCAAAACAACTGTATTAGGGTGACATTTCCAAAAAAAGAAATCATCAATCCGTATGCTACAAACAAACAGACGAATAAATTAGATGTGTTCTGAAATTTCATATCTACTTTCACAGTTTTGATTAATGTACTGAAAGTTAAATTGCAAGATTATGAGTTATGGTTAGAAATGACTGCTCTTGAAACGCCTACATCAGGTTAAATGATGTTAATCTGTGTGTTGCCAAATTGAGAGTTTTCGTGATTTATTGAAATAAATCAGAAGTTTGTAAGGCATAAAAACAGGTCACATTTCGTGAATAATCTATTTAGGAGGCAATAAATGCATACTAAATCAATCATATCAATCATATTAATTTGCTACCTCGATGAATTCAACATCTAATTTATGCTTGTAGTTTCATTTACTCCTATCTTTCAGGAGGGAACCAACAAGTTTGTGTCAATGGTAGATATAGTAATGTACTCAGCGTAAAGAGAGGTGGGGCGCGGCGAGGTTCAGTCTTGGGCCCAATTCTATTCATTCTTTACATCAACGATCTTGATTTCAAAATTTGATACTCTGGGTAAACAATATGTCTTTGCTGATGATATTCAGTTGATATTTAAAAGAGATTACCAGACAGCTCCAGACGTTATTCAAGAGAAAAATAATTAGGTGCTGGATAGGTTACGTGATTAGATGTCGGAGAACAGAATTTGTGTTAATCCTTCTAAGTCTAAAGCTATGCTTTATCACTCTATTAAACGCCATCTAAATTTTCTTCATATTTTGTTTAATAGTGTCACTATATAGCTATAAACTATATAGAATACTAGGCATGATACAAGCATGAACCAATTTCTGCTTAATCGATCTGGGCAACACTAAATCAGTGTTATAAAAACTGTGAAATGAATAATTTAAACGCTGGACCACATTATCCAAATGATAGTTAAAGCTTAGTTTGTTATCTAAAACTATTTCCAACTTTATATACGTCTTCTTGTTTAAGCTGATGTTATTGCTCGGTTAAATTCTTCAAAGCAAATTAAGCCTGTTTCCAAAATATTATTTAAAATATTTGTTTATTTTCATCAACCGAATTACAAAATAAAATTAATAATAAACGTATAACAAGTGAAGAAAATTTATGGATGATTACGTCTCCAAAAAGTCGCAAATTTATTGAAATAAGTTCTCGTACGTAGTTATAAATTCCACAACATTTTTGTACACCATCACTTCAGATAAATGTACTTCACCTGCCCTGAGGTTTATTCAACTCTTTCATTGTTATCCTTAAGAATCTATACAATAGCCGATGTAACTTTTATATCTTTGGTACGTGCAGTAAATATTTAATAATAATGCTGACAACGATGATTAATTACTTTTGATTTTCGTAGCACATTACGTATTCTCAATAACATTCTAATATGGTATTACATTGATAAAACCAAATCCATAACCACATTTTGTGTCTTATGCTAATGATGAGTGAGCGTTTTAAAATTTCACACAAATATTTTGTATGTTGATCCAGAATAAAAGAAAAATTAATTTCATTACTGCGAAGAAGGTGGTAACAACTTCCTCAATAATGAAAGTTGTTTTTAGAATGACAATAAGATATTTAGAATTTGTGGCGGCATTCAATTTAAATGAAAATAAAGGATTTATTCACATTTCTTTCTAAACGTCTCGGAATATCTACTTGCCCATACAAATTTGTAATCAATGCACGCATGCAGCTCAAAAATGTTGATAAATATCCAAAGATCTCCTACAAATGCATATGATAGGTGTGCCACTAAAATCGCTTGAACTTCGCGTTACTCTTAAATCGCCACGAATGTTGTTAATATAAAACAAGAATTTATGAGAGCGACACGATTTTAGTGCGACATAAGCGGCTGTGGAGGTGTAAGCAATAAATGATGAAAAATGTGATGCGGTATTATTTTTGATAACAAATATCCAATATCCAATTAGCTCTTTTGAGAAGTTTGGTGCTCAAAAATTCTTGTCGCATATTTTGTCTGTTTTCTTTACAAATCTCAAAGTTACGCTGGCAAATGATGATATTGATTAGGTATTTGCTTTTAAACCACAATGTGGGTGTCTAATTATTCCACCTCATTAAAATTTTCTCTCTTCAATAACTGTTCTTATATTTCAAATACGTTCTGAAATTCCCATTGAAAATTCTCAAACGTTATAAGTAGTTTTTAAGGCTATATGTGATTAAAATTTAAAATAAATTGAAAACAAATTCTGTCATAAAAGTAACATAGATCGATTATTTAAAAAATATGAATTGATTATTTAAATTGTCAACATTTCTTTTTGTCTCTTAAGAGTAGTGGGTAGCGAGTTTATTCTTATGGGGAAACCACTGATACATTTGTCCCTGTATCTCAAAAAGTACTGGTCGGATTTTATTGAAATTTTGAGAGTATGTTTCGGTATTTATACTATTTATTTAAGATAGAAGGAATCTTTCTAAATCAAGCCGTTTTTATCTGACAATTTCTTAAAATATGGGAAAAAACTGGAAAAAAAACTGTTCAGTTTATAATTTTTTTCTCGCTAAGCATGTAACATATTAAAAATCGTTCTATACCGTTTATATAAGTAATAATATTCCCCAAGTCTTTAAATGTCTGAGTTGTTTGGTTCGTCCGATGCCGAGAAAATGGGTCTTTTATGTGAAAAACGTGATTTTTCAGGAGAGGCAAAAAAACGCAGCGGTTCAAATTTCCCGGTTGAAATGACGTTTTCTTTCGATTTTCAGGGCTAAACTCGATAGCTTGTCTCTCATCTATCCCTGTACAGTGCAGGAAGTCATATTCGATATGTATTTAAGTTTCGATAGTAAGCCCAGTATTATCACAGTCAACCTCTGTTCTCGAGCTCTTACAAAGTTGTTTGTGTTTATCGCGATGACTCGTTCCAAGAGAATTTTTAAATCCAGGAAAGGCACATTTAGAGGCAGAAGACCTCAGGACAAAGTGCGTAGAACTTCTACCTCGGAACCTACGACTGGGCCTTCTACCTCGGAACCAACCTCTGGGCCTTCTTCCTCGGAACCAACGCCTGGACCTTCAACATCCACGATTTCCGAAAAATTCAGTTCTAGTTTTCCAAAAGAAAATACGCCTGATTCTTCCGTTTCCGAAAAATCATATATATATATAGGTATATATACATAGATAACATAATATCTATGTATTAGGTACAAATAACCTAGGAGGTGTTTAGGTATGTAAAATTATGTTAGTTTGACAAATTTCATTTCAGCGAGACCACAGGTCATAACGAATTAACTTCAAAAAATTTTTTAGGGCACTTATTGTGGTTGGATTTGAATTTTGGAGATATCATTACATTCAGGACATCCTAAATATTTTTTTGAAGCAATAAAAAAAATTTTTTTTTTTTTAAATTTTGGCTGCCCACTACCCTTAATTGGCACGACTACCCTCTGCACTCATGCGGAGTTTGAGCATGATCTAATATTTAGTTCGTTTACAATGCTTGATTTTGTTAGTAAATCTCAAATGTATTTTGCGATTTTTGTAATGGACACAAATGTTGAACAACAAATTTATCTCAAATTTTAAATTGCACACGGAAATTTGTGGGCCGAATCGCTGAAAATGTTACGAGAACCGACTTTAAAACAAAAAACACACGCAAATGTATTCAAAATCGGGTCATGGTGATAGATTTCCCCCGCTCAACTTCATCGAGTAAAGTGAAAACATTAAATTGTAACTGAAAATAATAATTTAAGTTTAAGAGGAATGGCTACTGAACTTTCTGTATCTCACCTATCGATTCATTTCATTTTACCCGATTTGATAATTTGACTTGACGATTTTCATTTTTTATCGACTCTTGGACAATCGACGAAATAGAAATTGCGCATTATTGAATACAGTATCAGGACCATAAACACTATTTCGGCGTACACATTTTCTACTGCTTGCCCTGCATTTTCTTTTTACTATACCTTAATATACTTGTACATTTCTTAATTCTAAAATCATTTTGGTGTTTTAACTAAATATGAATTGAAGACTTTCTTATTTAACATTTTCATAGTGCATATATAAATAAGAGACTTCTACAAACCAATTAAAAATAGAATGTTATATTTTTATAATTGACCCCGACAATGTTATACATCATAGTTCAACTAGTGACGCAGTCTGACGTTTGTTCAAACAAGAGTTTGGAAGAAACCGACAGTGACAGAGTGCCATCCAAAGTCAAAAACAAAACAAAAACAAAACTAAATGGAGCAAAGCATTAACGGCAGACCTCTGTATAAATTTAAATATTTATAAGTTAAAGAAAAAACATAAATTTGTTATAACCGATAAAACCTACTGTGTATACTAAAATGGAAGAGTTTCTTCGTTTTAAACGAAATAGAAAATACTGGAACCATATTTGTTATAGCACATCTATGGTTTATGTTGCAGAGGTTTATGTGAACCGCATTTCTATAGAGGAATTTTATATTATGAAACAGAACAAACAACTAGACTGCTTCTTTTAAAATTATAAATTCTATTTATAATTATACATGGATAACGTTTTCGGTCTTAAAATCTTAGATATAAACAGAGACTACAAATTTTTTGAATAATTAAAAAATTGGTTTTGTTGATACCAAATTAGCATCGAGCAAAGAAAAAAAACTAATTGAAGATAATGATTGCTATTCTAGTATTTTTTATTTCGATATCATGAGTCCAGATAAACATTTTACTAAATGTTAAATTTTGTCACTTTCGAAAAAAAGCTTTTGCTTTGAGCTTGTTTTAGCTCAAATGTAGTTAAGCCCAACATAAATCTTGAAAAATACAAATTTGGTTTTCAATTTTACGTTTTCAATGTTATAGGTATGCCAGTGATCAGAGTCTCTGCCGATATTAATCCGCTTCTGACTAATAGAAACAAATGAAAAACCATAAAGTCGGATGGGCACAATAAGTTCTGCTAAGTCGAAGTTGATATAACCAACATCACGGATTGCGGTCCATGTCATGGACTACATAAGTGGATGTGCCATATAGACATAGTATAGACATAGATGGACATAGTTTATTCTTTCAGTGGAAAATCTAAGTATTTTTTTCGGTTTTGCTCTATAACCACGCCCGCGGTTGGGGCCGTTTTATAAAACCACTGACAAACATTCAATTTTCAAAATTTTAATTTAGTCCATGAATGAGGAAATGTGGTCCTGCAGGACCAATTTATATCGATTGTGTCAACTGCTGGTTATTGTGTGAAGAGTGATGTATTGACCCATATTGGAGTGACCAAAATGGAATCGAATTTGTCTGTTTTTTCAGTGAATGTAAAAATTTTTTAGTATTTTTTAATAACCATGCCAGATTTTTGCGTGGCCAAAATGGAATCGAGTTTGTCAGTTTTTACAGTGAATGTAAATATTTTTTGGTATTTTTTAATAACCATGACCGGAGTTAAGGCGGCCTCTTAAAAAAATTATGAGATTGGACGATCTCCACGGATCTATTAACTATTATCATAAATATAAATATTATATATACCTATATATATGTATATATATATATATGTATATGTATGTATGTATATACATATATATATTTATATATATTATAAAATTACTAATAAATGCAATAATTCAAAATAGGAATTAAACTACTTCTTACCAGTACAGATTTTGAAAATCGCCGACATTTACTTAATAAAACACAAAATATTTTTTAGCCATTCACATGCATTGTAACGTCTTAAAAGTAGCAGGGGCGGTCCCAAAACTAGTCGAACTGACGTCTAGATGGTGCCAGTAGTTTGTAAAAAATTATTTTGGTGAAAAGTGGTAACCTTATAAAGCATATGTTTTGAGTTTCAAGGCACCACATTGTTTAATATTTTTATTTCAGCTTTCAAAGTAAACGATCTCAGTGAATTTGAATTTCCATTTAAAAGATCTCAGTCCAATCAATATTAAAGCCGAGCTAGATTCTACTACGGGGGAATTTGCTCCTTCGTTTACGACTGCAAAATATTGGGTAATAGAGTTTAAACGGCCGTACGAGCTGCCAAGATGTGTGGTGTCTACGCCAGGCACGGCTAAGAAAATCCGCAATATGGTATTGGATGATCATCAGCTGAGGGTGATGCGCCTTCATGAGCTAAAATGATAGGCATTTCAAAAAATTGCTATACATCGTATATTGACCAAAGATTTGGAGATAAGAAAACTGTGCGAGAAATGGGTGCCGCGCTTGCTTCCAATAAGGCAAAAACTGCATCGCGAAGATGTTTTGTTAGACTATTTGGCAATGTTTCAACGCAATAAAGCCGAATTTTTGTGCCGATTTATAACCATGGATGAGATATGGGTACACCACTTCACACTTGAGACAAAGCAACAGTCAAAGCAGTGGACTGGAATGGGAGAATCGCGTCCATTGAAACCGAAGATGATTCCACCTGCATGCAAGGTCATGGTGTCTGCTTTTTGGGATGCGAATGGGATGAGATTATTTTTATTGAATATCTTCAGAAAGAAAAAACCATCAATAGCGAATATTATGCTAATTTATTGCAAAATTTAGGTGGTGATGATATTATGGAAAAACGGCCGCGTTCGGCGAAATAGAAAGTATTGTTTCATCAAGACAATGCTCCAGTTCACACTTACACTATTGCGATGGCCAAAATTAATGAATTGAAGTTCATATTGCTTCATCACGCGCTTTATTCGCCAGGTTTAGCTCCCTCAGACTATTTTCTATTTCCAAACTTGAAAAACTGGCTCGCTGGTAAAATATTTGCCAACAATAAAGAGGTGGAGTCTGCGGTTGATGGCTATTTGAAGAAGTTTGACAATTCTTACTGTAAACAGGGTATAGAAACTATTGAATATCGCTGGAAAAGTGTATCGAGTTAAAAAGAGATTATGTTGAAAAATAAGGAAAATTTTTCACAACGTGTTTATGTCTTCTTTGCTATGTCTGCTACTTTTGGAAACGCCTTCGTAGTACGCTTCCGAAATAACGCACTTTCGCCCACTAATGGTCCAATTGTCAAATTCTAAACGCCTTATCTACATAATACTCCAGTTATCGCAAAGAATGTATCTTTTGTTTTTCGAACTTCAGGTGGTAATTTGAAGTTTGAAAACAAAAAGCCAGTCGGATCCATGTCTTACGAACATGGTGGTAGGTCGATGATATTTATTGAGTTTTTGATTAGAAATTTTTTCACGGAGACGGTGCATTAACGTGTTGCACAATCTATGAGGTTTTTTTTCCAGAAAATCTGCTCTTTCCAACGTCGCGTAATACCCAAATAATATTAATTATTTGCCGTCTGATCCTCTGGCTAAAAATTCTAGTGTGCAGCACTGTGATAATCAAATAAAACAATCAGCATCACTTTGACTTTTTTCATCAGCCGAAAAAGGTTTCGGCTGAATTGGAAAGCGCTCTTTCGAAACTTAACTGGTCTGCTCACCAAAGTCGTGAACCCATGTCTAATAAACCAATTATAACGCGTTTTATGAACGTGGGATCGAAATTCGCTCATTCTAACGTGCCTTCAGTTAGAAAGCAATTGAGAAAAAATGGTATGAATTGATTCGTGGGATACGGAAAATTTGTGACGCACACGAATTGATGAGTGAGACATGGACAATTCGGCAGCCATCTCTCTCAAACTTAAGTGACGATGTTTTGTTACCATTTAATACGATTTGTCGATGTCAATTTCAGTTGAAGATGTTGATGGTTAATAATCAAAGCAAAATAGATCTTGTACCACATCTCGACCGCTTTTGAATTTACTGATTTAACTTAAGTGTTCTGTAACATTTTCAGCGATTTGGCAAAAGATATTCCATTTACGAAATTTAAGGCAAATGCTTAGTTCAAAATTTGTATCCATTGTAAAAATCGTAAATCACATTTAAGATGAACTAACAAATTTGAAGATGACAGACCGCAGTCAAACTTCGCACCAGCATAGATGACAGTTGTGTCAATTCAGCGACAACAAAATTTTGGCATTTGCTTTAGGCACTTTACTGTGCCGCTCACTTGAATAGCATCCCCTTTAAATATTTTTCTAAGCTCGATTTTTTTCCAAAATTATAATAACGTCACGTATTTGCTGTAATTCAATAACATCAATTTTTCATTTTAATAAAACTAAAACATTAAACACAAAACAAAAAGTTAGAAATTTAATTTCAGTTTTTGGTTCATTTCATTTCATAACCTCAACATTTTGGCTTTCAATCCATGATTTGATAACTCTTGCTGTGTGGATTTCCATTCCAAACCTCCGAATACATTTTTAACTTTAGAAAAAGCTTTTTCCAGCACGGCTTTGTATGAAGTCGCTTTCATTTTTGCAGAAAGAAACTGCAGCTCTATTGTGCCATAATAAGAGATCGCACCTCATATCATAACTTAACCTTCCCGGCTGTGTAAATGGTTGTGTATGTGTTCCTCTTTTCAAAGAATGTGAAAGTAGTAATTATATCCATCAGGACCCTCTAAATTAAACTTTTTTTTGGTCGAAAAATATAAATCTATTCCACTCTCTACTCCACGTTATAGTCGTACGACACAAATTAAAGCAACATTCCTTACGGAGATTGTCTAGCGGTGGTTTCTTTTTAAGTCTCAAGCGTTGCTAGTCTGCTGCTTTGAAAACAGCTCCTTTTACCGTTGATATACTTGCGCTTACGCCAGCTTTTTCCTTGATTTTGGTAGCAGAGTTGTGTGAATTTGAGACATATCTTAGAATAGCGCTCTTGTCAGCGGCTGTAATATCACTTGCTGTTCGACCTTTCATATTACTTCCATAGCCTTCGGTGTCACGTAAATATGTCGATATAAGTTTGCGACTTCTATTAGTTTTTCTCGATCTTTCCTCTACACTCGGCCCATTTTACTTAAAATCGATTGTTTTATACAGGGTAGCGCAATAGAACGTGCATATTGCATCATCTTTTTTTGCGGGGTAGGAAAGGCGCTGGCGGGGGGGCGCCTACATCGTTGGGTTGGCGTGCTCATGGAGTTTTAGTCGCTATGAATCACTTCGACGGGAAGCATCGCGCATTTTGCGTGCGCGCATTTTACGAGAACTGTGAAACTGAGAACAGTGAAAATCCCAAAATTAAACACCAGAAACCATTGCATAGTCCTAAAGTGACAGTATGGGCAGCAATCTCTGGCAGAGGAATAATTGGTCCTTTTTTCTTCGAAAATGCGCGGGGCCAAAACGTCACGGTTAATACGGAACGCTATGTTGAGATGTTGGACGGATTTTTGGCTCCAGAAATTGAAAGTTCAAGAATAGTGAATTCCAGAACTTGGTTCCAACAAGATGGAGCTACCTGTCACACATCAAATGACTCCATGGCGGTGGTGAAGCAGATGTTCCCTGGCAGACTGATTTCGAAAAGAGGTGATATTCCATGGCCTCCACGTAGTCCAGACTTGACGCCTCTTGACTTTTTTTTGTGGGGTACCTCAAACACAAAGTCTACAGTAATAATCCAAGAAACATTGTTCAGTTCAAGAGAATATCCGTGGTGAAATGACAGCCATTACACCAGTATTACTGAAGAAAGTTTTCAATAATTTTCGTTTGCGGTAAGAGGAGTGCCGTCGTAGAGAGGGTCACCATTTAGATGATGTTATTTTTAAAAAGTAAACTCCATTTATTACTCTACAATGCCTTATATTTATTTTAACCATACCTTTTGTATTTATTTTTTAATCTATTTTTTAAATATGCACGTTCTATTGCGCCACCCTGTATTTAATTATACACAATTACTGTAATCCAATCTGATTTATGATGATCTGCAAAAGACTTTCACACTTAAACTGATTACCACGTGAGGGGTGCTATTCAAATGGACCAAAAAAAAAGAACACATTTTTCACTAATTTAAAAGAAAAGAGCGAATTAAAACACCGGGACACTTCCATGGCTTGAAATTTTTTGGAAATAGGAGACACAAATAAGTAAAAACTCAGCCGTTATGTGAGGAAATGTAAAATTGTTGGAAAATGTTTTTACTTTTTAATTCGGTTCAAGATCGTTTAGAATATGATTCAAAAACAAAAAAACCGGCAAAATTGATTATAGGTATATTGATACAGTTGGCTGAACGGATAGCTGTTTCGGTATTTGGCGAAATAACATCTTCAACGCTCTTAACTCTTTATGCTTTCCCAAACATCATCGTTTGTTTAATGATCTATAACTTCACAAAATAATTGAGAAATTTTGCCCACTGCTTGGAAAATATGTGGGCTCAATTCTTACATGGGCAAATTTTTTCCTATAGAGCCGATTTGTCAAATTTCAACCAACTGATAGGATCTCGTACTATCCGGGTTTTTGAATGCGGTGTTTTAGCGCAAATTGATTTTAGGTCATTTTGGTTTTTTGTATTCTATTGTTGTGAGAATTTTGAAAATAGGTATACCCAAATCAAATTGCAAAAATGGTTGGTTTGAACTAGTTTTTTTAGGACCAATAAATACAAATTCGTAATTTGTTATTGAGTATAATGAAGGACTCTTTTCAAAATGTGCATTATTACTGTTTGCATAGAAAATGCAAACTTTTTGTGCTATTTTCTGTCCAAAAAACAAAGAAATGTTGCTTCCTAATTGGGTCACAGCAACATCCCTAAAACATCATATCACCCTACAAGTTAATTTTTTTCCTCCGAAACATGATCACCATTAGTTCATAATAGATAAATCACACAAAAAGTGTCAAGTTTGTTTATAATTGTTCAAATGAAATCGAAAGTTTCTGCGAAAATAGAATTTAATTAACACATTTCGTTTAATTTATGACAACAATAAGCTAATCTTAACCATTTTCTCTTCATAACAGTCGTATTTGAGTAACGATATTTTATATTTCTTTGTAAAAGTTATCATCACCACCTAATTCGTTGTAGATTTTGATCAATTAATTTTTATCATTAATCACGGATTAATGTTAGGTTTGCAATAGAAAGAAAGAAACATAAACGCTATTAAAATAAATTTACTCCCGCCCATGTGCGGCGGTATCGTATCACTTTTATGAATACATAATCATTTGTATCGTAAGAAAAAGAGAGCATCAGAAAACTGAGAAATACTTGACCGCATTTCTGGAAAGCTGCGTCAGAAACGTTGTAGCAACCAACGCCGAGATGCCGGGCCCACAATTAATGAAATATCCACGGCCAGTAGATAGATATTGTTGTTGTCGTAATGTGTTGTCACAGAAATTCTCGAAATCTTTTCTTTCACATTCATGTGCACTTGGACGTGCCATGAAGTGAGTAAAATTTGTAGTCAAGCTAAAGTCAACAGAGATGAGGAATGAAGTTTATGGTGAAGAAAGTGCTAAAAAATCTTCAAAAGTGTACCTTTTTCCAATAGTGCAACAGTATTTTTTCGCTAAATACAGTCAAAAACTTCTTTTTAACCCAATTACAATGGAAACTAATACAGGGTTCATGAGCGATATTGCCATTATTTCATCAGTCATTTCCCAACTTGATTTCATTGACGATTTAGTATTCTTAACATTTTATAAAAGTCGGATTGGTACAGCCCATTTTTTCTTACCTCTAATATGCTGTGAGATTTACTACTCCATTTTATCTATTTAAGGGCTAATATCTGTGGTCACAACCCATAACAGCGTAAGTCTGTTTTTCAATATTTTCAGTACAGGAGTTTAAAGTTTTGAATCTTCACTGAAAATCAGGAGAAGGTGTTTTTTGGAAAACTTTGCTACACATTCCAAGGAAACGAATTTCTTTACTTAGTTGTTAACAAAAAATAGTTGTTTATTCTCGCAGTCAAAAGATATTATCGAAAAAGACACTTAGGCTCTTATGAATTGTTGAACGAAAGAAAGTCAAAAAGTTTAAGTTGAGTTAGGCTATTATATGTATTCCTGATTAAATAAAAAACTTTAAGTTTGGAGAAAGACCTTAACTCAATTTATGTTTATCAAAAAACGAAATTGTAATTCGGAATAAGAGCTTAACTCAAGTTAGGAAAATAAAATTGTTTCTTTATTTTTTTGGATTAACAACTTAAGTTGATTTAGGCAATGATGAAAAAATAATGTTTATATTTGTTGTAATCCTAAATTGACTTAGGCAGTTATGCCAAAACAGTCATTTAGAAAAATAACTTAAGCTATTAGGTTTTTTAGGGTTAATTGCCTTCCTAAAAGAGATACAAACATGATAAATTTAGAGTAAATAAATTTAGATACGCTGAATACGATGGTGATAATAACTCAATTGTGTCCTAACTCGAGTTAGGCTGTTACGGGTTGTGACCACAGATATTGTCTACAATTTTCCCCAAGACGATACGTGGACATATTACTGAAGAAATATCTTCTCATGCATAATTTTTTGATCTGATGACTTCTGATATTTGCAGAGAGCTCTTAATGGACTATATGTGGAAACGTATGGGGTGATGTTTTAATCGTAGCTTTTTAAAAATCTAATAAAACACTCAAATTTGCATCACATATTAAAATTTTTTATTGGAATCGATAAATTGGTCTTTGCTATTTGATTTTTTAAAGATAATTTCATGTAGATGTTGTCCGCGGCTCCGTCTCAAAATGTCCATTCGGAAGGTCCAATTTTTCGTCACTTTTTCGAGCATATCGGTTTGTATTCCACGAATAACGCGTGTTATGTTATTCTGTAAGGCTTCAATAGTGTTCGGCTTGTCCACACAAACTAACGACTTGACATAACCTCACAAGAAATAATCAAGAGGCATTAAATCGCAAGATCTTGGGGGCCAACTCACAGCGCCACATCGAGAGATAACCTGCTCACCAAATTCATCCCTCAACATATCCATTGTTTCACGAGCAGTGTGGCATGTTGCACCGTTCTGATGAAACCACATGTCAACCAAGTTCAACTCAGCCAATTGGGGCAAAAATAAAAAATTCTTGGTTGAGTAACACATGCCCAATTGCTGAGAACGGCGACGAATTGATATTTCACGATCGTCATTAATACTGGTCGCTACGGCTGCAATATTTTCTTCGATAAGCCGCACTCTACGCATGTGAGTCGCTGGTTTTATGTCCAAAAAAGTCAATTTGGTGCGAAATTTGAGGATAACAGCACGAATTGTTGATTCACGAATGGTTGTTGTTATGACGACCATAAAATGGTCGTATCAATCGATGCACATTTGTCACAGGGCACGAATTTTGATAATAAATTTCAACGATTTGCAATCGTTAATCATTTGTTAGTCTTTCCATGATGAAATGGCAGAGTATACTGTACACTTTTCACTTTGACAGATGACGTTTGGACGCCATTACCAACCAGTGCTGCCAATCTGAAAAACTTAAATCTTAAAAAATCACTTTTTTTTTAACCTAATTTATGTAGAAGATGACGCAAACACGTTTTCAACAATTTAAAAAGGTTAAAAAATTTACAACACTCAAGGTTTTTAATTTATCAGCAATATATTAAGGACACTACTGATTGATGTCCATTTCGCACAAAATTTTTCAAAGCACGAACTTCAAAAATTTATGCAAAGGGTTATGCATTTTCGGGTTTAAACGTAAAGTTAAATAAAACATACATAAAACTATGATTCGATTTTATTTCATTATAATTCTTGGACCGAAGTACAATGCCATTTAAATGATGATGTCTTTTGATGAAGTTTTCGACCACTTTTTATCATATATCGAGCGGTATCTCGGCGATAACTTAATGAATGTTGATTTTCAAATGCTCCAACGTTTGGGGATTAACAGCGTGAACACGGTTTTTGACGTAGCCCCACAAAATAAGGTTAACGGCGTCAAATCATATAACCTCGGTGGCAAATTGACGTCGCCAAAACGTGAAATTACGCTTTTTGGAAACTTTTCATGCTGCCAAAATCGGTCATGCTGTGTGGCTCGTAGTACCGTCTTGTTGGAACCACATATCGTCCAGTTCGTAATCTTTAATTGCAGACCAAAAAAAGTCTTTTATCACAGAGCTATAGCGCTCTGAATTGAAATTCGGATTATCCGCCACATTTTCGCTTCCTCTTTTTCTTTTCGTACTTACTACAGTTGAATAGGTTTGTTAAAAAGTTTCTTAGGTTTTCTGTCTTTAATTAACTACAACCATATATTATTTTCCATTCATTTTCTTTATTGAATCTTTCTTTAGAAAATTTACAATAAGTATTCAAATCTTAATCCTGTCTTAAACTAAAGTATCCTGCCATTGCCGGATCTTATTTTTGGTGAGCCCAACTTTGTATCACAGGACCAAGTCCAGCGTGTACTTTCTTCTTAGCCCTATATGGCTGGGAAAACAACCATATATAGCATTTAATTAATGAATAAAAGGCGAAATATTAGAAAGTATGCATAAGAGGGTCATTTTGAGAAGTTGGCTTTAATCCATGTATAAGCAAATTTTCTACTACTATTTATCGTTTTATTTAATAAGGAAATGATGCAATTTAAACAAACAAACCTGGAAATGTTCCTTACTTCAAAGTGGGATTCAATCGTTATAAGGGCAAGTTTTCTGCCACTGGACCGATTTAGACGACTTGCGCCAAATGTTGGTCCTGGTATAGAAGACTTTTTATCGACCCATTTCTGTTTGCTTAGTTCTTCTGATTTCCATCGAAACTTAAATGTTTCTCAATATTTTTCAATAACCACCCACCAAAAAATATATGAGTTGGGATGTTTTTTTGTTCAGTACCTTTGTATAGCTTTTAATTAACGAATAAATAGCAAAAGCTTTGATAAAATCCTGAAAAATTACTATTTTGCATTTTGCCACTAATGTTTTCACTCTTTACATCGGAAAGTATTCAATTTTAAACTTAACTTGCCAAAAAATATGAGAAAAATTTACACCAAATTTTAGCTTCCCAAATCAAGCGATACGACTTCTATCGAACTTTCAATAAACACGCACACGGAAGAATAGATGGATGCTCTTAAATTGACATAGACTCAGGAATGTGTATTTTTTGGAATCTCAAATGAGAATTTCCAGTCATTACAAACGGATGGGGGTGGGTATAAATAATAAAAGTAAAAAACCCGATATTTCAGTAACAAAACAGTCTGAGCCACATAATTATTAAAATTATTTTTGTCACCAAATTAAAACAACTGTTCTCTATACTGATCGCTTAAACGCGATCGGTAGCTTAGTTTGTTTTTAGCGCAAGATTTTGTTCTCCCTTTCAATTTATATTTTGCGATTTTTAAAATAGATGAAAATATCAAACATGAAATTTGTCTCAAATAACGTACTGTCAATGGAATTTCATATGCCGAATTAATAAAAATGTTGCAAAAGGCCTATAGTGAATCGAAAAATTTGTACATATGAGTGGTACAGTGCATAAAAAAGCCGGTTTTGTCGAAGGAAAACGAATCTCACTACGCTATCATTTTGAATGAATTTATGGTCAAAAACTCAACAAATGTCGTCGAACAACTTCCATATTCACTTAAAATGGCTCCAACTAACTTTCTTGCTCTTTCCGAAATTCAAACTATCAGTTTGCGGCACCCGTTTTCAGTTGATAGAAAATACAAAATAGAATTCGTGGGAAGAACTAAGGCCCTTTCCAGAAAATGGGTGTGAAAAATGTTCTAACGATTTAGCTGTTCGTTGGCATAAGATTATTATTCCAAATGAGATTTGTTTTAAAGGTGATACAATAAATTTGAATGAATAACAAGTATTTTGTGTCTTACAGACCAATTTTTTTTTTTGACAAACTGTATTTTTGTATGAGACCAATACCAGAACTTAAACCACTTTTTTGGTTGATTTATGGCATATATTGTTTTATTTTAGATATATTGGGATCAAAACGGATTGCAACTATTTTTTCCTTCTAGGGCCTATGGAATGAAGCTTGGCAGAAAAGTTTAGCTAATGCCTGATAACCATGATGCTAGTTGTTTGAAAATCAATTGCAGTAGTTTCGCTTTGAAAGCCTTACTCACCGTGTGCCATCACACATGGGACTGTTTTTTTTTTATTTGCATATGCGACAATCAGCCCATCAGGCTAATCTCGGAAGGGTTAATCGAAGCACCTTTGAGATAAGAAGCATCCTCAGGGCTCGCTTCCTCTCTCAGCCAAAGTACCTTTGAAGTTACTGGTATAAAGTGAACTTCCTCCCGGTTAGGAGTGAGACCTGTCTAGACACCTCAACCTAATCAACAGTGTTTTCCAAGTTCAGCATTACCTTCAGGAGAACCTGAAATAATGCAGGATCACTGAAAACACGTGTTCTGGCAACCACAGCCAGCACGATGCTCCCACAGGGGCTCCTGCAACACGATCAGGCAAGAACAAATAGTTCTTGGAACCCCTGATCTCCCGTGGTACTAGGAAATAAAACCCTTTGGTCAGAGTTTCGCAGACAAAAACTGGTCCAGTTTCCCTGCATCATATGTCGCATGGAAGCTAGTAGTTTGAAAACAATTATTTTTGTGAAAAATGGCAACCATATAAAAAATATGTTTCTAGTTTCATGGTGCCACGTTGTTTAGTATTTTTATTTAAGCCATCAAACATCAACTATCTCAGTGAATTCGTAAACATGGAAAAAACTGGTCACCGTTATGTAATTCAATATTCCCATTTGAAAGATCTCAGTCCAAGTAATATTAAAACCGAGATAGATTCTACTCTGGGGGAGTCTGTTCAGCTGTACACTGAAATATATTAGGTAGCAGATTTTAAATGGGGTCGTCCGAACTGCCGAGACGAACACCGTAGTTGTCCACCAATTGAAGTGCCCACACCAGGCCCGGTTAAGAAAATCTACAAAATGATATTGGATGATCGTCGGTTGAAGGTGCGTGACCTAGCTGAAATGACAGGAATTTCAAAAAGTGCTACACATCTGACATTGACCGAAGATTTGAAGATGAGAAAGCCGTGCGCAAGATGGATGCCGCGCTTGCTTTAAATAGAGGAAAATCAACATCATGAAAATGTTTCAGTAAAGTGTTTGGTGGTGTTTCACAGCAATATAACCGCATTTTGGCGTTGATTTATAACCATAGATAAGACAGGGGATTACCACTACACACCCGAGACTAAGTAACAGTCAAAGCAGTGGACTTGGATGGGAAAATCGTGTCCAAAAAAGGCGAAAACGGTTCCATTTGCAGGCAAGGTTATGGCGTCTGGTTTTTGGGATGCGCATGGGATGGAATTAGGAAAGGAAAAATTATCAACGGCGAATATTACGCTAATTTATTGCAGCTTTTAGGTGACGAAATTATGGAAAAGGTCCACATTTGGCAAAAAAGAAGGAAAGTGTTGTTTCACCGAGACAATGCTCCAGTTCACACTTCCACTATTGCGATGGCCAAAATTAGTGAATTAAAGTTCGAATTGCTTTATCACGTACCAGATTCACCCGGTTTAGCTGTTTGAGACTATTTTCTATTTCTAAACTTGAAAAAGATGGCTCGGTTTTAAAAGATTTGCTAACGATGAAGGGGTGGAGTCTGCGGTTGATGGTTATTTTAAGAAATTTGAAAGTTCTTACTGTAAACAGGGTATAGAAGCTATTGAATATCACTGGACAAAATGTCTCGAGCTATAAGAAGATTATGTTGCAAAATAGAAGACAATTTTCCTAACTTTTTGTGTTTTCTTTGTTAGATCGGCTCGGTTTGGGATTGCCCTTTTATATGTGATTTAATTAATTTCAAAAAATTTGTAAACAAAAGGTTGAGGTTGTAGATCATACAACCAAAAAAATAGGCAATTCAGACTAATTTCGCTAGTACACTTATTTTCTTAATAAACATTTGTCTACGAATTTGTATTTCTTTATGATATCTCCTTCTGTCTTTGGTTGCACAGAATTTCCCGAATAGTGCTCTATGCAGTTCATTGTAGATGCCTGCCCAAATTAGGGTCTGTCCAACTGAGTTGGCTTTTTTTAACTACATTTGGAAATACTGATGATGACATGAAAAACAAAACGAAATTGTATTAAAATTCGTCCCAAAAGTACTACAAATGAGCCAACGTTACCATCATACGTTTACTCAGTACTGCCTTTGACTTCTTCACACGGAGGTGTTGTTTGTCTGTCAACGTTATCTCCAAATCAGTTTCAGAATATTAATTTAGTTGAAAGACCAGAACTTAAACTTTCATTTTACCCTCTGCGGTTTCTATAAATAAGATTATTGTCCAAAGATTTTTGTCTAACACAAGAGGAGAGTCCGCTGGCACACAGATATGTTTAACGGGCTCAAACAAATAACACGCTTTGCCTACTTAAATACACACACACACACGCAGCCATGCATGTGCGTAGAGTAATCATATGGAACTGTAGCAGAACAAATGTGTTAAACATATCGTATTGCGGGTCAGTCGACGAGTTAATAGCTTGTCAGACAATCTATAATGCTTCGGGCTTTTAAATGCTTACTTTTGTACCATTTCTTGTATACTCTCACTCATAACATGAGCATTGTGCACTTACCCGTTTGTGTGATGAGTATTAATGACAGATATAATTTTACTTTCAAAACCAAAAATCTACTTAGAAGAAAGTTTCTTAACTTCATTTTCATTTCCGTTTATTTCTACCCATTTACAGACCACACTACTGCTAGCCGGTTTACTCGGGTGGGCCAACGCAAAGCCCTTGGAGTCGAACAATGATGCTGCCGAGGCATTAGTAGAGTGAGTATATTCAAATGATTTTCTATGCTGTTTAATGAATGTTATAACTTATATTAATATACATATACAAATACACAGATAAGCTTTTAACTAATTTTCCTTTACTACTGCCATCGAATTTGTTTCTTAGTTACTTATTTGGCTTACAATTCAATTAATTCCTTATCGGTTTCTCTTTAAGTTTAAATCAATGCATGTTTTCGTTTCTGTGTGTATTTCGTTACGAAGGAGAAATTCATTATGATTCATCAAAACAGCATGCATTCATAATTAGTTTAAATGATATTATTAATAAGATATATTTATTTAAATGTATAAGATGTGAAGGAATATAAAAATTTCTCTCTTATTGAATTGTGGAAGATCAAAGTGTTAGATTGACAGAAACACATAAATATAGATTGCTTACATTCAGTATTGTTTTACATAGAAAACAATCATAACAACACAATAGAGAGCTTTAAATGTTATAATTAAAATATGCAAACAGCTTCATTGAAACACAAAGGTGAATTAATATGTACTAAGTATTTGCTGATAGTCCACGGCATTATGTTTAGATTATTAGATAATTTTAGGTAAAACTTCCAGGTCAAAGAATGTAAGCATAGACCTGGTTTCAAAACAAGTAAAGGTGGAAAAATGTAAGAGGGCGGTCCCAAAACTAGCCGACCTATTAAAGAAAACACAAAAAAGTTGGAAAAAATTTTCTTTATTTTTCAACATATTCTCCTTTTAACTCGATACACTTTTTCCACCAATATTATATTCAACAGCTTCTATACCTTGTTTATAGTAAGAATTGTCAAACTCCTTAAAATAGTCATCAACCTCAGACTCCACCTGTTCATTGTTAGCTAATCTTTTAACACCGAGTTATTTTTACAAGTTTGAAAATAGAAAATAGTCCGAGGAAGCTAAATCTGGCGAATAAGGTGCGTGTTGAGGCAATGCGAACTTTAATTCATATTGTGGATGTGTGAACTGGAGCATTGTCCTGAAACAACACTTTCTTTTTCGCCAAATATAGCCTTTTTCCAATAATTTCCTCACCTTAACGCTGTTATAAATAAACATAATAATCGCCATTGATGAGTTTTCTTTTCAAACAATAATCAATAAAAATAATTTCATCATATGCACATCCCAAAAAACAGACGCCATGACCTTGTCTGCAGATGGAACCGTCTTCACCTTCTTTCGGACACGATTTTCCCATTACAGTCTACTGCTTAGACTGTTTCTTTGTCTTAGGTGTGATGTGGTGGAGCCACGCCTCATCCATGGTTATAGATCGAAAACAATCTGTCTAAAAAATCTACCTAACTATCTAATCGGTTTTATTGCTGTGAAACATCGCCAAACACTCTACTAAAAAATCTTCCCGACGCAGTTTTTGCTATATTGAAAGCAAGCGCGGCATCCATCTTGTGCAAAGCTTTCTCATTTTCAAATCTTCGGTGAATACGCAATGTACAGCACTTTTTCAAATACTTATTACTTCAGCTAGCTCACACACTTTTAGCCGACGTTCATGCAATACCATTTTGTACATTTTCTTAACCGTGTCTGACGTGGGCACCTCAATTGGTCGAACACTACGGTGTTCGCTTTGGCAGCTCGTACAGCCTTGTTTAAACTCTTCTACCCAATATATTACAGTCGTTCACGATGGAACAGACTTTCCCAGAATAGAATCTGGCTCTACTTTGATATTGCTTGGACTGAAACCTTTCAAATGGAAATATTGAATTACATAACGGTGACCAATTTTTTCCATGTTTACAAATTCACTGAGATCGTTTAACTTTGAAGGCTCAAATAAAAATATTAAATAATGCGGCGCCCTGAAACCTAAAACATATGTTTTATAAGGTTGCCACTTTAAACCAAAATAATATTTTCCAAACTACTGGCACCGTCGGCTAGTTTTGGGACCGCCCATATATATATATGAGATCACAAGCATGTACCGACATCTTCGTAAAGGAAATTTTCCATTTTTAGTAACACCAAACTTGAATGAATAATAGCTTTACTATTTATTTACCAATGCAAAAGAAATGATTGTACTTCTCCAAATTTCGATGTTCTCGCTTTAAACATTTAATCGGGATGATATCTGCTTCGGGAGGGAAAGTTACCAATCCAATTCCATAGATGAGTAATTTGAACAAATTGCGACGCTAAAGAAAACATATTTAGAACGAGATCATCTTCAGTTTTGATAAAATTTGGTACACAAATTCTACCAGGCTCTATGATTCTACATCTATTTGTTTCGCATTTCATATCCTTCAAAAGCCATAGCCTTTTGAAAGTTTCACACATCTGTTGTCACCGATTTCGGTATTATTTCAAATCAAATCGCTCGAACATAGCATCAGCAGATATTGTTATCTTTCATTTTGGTCCCATTTTATTCTCTAAATTACTGAGCTAACCAAAATGTATTCTGACATATTCAGTACAAAAACGAACGAGGGACTATTCCGTAAAATAGTTCTAGCTTTAGGCTTTTGATAAGGATGGCTTCCCCTTCTTTCCCTGATTTATAGCTAAGAAAACCGAATTTCAAGAAGAGCATTTTTGTCCCGTATATGAAAACAAACAAAAAAAATGAATTTATTTTTTTTTTTTCCAAAATTAGCTATTTTCATTAGTATGAGATTCAAATGAGAGGAATCATAATAATTTCATGAAACTTCATATAAAAATTAAAATTTTACAGATATTTTTGTGTAGAAAGAAACATATAGCAATAAAAAATTATGACTTATATCCTAAATGTGCCAAAACATTCTTTCGTCTTTTTACCTCCTAAAGTAGAAATTACAAAAATTTCTTCTCATTGCCTACGCTGATTAGTAAATGTGGACCTTTAATTTCAGTTTATTCTATGGTGAGGACATAAAGTTCGTTTAGAGCCTTCCTTCCTTCTTATATTACTTAAAATCAAGAAATTAAAGAAATTCGTTTCTTAGGCATGATTTTCTTTTGACGTCATATTCTTTTGGTTACGTGAATAAGTATGATTTTGTGCCAAATAATCGTCATATGCGAGAAGTATTGATTTTTTTCTTTCAATTGAAGAAAACGGCGGCTGAAGCGCAACGAGAGCCTCAAAACTTTTACTGCTTTAAGTGAAACAACGTGTCGAGATTGGTTTCGTCGCTATAAAGACGGTGATTTTGATATTGACGACCGTTCGCGTGAAGGAAGATGAAAAACCTCCGAAAACACTGAATTGAAGGCATTGCCTGATGGGGATCCATGCCAAACGCAGGTAGAGCTTGGTTCAGTATTAGGAGTTACCGCCAAGCCATTTCCAAGCGATTCCATGCATTGAGAATGATTTGAAAGCAAAGAATTTGAGTTCTTTATGAGTTGAAGCCAAGGGACGTTGAGTGTCTTTTTTTCGCCTATAAACAACTGCTTTAGTGACAAAAACTGCTTCACCGTATTGTAACAGGTGACGAAAAATGGATTCATTACAGCAATCCAAATAAAAGGTCATGAAGGCTGCCCGGTCATGCTTCTACGTCGTCGCCCCAGCCGAATATTCACACTGCAAAGTTTATGATCTGTATGTAGTGGGACAAGGTTATTTATTACGAGCTGCTGAAACCAAGCGAAACCATTATTGGGGATCGTTATCGACTTCAATTAATGCCATTGTGCCAAGCTCTGCATGACAACGCTCGGCTATCCGCCATATTCTCCAGATATTGCGCCGTCCAATTATCACTTGTTTCGTTCGATGGCGCATGGTCTGGCTGACCAACTGAGTGGAACTCACATGACGACATCAAGGCTAGATTTCTAGGTTCATAGATAGCCTTAAAAGATGAACAGGTTTACCGTGCCATAAAGATGGGGAAAAATAGTAGCTAGCGATGGGTAATACTTTCAATGAATCATTTGTAAACATGTTTTCATAATAAAGCTGTATTTCTATAAAAAAAATGACAGCGAGAACTTAGTTGCGCACCTAATATATTGGAGAGAAATATCTTATACGAGATATGCATAAAACAAATATTTATAATTGGAAATCGCCGAGATAATAAAATAAATTGTTCTCAATTAGACCTCATACAATTTCTATCATATTTTACTTGTAGATCTTAATAGTTTAGATGTTTATTCTCTTAGTCGAAATTAAAAGCAGTTTGCAAGACATGGAGGTTCAAATTAGCGAATATTTTGTATTTTCGCTAAAAGCACTTTATGAATGGAATATCAGAATTTAAGGCAGTTTGCAAAATATGGAAATTCAAATTAGAGCTTTTGTATTTTTGTTAAAGATTGGAATAAATAATATATTTGTTATGATTTTCAAAGAATCGGGCATGCTTACATATAATAATACATACGAGTATGTATATTTTAGTTTCGCTTTGCTAAACAGCTATAAGAAGATAAAGTCCTTCTGTACCAAGGATACACCTTATAGAAAAGTGTCGTTTGAAGATACACATATGAAAAACTGTACTAATTTTTTTTGTTTTTTTTTTTTTTTGTTCTGTCAATTTTCCCCACATTTTGCCCCTGATTTTATTAGTAACATATTTAAATTTTAGAATTGAATCTCAGAAGTATATCAGAAAACTCTACTATGAGTAACACATAAAAAATCTCATAGAAAATACATTTTTAAATCGAAAGCTTTTATATTTCAGATCGTCAAAGCAATAGAAAGAAGCGAATAATAAATTTAAAATTTTTGAAAATTGCAATGCTTAGGGATATTCACATTTTTTTTTGCTGAAACGTCTTGTTATTACGAAAAATTTAAATGCATTTGTGATATAAATAAGAGTTCAATAGCAGTTTCATAGCTCGAAACAAATG
This sequence comes from Philornis downsi, assembly GCA_019455685.1. Classification (NCBI taxonomy): domain Eukaryota; kingdom Metazoa; phylum Arthropoda; class Insecta; order Diptera; family Muscidae; genus Philornis; species Philornis downsi. Next base: position 17,357 of record JAHXMU010000715.1, on the reverse strand, counting down.
CTTTAGACCTAAGCATGCAATAAAATATGATTTTTCGAAATTCGTAGTGGGAGAAAGGGCACTGTAATGCTCATTGCGTTTACGTTATGGCAAAATCGACTAGCACTTACAACTGGCGCCATCTATTGGCAAACAGTGGGAACTTAGTTGCGCGCCTAATATATTATTTTAATTAACCTTCACAGATCTCAATGATATCTTAAGTTAGTAATTAAATCGTTAATTCGCATTTGTAAAGTAAATGCGCCATAATTAAGAAGCTGCAAAAACTCCATATTCCTTTCATAACTGTCTCCCGATTTCATTAATTCTTCTTCTACTTGTGAATTATAAAATTTTTTTGTTTGATGTTCTCTTTGTCTCAGTTGATTCTGCCGGTATTTTGAAGAGAATTCGCTGTGTCCATCTCTAGTAAACAGTTGATTTTTCTCTGCCCCTTCTTCATTGATGGATCCATTGTAATTCATAGAAGTATTATAATGTGTCACTCTATAAGTGCTGCATACATTCAAATTTAGGAACGTCTTCAATAAATTTCACAATCTCTACTTAAGTTTAGTACAACAAAAAGTCATTTAAAGCTCTCACCACCTTTTCCCCAAAAACGTTATAACACAACATCATCACAGCAATTTGAATAACGCCCAAGTCAATAACTTAAATTTAGTAATTTAGCATAAAATAAAGAAAAACAAATATTTATGCAACTTTTTGTAAAACTTCAAAGTCTTAGACAGACCATCGCCTATCAACCACCCCAAATCATAAAGATCATCAAAAAAAAAAAAAAAACAAAACCGAAGAAATCCTCATATATTTAAGTAAATGCAAAAGTTCAAAGCTAAAAGACCTAAAACAAAATTACTTCAACATTTCGTTTGCAGAATTGAAAAACAAAGACTTATAAAATTTCCGGAAGATTTCGAAGAGGTTTCCGAGAGCAACACTACACATAAGCATGACGAAGCCAAACGTATACTGCAGGAAATTGAAAAAATCAATCAGGCTTTGGGATATGTAAGAAAACCTGAACTGTCGCGAGGACCGGCGATATTAGACTCTTCCCAGTATTTGTTCCCCAATACGGGCTATCAACCCTTTCATGCGCAAAATCCCCAAGTGGTGGGTAGTAATGGCGAGACTATACTATTGCCCTCTATAAGATCGCTGAATTTTGAACAAATACCCTATAAACATAAGGCAAGCGAATTTAATAAGCCACCGGTGAAGAAAGTGCAGAAAGAAGAAAAAGTAACGAAACCCCAAAAACCCCTCTATTTTCAACCCCATCAGGTGGTAGTGCCTGCTCCTCAGACGGCGGATGAAAAGAAACTTTTGCCAACACATTTCGTGATACCCGTCCGGTTATACAAGAACAATAAACAACAATACATAGAGAAACATGCGCCTCAGGAGTACAAAGTCAAGGGTTACAAAATCGTGGGCGATATTGATCATTTCTATGGCAAAACCAAAAACAAAACCACGACTACCAAAACGAAGACGTCACCAAAATATCACTTGCTCTTTTTGCCCCAAAACGTTGTAGCCAAAAACACTGCAACCGATATTGAAGCCCTTGCTGCGACAACATCTGGGGAAAATTCTTCTCGAGAGGAAAAATTGGCCAATCGCCCGTTAAAACTGCAGGCAAATTCAAATGCCGTAACAAATGGCAATGTTGTTAATGCCACCAGTTCGGCAACAATTATCAGGAAACGTATTGTTCCCCGGCCACAAAAAGTTGGCAATAACAATTCCGTCCTGGGAGTAACTTCAAGCTCAGTGTTGAAAGTTACGCCGACGCCACCCACTGCAACACAAAATCAGGCACAACAACAACATCAATCTACGCAGCAGCAGTACCAGCAACAGTATCAAAAACCCGGCAATTTCAGACCGAACAGTCAACCAGCAGTTGCCACCCAATCACAATTCCAAAAACCATCGAATAATAATGCAGCCGCAGCTGCTTCCTCAGTGTACCAACAGGCACCAACAGCGGTGGAGGGTAGCAGCAATAACAACCAGAATGATGACGCTAATGACAATACGAGCAATAACAATATAAAAAACCGATATCCTCTGCTAAATCCCCTGCAAAATCTACAAACTAATTTGCAGAACAACATCAATAATATCAACAACGTAACCTCGAATGCCATAAAAACGGCTTTCCAAAATATTTTCCGATTGCCATTGAACAGACCAGAGAATAATAATAACAACAACAACAATAACAATAACAACATTAACAACAACAATGTCAACAACAATAAACCACAAACCTCTGCATCCGGCCCAGCTCAAATTGGTCAGTTTCCCTATTTGGAACCGTTAGCCTTGCAATTACCCCAAATTCCACAGCAACAGTATTACTACACCATGATTTCACCCCCAACTTCGGCGCAGAATCCTGTTGTCATAGCTGACACCTATCAAAATGACAACTATAACTCCGATTACAGATGGGATGATGAGAATGATAGTGAGGACACCAGTAATTCGGATGATGTAGAGCTCGTTTCATCCAACGAATCCCAGGAACCGGCAGAAAAGAAAATATTCGGTCAAATTATCAAAGAGAAACAGGAAACCCAAAAGCAGGCCTTGAAGCAAGGTGGCATCATTATACAAAAACTAAAAGTGCGCAAGGGTGGCATTGCTATAGCCGGCCCCGGTGGTGTGGCTACGGCGGGCAGTGGTGGCACTGCCATTGTAGGACCGGGTGGCTATGCCCTTACCCATCCGCGCAGTTTGACCATAGCTGGGCCGGGAGCCAAAGTTATTGCTATACCTTCGGAAGTGGACTTGAAAGACGCCTTGAGACGTACGAATCTAAAGACGCACATATTGCCGCGTGAGGGCCGCATTGTGGCCACTGGGCCAACGGTTTACTATGCTCCTGGCACAGCCGATGGTGTGCAGATTTAGAGATTAGTTGCTATTCTTTTTTGAAGGGATGATTAGATGAAGATTACTATTATTATTATTAATATTATTATTTTCATATTTTATAAGCTATTTTTAATTGTAAGCTGTTTTCTTATAGTATTATTTAAGTTAAATTATCTTTAATATAGTGTAAAGATGAATTTTCACAAATATCATGCATAAAATTGAATCTGATATAGTAATTGAAGGAAATTTGAACAGGTGGCTGCTGGCAAGATGAAATGGTAACAATTTTCTAATATTTCGAAGTGTTGCAGGGGATTATTTCCCACTACATTTAGTAAAATATTTGCTATTAGAGGGGCTATTAACTGTTACCCCATACAGTTTTTGTGGAATTTAAAAACTAGCGGAAAATACTAATATTTTTCTTCTTGGTCCACAACTACTAAGTTTAAAATATAATAAAACTCTGGCAACTTTTTAACGTTAAGGTTATTTTTGTGTTTTAGGCAGTCCTAAACAAATATTTGAAAAATCCGTTATCTAATGGAAATTTTCTAAAGAAATTTAGAAACAATTAATATGAAGTCTAAACGCTCTCCATACCGAAGTCAGACGTTGGTAAATGCAGACAATTTAAAAAAAAATTATGAAGAACAACCAAACAAGTCACACAATTTCGAGCAGTTTTCAACGTTGTCAACGACTTTTGCCAAATTACTCGTATACCCCCTCTGGTTTCATGCTGGGTCAATGGATAATGGATGTATTACAGATAAAAGTGATTACGTGTCCCTATTTTGAGTGCTGAGCTAAAGATACTGCCGCAGATAAGATGGAAATATAAAATATATGCATAAACTAATTCTTGTAATCCGGGGTTGACGCCTGTGCCACAGCCAACGCAGAAATTTCAATCAGATGAACTGAATCAACCTCGCCCAATCCCTATTTTTGTTTACACAAAAGTGTGCGGATGCCAAAGGCTGAGTGATCCTTATGAAATGTGACCGGTAGTGGCATGATGGTTAGAACACGCGATTATCAGGCATATGATTGTGCGCTCGCGTCCCAACACAGTCATCTTTCATAATTTAAATGGCGGTCACCTAAAAGTGTTTGATGAACATGACTAAGTAATTGACATGTCTATTAAGTGCTTCTCAAACTGACATTCGGAATCGTCGTTAAATTGCTAAACAACGGTACCTGAGTGGGTCTAAAATTAGAATGCACATAACCTCACTAAATTGTGAAGAACTCTCCCATATCTCACTCATGGGATGCAGGGGAATTCGTTTTTTTTTTATGAATTAATGCACAATAAAAGAAACAAAACTATAACTTATTGAAGCATTACTCATGTAATTCGTTGGGGAAAAGTTTACTTTCTTTAAATCGGGGCGTGGCAATGCAGCCATTTTCATTTGCGGAACTAAGTTTACTAACGCGTAATGCATAATTGAAACTATAAAAAAGGATGTAGTTATCCGGTCGATTTTTCCGAACTTTACGAAACGTTATAAAATAATTCAATAGACACAAATATAGATTAATACAGAGTATCAATAGATAGTTAAATAGACAGAATTTCGGTAAATCGGAGAATGTGTGTTCATTGTTTCAGGGGACGTGTGGATGCAATCTATTTTCATTGTCTGACACAACTTTTCCAAACACTCGACGTGCGCTAAAGTGTAGTAAATGATAAATAGGAATTTCAAAATGTATGGGTTAGATCGGTCATTTGTATAAGAGGTGTCGATAGGGTTACCTATTAAGTGGTTTTTAAACCGCTGGCCTGGCAAAGCTGTAATCTGTAGTGTTATTTATTTAGTGAATTTGCCATTTCCAAACATAGATCGTTTAACAACCGAAGAACGCGTAAAATAATTAAAAGTTATGCATTCTTCATTGGAAAATCTGTTACTACCGAGTCATTTTTCAAATTTGGAATAGTTCGAGGCAGGTAAATCTGGCGAATAAGGTGCGTGATGAAGCAATTCGAACTTTAATTCATTAATTTTGGATATTGCAATACTGAATGTGTCAACTAAAGCATTGCCTTCATGAAACAATACTTCCTTTTTCCCCAAATGTGGCCTTTTCTTCATAATTTTATCTGGAAATAAATAGCATAATATTCTCCGTTGATGGTTTTTGTTTGTCCTTTCTAAAGATAATCAATAAAAATAATTCCATCCCATGCTCATCCCAAAAAACAAACGCCATGATCTTGCCTACAGATAGAACCGTTTTTTGGATACGATTCTCCCATTCCAGCTCACAGCTTTGACTGTTCTTTTGCCTCAGGTGTGAAGCGGTGGACCCATGTCTCATCCATGGTTATAAATCAACGCAAAGATTCGGTTTTATTGCTATCAAATATCTCCCAACACTTTACTGAAACATTTTCATGATGCTAATTTCCCTCTATTCGAAGCAAGCGCGGCACCCATATTGTGTAGAGTTTTCTCATCTTCAAATCTTCAACGTATATCACTCAAGCACATTCAACCGACGATCATCCAATATCATTTTGTGGATTTTCTTAACCGTGTCTGATGTGGACACCACAATTGGTCGACCATTACGGTGTTCGTCTTGACAGCTCGTACAGCCTTGTTTAAACTCTGCTACCCAACATTTTACAGACGTAAACGAAGGAGCAAACTACCCCAAAGTATAATCTAGCTCGGCTTAATATTGATTGAATTAAGAACTTTCAAATAGAAATATTGAATTACATAACGGTGATCAATTTTTTTCATCGTTCACTTTTGATGGCTCAAATAAAAGTACTAAACAACGTGACGCCTTAAACTTAAGACCTATGTGTTTCACCAAAATGATTTTTTTTCCAAACCGCTGGCACTATTTGTACGTCAGATCGGCTAGTTTTGGAACCACCCTCGTATTTTTGATGATTTATACGCGTTTATTATAGACCATTCATTGCACAGCCACCACATTAAACACATCTCACAACTCACAACATACGAGTATACTATTATTCAATTCAATTATATAACTGCTTAAGTTTGTAAAGCTTTTAAGCTTTTTATTAAGGGTTACTCATAAATTTTTTAAAATCATTAAATATGTGCAAATTATTGAGCGAAAAATAGAAGTAAATGTTAAGATTAAAATAGTTAATAAAATGGTTTTTATTTCTCAAAATATGCAGCAAGAAATTCTGTAAATACATGTAAATAACCCTTAACTTAACTCGATCACAAATCAAGATGTAATCCACCGTACTAATTTAGTTGTAACGTACTAAGGATTCAAAAAGTTGTAAATACTAAATAATAACTACTACTTTATACATTATTTTACCCTTCCCTCTCCTCACCATTCAAACCCGTAATGACGTCACTTGGGCAACTTATATCTATTATAGTTGGCAATATCCCGAAATCACAACATGGCCCCTACATCCCGCACCCCTAACAGCTTATACCAGTCACGGCTTAAATCTCTTAACATCGGCAGAACTTGAACCTCCAAAGGGTGCGAGTATAACTAAACCAACTCCTGACATGCCAAAGATAACCCAGCAAGTACCTTTTGGTATTAGAAACCTACCCCTACCGCAACCGTTAGCACCACAACCTTATTTATTTTTAAATAATCCCTTCTATGCGACATCGTTTAATCAATACGCATACCCGACCAGTAATCAATTACCTTTGCAATTTGTACAAACTGTGGCTGAAACCGAAACGGTGGCAAAAACTCCTAAACCAACGAAAAAAACTAAAGTTAAGGAAACTGAGCCCACCACCAAACGGCCTAAAAGTACCTTGAAATCAAAGCCACCAAAACTGCAAGTGAAACCGGAATTAAACGGTAACTTTGTGGGAGATTTTCGCAATGATGCCCCTTTGCTGCAGGCAATACAGCAAATCAATTCGAATTTTGTCATTGAACAAATAATGCCTGTACCCGGCAAGCATGTAAGCTCGACTAGTGGCATTGAGAGGATGACATCCCAAGCCAAATTGGCACAAAATTTCCAGGCAGCTAAAGATCTAGTTAAGCCACAAGCACAGAAACTTTCGAGCTCGAAAACTTTTATGAGCGCAAAGAACGCTCAGGTGAAAGTGGAAGCTACCGGTCGCACAGCCACAAGTGGAAATATTCCTCAGATACCATTTGGTACTTATTTTTTGCCCTATTTCTCACAAGGCCAACAACAGCAACAACAAAAAGGTGCTAAAACCGCTGCCCTAATTTTGGAACCACACTCGAAGGCAGTAGTTGGCAATGGTGGCACTGCCATATCAACGCCCATATCGAAAGCTTATCTAAAACGCGGTGTTACCACCAATGTGTATTTCAATCCCGAATCGGTAGCCATTGCCGGTGTAGGTGGCAAGGCACATGCTCAGGCAGATCTGGAATTGGATTTAATTAATTGAACGGGATCAACGATTCACAACGAGACTGAGGTTTCCTTCCATGACCAAATAAGTTATATGAGATTTTAGTAGAATTTATGTTTAATATTTGTAAATACGTACAATAAATTTCAAAGATACGAAAATTTGTAAAAAGATGCTAATGCTGGTCTATTTTGTAAATTAGTATGTTCACGTAAAGCATTTTCAGAGGTATTCCGAAATATGTTATATTTTTTTAATATCTCTATTAACTTGAGGACGTTTTGGTTCTAATATAGAAAATTTAAATACAAACATGAGTTGTTAGAACCGTCCAAACTGGTTTTGATCTTCGTCCTATTAAATCTGTTATGTATGCTAAAGCATGAAGAGATCAAATTCACAATTTCACTTCTTATTTCAAATTTTTTATTCCCATTTTTTTTCAAAACAGAAAGAACAAGATAGGTTTGTCATTCCAGGCTAAAGGTGTGATGTTTTTCTCCTTCTTTTTCTTAATTTTGTGAATTTTTTAAATTTTAGTTTTTTAACTCATAGTTGGAGGTTAACACATCGACTCCAACTATTACCTCGACTTTGGACAAATCAGAGGTCCTGCAATAAACTTATTCTAGTATTTGTTACTGATTTTACTTTTAATTGTACTTCTGTTGGCGCAAAGTTAAATTCCACGTAGAAAAGATGGTCATAAAATTTAAAGCCTGTCAGTAACATCCTGCAAAGACGTATCAACTTCGTATCAAACTCGGTAAAAACTTCATAAAATGTTTGCCATATCAGAACGTTCAAGAGAGAATGTTTTCTATCTATCTGTTTTTCTTGGATCTTTTCAAAATTATCTTTGAATATCTGGTCAGCAAAAATAACATTCCATAGCCCGGTCAGACTGTTTGGGATATTTAGAGTCTCGCGTTTATTGAGAAAAAGTTACAGATGTTGCAAGCTCCAAAAGTGGAGGAGCTGAAAAACTTGTTGCCTAAAGTATTGACAAATTGATGGAAATACTATAAAATGTTTTAGAATGTGAATCATGTTGGCGGCAGATACTTGGTCCATTCATTTTCTTGATTTAACAGGGAGAAATTGAAAGCACCCGTTAAATATTATTCACAGCCAGAGCCAATGTTTTTTCGTTTACAAAAAAAGTAAATATATATCAAATAATCGCCTTTGCGCCTCTACAGTTGCAGATAAACCTCGTTATTGAGAAGTGTAATTCTCCATGACATGTTGACTAGTCAACACCTGTTTTCTTAATCAATACCAAATGACGACGATAGGTGGCGACATTAGCAAAAATATGAAAAACTTTTATCCTTTTGTTTGCCAAATTTGCCATATATTACTTTTATTAAAAATATTTTTTCAAAGCTCTTTTACATATATTTTGTAAATATAAACTGTAAATATCTTATCTCTATGATAAGCTCTGAATTTTAAGTTGAAATCTTACATTTGGACATTTTAATCCAAAAACTGTATAAAATTAATCCATCTCCTGATCTAATCGTTTTGCCTTCTTTTCACTGTGTTAATCTGTTATAGAATTTTTCTTTCCAAAATAAATAAAGTTGGGCATTCATACACTCAATGACGGCTTGGATCCGTAATTGCACTAATCGAAAACCATTTATATTAGAATTTTATGCCAACTGAACAGCGACGTTTTAAAACAACCGCAACACTTCAAGCTTTGTAAAATTTAAAGGCGATTCAAGTCATTTTTCGGACTTAGTTCTTTTAAACTACCAAGTGTATGAACATATGGCGGCACTTAAAGACTTTTTGAAACTTTCTGGAATTAGTGGACTTTTAAAGTGGCTCATAACCCCTGACTGTATTAAGAAGTCAGACAGACCTTTTGCTCATCTAATCTGTAGACTTCTCTCAGTAAATCGGCAATCAATAAGTTCACTCAACGTACATATTTCTATAATGAGCTTATCTAGTGATATATCTTCTACCTTTAAAAATAAGGCCAAAATCTTCTTTGGATTAGTATTCAATTAAATTTTTCAAAATTTTTGGAAGTACTCACAAGTATAAGAATGTACAGGTTAATAATTATCAATTTGCTTTTGAACCTATAAAAAGACAGTAATAATACTTTAGCTTTCAGGATCCTATGTAACTTCACATGTTTAATCATAACAAATATGTATATGTGTGCATATATATTTTTAGATTATATAATATAATGACAGCTTTCATAACATCCTTTTTATTAGTCTGTGTAAATACTCGTATTTATAAATTTTTCTGAACTTTCTGCTTTCGATTATTTATTATCTTCCCTTCTTCCGCCAAAGCTTTTAGTAGTAGCTTTTTATCCAGTTGATTTGTTTTATATTTGTTTAACTTCACTTATATCCTAATCACACCTTATGCCCACCTCAAACACCCTCTCTTCAACACCCCCAAAACAATTCCCAAACTGTGCCTCTCTTCAGACATAGATCCATTGATGATCACAAACTACCCTACTACGGAGGTCTAAAGGGTCAATTTGTACACATCAAAGATGGAAAAATACAAAAAGTTGCATTGGATGACTTCGAACCGGTCTCTAGACGCCAACGGCCCAATGCAGCGCTATCGAGTACCATCGCCCTGACATCCCACCATGATGGAGAACCCACGACTTTTGAAGAGGACTTCAATCGCATACAAACGGCAGCCGCTCGCTTGGTCGCCATTCAGGAAATGGCCAAGAAGAAGGGCACTTTCAGTAAAGAGGATAATCGTGTGTATGCCGCTAGTTTGCTAGAATTAGGTAAAGCTGCACAGAATCTCGCCATGCTGCAACAAACAGGACATATTAAGGATTTCAGTGTACTGTTGCAACCACCCCAGGGGGTAGATATGCCCCAAAAGTCTCCAAGTCTAGTGATTGAAAAAACGGACGAAGATGCAGTGGCCATTGATGCGGCGACGGAAGAACAAAAAGTTGATGCAGTTACAGAGCAACAGTTAAGTGAATCTGATCTGTTGCCTGTCATACCCGAGGATCCCTATGAGGATATTAATGACAGTGTGGCAATAATGCCACCCAAAAAGGACGCCGCTGTGGCAGAAGCAAAGCCAGTGGGTGAGTTAAAAACTTTAAACTATTAGAATATATATATCTAAATTCTTGACTTTCGTAAATCAGTCTACAGCGGTGAGTCAGGCGGGAAAAATAAAAAATAATTATTTTTAAATCATATATTTGGAGAAATTTTATAAGAGGAGTTGAATTTTCAGGAAACTTAACTTGTGGAAACAAACAGTGTTTCAAGCACAAATTGTGCTCTAACTATGGAACATGACTTTTCTCATAAATTGTGTATTAGTAGCCATTATACAAAACAATTTTAATTTTAATTTTTTTTTACAAAATTATTCATTTGCTGTTCCCCTCCGAATTTGTGGTTAAGACATTTTCCATAAAGGTTAACATCTCGGAGATTGCTTAATCTTTGTGAAACCTACAAGCAATGAAACCACATGTCAACCTAGCTAATTGGAGCAAAAAAAAAGTTCCTTGTAATTGAGTACCACATGCCCAATCGCCGAGAACGGCGGCGAATTGACATTTCACGATCGTCATTAACACTGGTCGCTACGGCTGCAATATTTTCTTCGGTACGCACTCTACGCATGCGAGTCAATGACTTTATGTCCAACAAAGTAAATTTGGTGCGAAATTTGGAGATAACAGCACGAATTGTTGATTCAGCAGGTCGATTATGACGACCATAAAATGGTCGTATCAAACGATGACCATTTGTCAGAGAGCACGAATTTTGATAATAAATTTCAACGATTTGCAATCGTTGCTCGTTTGTTAGTCTTTCCATAATGAAATGGCAGAGTATACTGTACACTTTTCACTTTGACAGATGACATTTGGACGCCATTACCAACCAGTGTTGCCAACCTGAAAAACTTTAATCTTAAAAAACCACCCTATATTTTCTTCATGGTATAAAAAATGAGTTAAAAAGCAATGACATTTTCTCCATACTATTACTTTAAACTTAAGTTCAGCTGGTTATGTTATTTTAACGAATTATTTCAGTCGAAATATGAAAAACTTAGAAATTGAAAATATAACACCTCTTCTTAAATCTTTAAAATATTCAAAGAAAATTTACAGAATCTGGTAGGCATTTCATGCTGTTAAATAGTTCCCAGATCTTCTGAGTCAACCAAACAGAAAGCCAGAAATTTTAAAAATATTCAACATCACTCTAAAATGTATTTAATCACTTCTCTCTCTCTCTTTCTCTCCTCAGGCGTGTCCATTGCCGGTGAAGGCGGTGTGGCTTCTGCAAAGCCCAACGCTGTGGCCTTATCGGGACGTAATGGTTTGGCCGTCGCTGCCCCCAAAGCTACAGCCATTGCCGGTGTAAGTCCTCAAGAGGCAGCTGCTTTCAGCGTATCCCTGCCCAGTCGCAACCAGTTGGTCATTAAATCCACCTCGTCACGTTTAGCATCATCAGCATCCTCTTATCCGTACGATGATGAATATGATTATATCGAATCTTCGCCGATTCAAGCCTTTACCCACAACGAACCCTTGCTGAGATCATCAGGATCGGTCCGCGGCAAATCATCGAATGGTAGACCTAAGCCTCTACAGGATACTGTCAATGCTGCCGAATCGATTGTGAAATTGTGGCGCGCCGCAATTACCGAAGACTTTGCTGCCCCCGGCGATGGCGTAGAACGTTTAGATGACTACGATATCGAACAATTGTACAAGATTTCCAGGAAGTTGAATCAACAACGTAGAAATTGAAATAATCACATATTCCTACATTTAATTGCCATTTTATAAAATAATCAATGATATTAATAATTTATCACAATTCTATTTATTTATCTATTATATATGAAAACTATTTATAAACGAAAGTTAATATTTAATAATTTATATTTATAAATATATATATATATGGTAATAATAATGAATATTTATGAATGAAAATCCCTTTTTAAATAAATAAAATTAACAAAACTACAAATTATTACAGGATAAATATTAGTACGTTCTTGCACGGCAGACATTCAAGAAGTATTAACCTGTCTTTATACTGTTAGATCTGTCGAATAAGACTGGACGGTTTAGATGGTATCCACGTTAATACAATGTTTTACCTAAATTATTGAGATACCAGGGTCTTTATTTTATTACAACGTATTCAAGATTTTGTTCACGGTACGATTTTAAAATTCAGGAAATATATTCAATTCTGGTGTTAGTAATTAGTCTATTACTTCTATTAATCACGATGTTGAGATACTCACTCTCCTACATTTGATTACTGCTCACATTTCAGGCAATACTTCCAGAGAATTCATATGCCTTAACTCGTTTTTGAGCCTTTGTATCTTTAGTGAAAAGTTCACCCTCCTGTTTTCCCACAAGTAAATCTTTAAATAAGCACAAAACAGAGATACGGTCGTGCCACAATTTTTTCAAGTCACACTAGAGTTAATCACTCAAAAGTGCGAGAACGTGAGCAATCATTAATAAAACATTGTGAATGATTTATCCATGATTGCTTTTACGAAATCAGTCACCAGTTTCGCCAAATCGAAGAGAATAATCTGCTTGGCTTGGATACAATACTGAGGTATTTTGATTTCACGATGTTGAATATCATAAAATATACTTATTTACTTGAGTAACGACTATAAAAGAAATTTTATCTATTTTGCATTGCACGTAGGAAAAAAATTCCACGCCCTTCGGTATTGTGAGCTAAATCTACAATTCCAACAGCATTTCAAAAGCCAGATGTCTTCAATGTGGCCTTCTTCACGACCACCCATCGAGTTCATTGTAGAACAATTTTTCTACCCAGCCAAAAGCTACAGTTAAACAGCCCATAGAATTTATAAATCATATTTGTGAGAGAATTTTTCTGCGAGAAATTGCGAGAACTATTTCATCCATTTGTGTTACAACCCAGGATTCTGCGCTGTGCAGCAATCCAGATGAAACTAGTGCTTGACATAGTTGTCTTCTTCAGAAATGCCTTTGCCATTAACTCATGGGCTAACAAATATTACAGTTCCAAATAGCACTCTTCTGAAAATTTCAATGCTAACAATATTAGCTTTATTGACGGTAGAACTCCAAAGTTGTAGTTCTCAATGGCCACGAAGCGTCACAAAGAAGCAGGATCTATTTTCGTCTAAACAAACAGCTTTGTTTGGTTATCATTAACGGCTTTTTACTGACTCCTTCTCAATGCCTGAGAAGGATTCTGTAAAATCTAGCAATTTTCTTTCAACGAAATCTATATCATCAGCATATCAAAGTATCATATGGCTTTTACTAGTAGTGACACCAATCGCGTTTACCGAAGCTTTCCCCGCAAACATTTCCAAAAGTATGTTGAATACGTCGAAAGATAACATGTCGCTGAAGTTGGAGTAGAATGGCTCAGTCATATTCTTGTCTATTTTTGATGGAGACCTCATGCTGATCAGTGTCATCCTATACCGACACAATAGGGCAGTCTCAAAACTAGCCGACTTAACAAAGAAGACACAAAAGAGTTGGGAAAAATGTTCTTTATTTTTTAATATAATCTCCTTTTAGCTCGATACACTTTTTCCAGCTTCAATACTCTGTTTACAGAAAGAACTGCCAAACTCTTTAAAATAGCCATCAACCGCAAACTCCACCTCTTCATTATTGGCAAATATTTTACCACCCAACCACTATTTCAAATTTGAAAATAGAAAATATTCCGAGAGAGCTAACTCTGGCAAATAAGGTGCGTGATGAAGCAGTCGAAACTTTAGTTCATTAATTTTAACCATCACAATAGCGGATGTGTAAACTGGAGCATTGTCTTGATAAAACAACAATTTCTTTTTCGCTAAATTCGGCCTTTTTCCATAATTTCATCATCTAAACGCTGCAATAAATGAGCATAATAATCGCCACTGATGGTTTTTCCTTTCTACAGGTAATCAATAAAAATAATCCAATGCCTATCCCAAAAAACAGATGCCATAACCTTGCCTGTAAATGGAACCGTTTTCGCCTTCTTTGGACACGATTCTCCCATTCCAGTCCCCTGCTTCGACAGTTCCTTTGTCTAAGGTGTGAAGCGGAGGACCCATGTTTCATCCATGGTTATAAATCGGCGCAAAAAATTCAGGTTTACTGCAGTGAAATATCGTCAAACATTCTACTGAAACATCTTCATGACGCTGTTTTTGCTCTATTTAAAGCAAGTGCGGCACCCATCTTGCGCACAGCTTTCCCATCTTCAAACCTTCGGTCAATATACGATGTATAGCACTGTTTGAAATGCCTATAATTTTAGCTAGTTCACACTCCTTCCGCCAACGATCATCCAATACCATTTTGTTGATGTTCTTGTCTGGTGTGGACACACCGTGTCTGGTGTGGACACCTCAATTGCTCGATCACTACGGTATTCGTTTTGGCAGCTCGTACGGCCCCGTTTAAACTCTGCTATCCAATATCTTACAGTCATGAACGAAGAAGCAGACTCCCTCAGAGTAGAATCTAGCTCCACTTTAATATTGGTTGGACTAAGGCCTTTCAAATGGAAATATTGAATTACATAACAGTGACCAATGTGTCCCATGCTTATATAGGTAAATTCACTGAGATCGTCCAATTTTGATGGCTCAACTAAATATACTAAACAACATGGCGCCTTTAAACTTGAAACTTATGTTTTATAAGGTTGGCACTTTTTACCAATATATTTTTTTATGAAACTACCGGCACCATCCGTACGTCAAGTCGGCTAGTTTTGGAACTGCCCTAGTATAAACTTCGCAGTAAGAGCAAACTGGTTTTACTGGTTTTACATAATTTTGGCTGCATCGAACTTTCGAAGGCGGACTGTGGGTAGGTGGGTGTTTCCTAGGATGCTTTGTACCGGCTACCCATAGAACGCAGGCCTCTCTACCTGATCCTGTAATTAAGCAGGCAAAGGGTATGATGCTTGCGAAGAAAAACAAAGTAGTGTGGCCTTGTGCCAGGCGCCCTAGTAACAGGTGGATTTTGGTTTGGGATTCACCTATAATATGTTTCAAACTGATCTTGGACCTCGTTTTTCGAAAACCAAGTAAAGGGGAGATTCATACAAAAACAAAACACATCCTGGCAACAGGTGCGACATAGAGAAGCTGTCGGGAGGTATCAGAAGATTTATCTTTTCCGTAAATATAGTTGTATGACCAGAGAGATCTGGTTAATGAACTATGATAGGAGCATGGTATACTTCCTGTTTACTGTGTTGATATTCTCTCCTCGGACATTGAAAATCTATGCCGTATTATTATGGATTACCAGTTCCATGCGGGGTATGGAAAAGCAAAACTGGAGTAGCTTGTCTGCGAAACCCAGACCAGAGGGTTCTTCTCTTCTGGTAGCACGGGTGACCAGGAGCCCAAGGAACATTGTTCCTTCCTGGTCAGTTTGGTGTAGGCCCCCTAGTGGGAGCATCGTGCTGGCTGTGGTTGCCCGAACAAGTGTTTTCAGTGTTGGTACGTTGCTCAAGCGTTGGTGAAGGAAGGCACCAGCTTGGAAAACACTGTTCATATCTATCCGAGGTTCTCCTAGATACCTCAACTCCTACCCGGGAGGTAGCTCACTTCATACCAAGTGGGCTACAAAGGTACTTTGGCTGAGTGCGGGGGCGGGACCTGAGGAAGTTTTTCCGAGGGACCTACTACCAATCTCTGGTAGTCTAACTAATCCTCCGGGATTAGTGTGAGTACACCAAAGGGGTGCCGGCCGTCACCTGAGAAAGAAAGAACACATAACAAAGAAAAAGCATGTCATTAGAAAGAAACGGCATCTGTGTGTGGTGGCGCACCATGAGTAAAGCTTTTCAGCAAGACTTATGTAAAACCTTCACATCAGTTTCGAAGGCGGACTGGGAGTGGGTGACAACTAGTTTTCAATCCAGATGCAACTGACCGCAGAAGCTTAGAGCCACATACGCTTTCGTGCGGGACGTTTGCTTCGCCAGTGGAAATCCGGGCTTTAGTTTTAACTTGAGTCCGGGCTTCATATTGACGGGACATGGTTGGTTGAACAAGTTTCTGTTCAAAAGAGGTCTGGCCGAAAGTAAGTCTTGTGACTGTGAGCACCAGATAGAAGATTGGAACCATATTTTATGCGACTGTCTTCTGTATGATAATATTAGGGACTTGGGCGCATTAGGGATTGTTATGGTGGGGGACAATTGGGAGATGATGGGCATGATATCTTTAACAAACAGGCTGGGGGAAGTACGTCACATTGCAAGCAGATTGGCACTAGCTTTCGTTTTGTTTGCTGTTAGGGTTTAGGGGGTCTGTTGCGGAGATGTACTGCCACATGTATTGTACGATGTACGATGCATGTGAATGTGTGTTGTAGCAGCATCCCTGTTTTC
The DNA here is from genome assembly GCA_019455685.1 of Philornis downsi. Lineage (NCBI taxonomy): Eukaryota > Metazoa > Arthropoda > Insecta > Diptera > Muscidae > Philornis > Philornis downsi. The sequence continues at coordinate 628 of JAHXMU010000715.1, read as the reverse complement.
TGTATGCACTTACATAGTACAAGGGTGTGTAGCTGCGACCTGTTGCAAGTGCATGTCTGCATTTCGTGCAAGCGTATAAGAGGGACGACCAGTTCCATGCGAGGTATGATGTAGCGAAACTAGAGTAGTTTTTGTCTGCGGAACCCTGGCCAGAAGGTTTTTTTCTGATAGCATGGGAGATCAAGGGTCCCAAGAACAGTTTAACCCATTGTCAAAATTCGGAATTTTTACAGTGATATGCTTTTTCATAAAACTTGGTGAATTTGACTGGAATTAAATTCTGAATTTACTGCAATACTCCATTTTTCGCTGCAACCTATAGATTTGTCACAAACGGACCTGAAATATTGGTCGAATTTCCCGATTTTTATGGAGGGCTTGACATGTGCTATTAAGTTCATAATATTTGCCGTCGTTTTGAACTGGTCGAAATTTTGCTTGACAGCCACTTAAGTCGCTGTAACTTTTCTGTCATTAAACGGATTTATTTGAAATATATATAATTTTATTGTAATTTGCATGCCCTATCAAACCCTTGTGAAAATTCGGAATTTTTACAGTGATATGCTTTTTCATAAAACTTGGTGAATTTGACTGGAATTAAATTCTGAATTTACTGCAATACTCC
>JAHXMU010000714.1:127589-140757 GCA_019455685.1 Philornis downsi | reverse complement strand
TTCATAAAAAAAGCGTGTTCCGAAACACTTCTTCGTGCGAAAAGTGTCTACTAAAACATTTTTTCATACGAAAAGTGTCTTCCAATATACTTCTTCAATCGAAAAGTGACGGAAAGTGTCTTGTCGTAAGAAATGTATTCCAAGACACTTCTTTACACTAAAAGTGTCTTCCAAGGAACTTGTTCATATGAAAATCTTCCTCCAAGACACTTCTTTATACGAAAAGTATCTGCCAGGATACTTCTTTATATGAATCGCCACCCTACGAAAATGAGACGTACTTGCAAATAATGCTACTCAACGAAAAGTCCAGTATTCATGTGGTTTGCATGGAAATTAGGTAACAAATAAAGTGTTACATAGGGTACAATCTATTGTGACATACCGTTCACATTGTAATTGAGATGATAATAAGAATAGCTGCAGTAAACTCGACCTTAACACGAGTCACATGTGCGTGTTTATGATGCAGACTTCCATCATTGGTCAACAATTGTTAGATATTATTACAGTCTTCTCAAACCCTGACAAGGAATCAGTGGAAATGACTTTAGCGGTGGCAAAAATCTCTAAGTGCTACTGCTGTCTTCTCAAACATTAATGAAAGTGCGCTAATAAAACCCATGAGTCATAAATGAAGAATTATGAGATGCTACTGCTATGTCCTCAAACATTAGATTAATAAACAAACCTTGACCAGGAATCGGTGAAAGTGGCTTTAGCGGTGGCAGAAATCTCTAGGTGCTACTGCTGTCTTCTCAAACATTAATGAAAGTGGGAAATGGAAAATTCTGAGATGCTACTGCTATGTCCTCAAACATTAGATTAATAAACAAACCTTGAAAAGGAATCAGTGAAAGTTACTTTAGCGGTGGCGAAAATCTCTAGGTGCTACTGCTGTCTTCCCAAACATTAGCGAAAGTGCGTTGATAAAATCCATAAAAAAAAAAATTCTAGTTGCTACTACTGTCTTCTCAAACATTAATGAAAATGCGCTGATAAAATCCATGAGTCATAAATGGACAATTCTGAGATGCTATTGCTATGCCCTCAAACATTAGATTAATAAACACCATAAACCATTAAAGTCAAAATTGATAATAAAGCCACTGTGAGTCGAGCTATTACTGCAATCTGTGCAGCGATAGGGAAGGAATCAGGTGAAAGAGAAACTATTATAGCCTAAGAATTTTAAAGGAAAATCTTTAAGGACAACGTCCGCCACTATACAACACAGTAACATGTTGATTTGAGCGAAGAGATATACCCGTTTTGGAAACTTTATAGATAGAAACATATTAATTTTGTATTTAATCCTGGAAAAGGCGAGAGCCATGAGCTACTAGTAAAAGCTGACGTTAATATCACTGCGATGATGAGAACAATTCAGCGATACAAAACCGGGACAAAACCAAAGTTATGAAATTCGTGAGATGTCACAACTGTTTGGACCTAACATTGATGTCGAATCAGAGAAAATAACTTTCTGCAGTAGTCGAGCATAAAAGTAAACTGTAACTAACAGGTTTAATGCCTGAAGGATGCTTATGACGACGTCAACGATGGCACTTTGGTGTAGTGTACAGTGTAACTTTGTCTAAATCACATTGTGCAAATTCGATAGGCAGCTCAGAAAAGATCGCCCAAGACTGATTTTTGAGAGCAACGTTGTAGAAAACCAATCTCGCTGTCATCAATTAGAAGTCCTTGACATTCTTCAGGTTTGGCATAATTGAACAGATGGGAATCGAAAAAAAGATCAAAAATGGCCAAAATGTTATGAGTAAAGAAGGCAAAGGAAGTTTAGAAATGAAAAAGCTTGCAATACCTTACGACATAAGACTACGAATTCTACAATGCTGTAATCGATCATTTACGCAAATAATAAGATTTTTTGGAAGCTCGTCCGATTTTTTCCGAGCGTATCATCAGTAATGAGTTAGAGAGTTTGTTTGGATTAGTATACTTAATGCACGAAGTTGACTATTGAGTATGACATCAATAGTACACGTTCGAAATATCGAAATACAATTTTAAAGAGGTTGCGTTTTTCTTCCTGTGTCCGCATGATTCATTTTAGGCACAATATCAATAAGTAACAACTAAACCGACTAATATTGGAATTAATATTAATTAACATGAAAATTTCTAATAATAATTCATACATTAGTAATACTGCTAAAATTTTGTATCGTAGGAGAGACTTTTTTTGCCACATACTGTCATAATATGAAAGTTGAGTACTCACTTTGCCACGCACTGTAGACCAAAGGTATATTAAAAAATTCACGTTTTTGTAGATATTTACATCCGTAGGTGCAGAGGACTGTGCCCTGTTTAGGTATTTATATAAATAACATGTGGCATACATTTAGGCTCTAATACAAGCAGATACTAAAGTATACCTTTCAAAAGCTAAACAACACAATATGGAGTTCACCCCCTCAGTCCCTACCTTTCCCTCTTGCTACCAATTTTCAACGCGGCCAGATACCAAACATTAACGTTAGCGTTTTTCACCTTAAATAGGCGCGTACGCGATGTATTCCCTGGAAAATAATTAAGTAAACACACTTAACCCAAATGAAAATGCCACCCATTAACGACACCGATTAATCAACGTCAAAGTTAGTTAGTTAGTTTCAGTCTTTTGGTGGTTAGAGGGAGAAACGAATGAACTACTTTACCCTAAAGTCACCTTTAGAGCGAACAAACACAAAAACACAAATACGAGTATATTCTTATTTGAACAACAAAAAATATGTTCTGATTTGAATAGGAAGATAAACGTGAAACTGCTAAAAATAAAAATGTTAACAAATAAGGACAAACCTCTGAAGTTGTGTCTTCGGTCGACCATATCTAAAAGACGTCATCAGAGTTTGGGAATTGAGTGGGTTTCCCTTTTTGTGTGTTAAAAATACATATAATGAAATCCTAATAACAAACATAGAGAAACCTACAGACGCAACAAAGTTAACTACAGGAATATATAATGCAATAATAAAATGTTGTACTACGAAAGTAACTGAAATTTTCACAACTTAGAAGCGCAAGCCTTAGTTTTAGCAGACAATTAAATCACAAACTAACTACTATAACATTACTTGCCATTATTGTTATGTAAAACTTCTTCAAAATCAAGCGGTTAACTGCTGAATTAAGATATTTTAGCATTATTAAAAAAATTAATATCTATCATACGCCACCTAAAAGATATAGCTATAGTATAAATCTTTTTTACAAATAAATGTGTGTCTGTGTGCTCTGTACAGACTTCCATATTTTCTATTTAATTAGAAAATTAAAAGTTTCTAAATTTTTGTACAGATGTCAGCGGTAGTTTCAAGGGTAATTTCAATTTCAATTTTCAATTTTATTTATTTGAACCGTTAAGCAATTCATAGGGTTTATATAGTATTAAGTTTGAAACACGCAATGTTAATATTTGTAATAAAAATCTATTTAGCAGCAACAATTTTGACTAAGCGATAATGTTACCTATCTTCAGTCTTTTGAAATCCGCAGGAAATTTGTGGAATGACAATGACTCTTATTAACGCAAAATCCTCTCTGATGCTATGCAGTGACCACCCACAATTATTTGATACGATACTAGGCCAGCCATATGTATATATCAAGATATTTTCTAACTCAGAACGAAGATTTTAATGAGCAAATGACAGGATAACGATGGTTGTTGGGTCATTAAGTTGACCATATTCTACCATTATTGAAGAATCAATAATAGCAATCATACGTCACCAGCAACGACTTGCTGTAGAATGAAATGTTGGTATACTCGTATGTACAAGTAAATATCTGTCCATTTGTTCCATATAAATTTCTATACCTTACATCTGATTAGTTTCAAACGTTTCAAAATTTGTGTTTAAGTGCCAGAGATGGTTTCAATAATAGTTCCTTAAGAGGACTATATAAAATAAACCTCAGCCTTACTGATACAAGGTCTTAAAAGCTATGCAATGATCTCACGCAACCACTTGATACGATACCAGTCCCTATATTTCAAAATGTTTTCAAACTAATAGCGAAGATTTTAATGAGGAAATGGCACGATAATGATGAAGGTTGGCGGAGATGTAACTAGGCTAAATATAGTGGGTTCAATTTTTTGCAAAAATGTGCAAAAGGCATCTTAACAAAATACGAATATAAGACTGTAGACAGCATAGTTAACTATAGAACAATAACGAAATATTTAATAAATCAAATATAGTACTTCAGACACCACTGACACCTTGGCAATTGATAGCAATGTTCCTGAAATTTATAATAGTAAAATCGTAAATGTATATAAACTTATTACTTTTCACTATTCTTATCTAATATTTCTTAGAAACATTTTGGCCAACAGCCAGCGTTATTTGAAATCAATATCAACTTTACGCTACCGACAACGAGGCAAGAAATATTACAATAGATTATACATAGAGATTATACATAAAAAAATGTGTGTTTGTGTGTTTCATATAGTCTCCCATGTTTTTTATCCGATGGCCATGGAACATTGCAAAATTTCTGTTTAGATACCAGTGACAGTTTCTAGAGTAAACAGGGCGCAATTCTTTTAATAACAAAAAACTTATTTCTCTGACTCTTTATAGCACAAAGTCTTCATTAAAGTAATGCAATGATTCTACACATTCGCTTAGTACGATACGAAGATTAAGGCATTGTGACAGCGTACAGTTCTGTTTTTTCAAATTCCGAAATAGCACCATGTCTTAATGACGCAAAGGCATCAATAAAGCGATGCAATCATCTTACTCTTGATACGAAAATCTAGATATTGTGGCAGCGTACAGGTACACCTTTTCCAACTCGTAGCAAAGATTTTAATTAGTACACGGTGATTAACGCTGTAATAAACGTGTCAAATTTTCTACCTTAGAAACAATTGATAATTTTATAATTGGTAACTCAAACCTTAATGTTATACTACAGTTAAATAGTAAATGTCAACTATAAAAATCAATACAAAAACATCATCAAAGTCCTTTCACTAGTCGACATATATCTTAATATATCTTTTTTTTATTTGAACAACGAAAAATTTGTTCTAATTTGAATAGTATAATAAATTAAACATGAACAATCTAAAAATAAAACGAATTTAACTACTAGAACAATCACGCAATGTTACATAAATCAAATATAGTTTGGAAACAAATGACACTTTCAAAATTGATAATAAAGTGGTTTCAAATTAGGCTGCATGTGAATCACAATTATACACCAAGCTGTTACTGTTTACTCCTCCTACTACCGATATTTTTTTCAAAATCCTGTGGCTGAGTTATTGAAACTTTCTGGTACCATTCGAAATTAATATCAATCATGCGCCACCAATAACAAACTAAAAATATAGCAACGAAATATTTTTTATACAACGAGTATAACGCGTAAATATGTTAATATGAGTCTGTGCGTTCCTTGCAGGGTTCTATATCTATTATCCGATAGTCATGAAAAGTGTCAAAGTTTTCGATTATCAGTCAGCGAAGGTTTCTAAAGTATTTCATTAGCTGGGTGATAGGTAGCGCATTAACAATTTACAATCCAAAAAATGTTTACGAAATTTCATTGGCTTTTTACATCATAGCTTTGACATCATAGCGTGCTGACCTTTCAAGCTCGTGTCACCAAGTCGACCACATCCCCTTGTTACAGGAAATATACAAAATGAGGTTTTAACACACAATTATACAAAACTATAGGCATGATAAAATTAGTTACAGAGAGAATAAGCTAATAGTTTGCAAGCCAAATGTTGTACTACAGAGCACAACTAAAATTTTTGCAATTGATAATCTTAATATTAGGACGCAATTAAATCATAAATTAACCACTGTAATGTCATCACTATTTTACTATTTCAATCTCGAGCTACCAAGATATTGCATTAGAATGAAATTAAAAATATTACAATAAAAAGAAATCTTTTTTTTATAAATAAATAAATGTGTGTCTGTATATTCCATACAGATTTCTATATCTTCCATCCGATTGTCCTTAAACATTCTCGGACCTTGGTTTAGGAATCGGCGATAGTTTCTGTAGTAGGGCCTTAATTGAGAGATAGGTGGCGCTGCAGTCATTTCAACTCCAAAACATATTTGCGAAATGACACTGATTCTTAGCAACTCAGTGAAGCTATGCAATGATCTTATACAGCCGTATGATACGATAAGAGGATCTTGACATTGACAGTGTATTGTTGCGTGTATTTCTATATCTTTCATTCGATCGCCAACAAACGTTTCAAAGTTTTCGTTAACGTTTCGCCGACAGTTTCTAGAATAGTTTCTCGGATGGACGCAAGGCTTTGCTTGAATCGTAGCAAATGCAAGAAGTATTTGTGAAATGGCACCGGTCCTCACCGACACAAATTTCACAGTAAAAATATGCAATAATTCCACACAGCCATTTGACAATGTGACAGCATATTGTTCGGTCTTTCCAAATTCATAGACAGGATTGAGGGAATGACGCAATTAATGACACACAATTTCACCCATCTAAGTTCTTTGCCTATCTAATGAGTTATAATCCTTGACGACTACTTCAAACTAAATGTTAATCGTACGCCATTATAAACAAAATACAAAATAATGCAATCTGTTTTGTTTTTTTAGTTACTTTCGTAAAGCAAAGATTTGATTTAACCTTGCAGCCGCCTTGTTATCTTACAGTTGCGACAAAACTGAGGCGATATTTTACCAAAGCATAGTTTGCAAATTGACACAATTATTATACTATAGATGGCCTCCGGGCAATAGAAAATCTCAGATGGCAATAGAGAGTTTCAGAATACGTTGACCAATAGCTTTCAAATAGTTGTATGAAATAAAGTTTGGCCAGTACTCCGCCATGGAATACGGTCCATAGTTTCTTAGTCGATGTAGTGGTTCATAATGAGTGGGCGGGTCAAAACGCACTCCACCAGTTCATCTCAAAACTATTAGCATTCCTATTTCTATTTTAGTAGGAATTAAAGGCAAAAGTATGTACGTTCTGCCCCACAAACATCCCTGTAAATTTTGGCTGAAAACTTCGGCATCGTTACAATTAGACTTGTAGTATGTGAGTGTAATTTCTCTAAGTGTATATTCTAGAAAGATCATCAAAACCACTCCCAGAACATTCAAGTATGATGTATGTAATGCCTTTCCTTCTTTATCTTCAAATAAGATTTTTCTAGAATTATGTTTACGACAGTAAGTTATATTTGTTCCTCTCACTCCCATTATATAGTGTATTGTTATCTCCTTTTCACTTGTTATGTAAATAAGAACGTTCTAGAATTAACTTTATTCTGTAAATATATTTGTCTTTGTTGCACCCATTATGTAAATATGTGTTCTCTCTGAAATATCGTAGCATATTCTAGAATAAGTCATTTTAGTATAAATAGAGCAGCTTTGACTTTAAGAGGAATAATGAAATAAATAATGCCTAACAAACAGTCAAAATAATTTATAATTATTCATATAGCATCAGTGCCATCTCTAGTGCGATAATTATACTATTGCACAAATCACTCCGATAAGTGAGCAACAACTTGTCGAATCTCATTCCAAATGCATTGAACCGATGCTAAGTTAGCATTATCTCAAATTATCATTGCCACAAGAAACGAAAATACACGCAAAGTTTTTATACATAAACGATATCGCCATTTCATAATATGTTAAAATATAATTTTTATACATACCTATATATTTGTTTTTCTTTGAAGATTGTTTTCTATCGCCGAATTTATCCCTCTCTTTTCTAAGAAAAACTTGAACTTGAATTAACGTTGTGTACAATGTAGGACGATCAATATAGCCTCAAAATAATTTCGAATTATATTGTATGCAGCGCCACCTATGATAAAGCAATAATACTATTGCAGAAACTACTCCGACAAGTTAGCAACAATTTGTCAGATTTCCATCGCAAACGCATTGGACTGACACTTAACTAACACTATTTCAAAATTGCATTGCCATAACAATCCATATGAAACGAAGAAACACACAATGACGGTATTAAAATTTCATAAAGTGTTCAAATTGTCGTTTTCTTTGCATGAAGACAATCACATATTTGATATTCTTTGAACACTTTTCCTATCTCTGAATCTGTCTTTCTCTTGTCTCCTAGAAACTTGAACTTGAATTAACGTTTGGCGACGCGTTTGTTGTGTGGGGTGCGACCTTCCTTCTGCCTCCGTAAGCGAAAAATTAGTGGGGATACTCAATTTATATGTAAATTTTCTGCCAGATTCTTTGTAGCGTATTCAATTTGTATTACGCTATCATGGAAATAAATTCATTCATTTTCGCGTCGTGGTCGTTGTAGCTGTCGACAATGCCATAGCATGTTCGTTGTACCTTTGATTTGTACAAATTAACAAATTGTTGATTTTATTTTATTGCTATAAAACTTAACCGGGTCTGTCTATCACAGAACCATTCAATTAATTGAAATTTTCAATATTAATTAAATTCAATTTGCTATATTTGATACGTGTATATTAGACCGGTTCAAATTTCAAAATTGTTCAAATTCCTTGGTGCGCGTCCATTTTCTGAAAGGTCTAGCCCTAACGAGATGAAAAATATTTCAAGACCCCAAAAATTTTGATCCCTAGGTATTCCGAAAATCGTTTTAAGGTCATTTTTTGACTGTTTGCGGCTTAAAACCTTTAAAAAAATGTGTGGTCCAAACCAAATAATATATGGATAAAATTTTTATGGCAGATCATTAATAATAATCCAGGCAATTTTTGGTTTTTTAAATTTTTTAAAAAAACAATGTCCGCTATTTTTGGCGGAATATTTAATCTGCAATTTAACCCATAAACTAACATTATCGGTTTTCCACATCAATTTTTTTTATTTTTTTGTTCTAGCAAAAAAAAGTTAGAATTTTTGTATTTTTGGGTGAAGATTGGCCTTTCTAACGGTATATAATGTTCTACATTCTTTGGACCATAAAAATAAAAAAACAAATTTTTTCTATGGTTATCTACAACCTGCAGCAAATTTTATTTCTATCACCTTAACCGGGTGTAAGTTGGCTCTTTGCTTTATATGTTTTTTTTGGTATCTATTTTGCTGTCATTTGTGATATTAAAACACGTGTTGAAACAATGCCGTATACAAGAGCTTGCAATAAAAATATATATTTAATTGGGAGTGAGATCGAAGAACTGAAATATGATTCACTACCATTAAAACGCGACGTATTAGCTTTTTACTTTTTTTTGCACAAATCGGAAAAGAGTGTAAAAATGTGTGTCAATAAGGTGATAGAAAAATGTGAAGAAACGTGGAAAAATCTTAACAAAGGCATAACATTAAAAAAAAATTCTGTTGCGAAACTAAAAAGGTTAATAAACAGGTGGAACATATTAAACAAAGAAAAAAAAAATTGAAATCGAAGCCAAACGAAATAAAGAAATCTTTATTTATTTCACAACTAAGTCTTATATTTGATATATCTAAAAAACAACACGGAACGGCAATTAAAAAAAAACAGTCAACGAAGACGTAAACAAAGAATGTATGGAATCTGATAATGAAAGCGAAATAAGTGTAGATAACGACGAGACTTATTACCCATTTATTCCAAAGCGTTTGGAACCAAAATTAAGTCCCCCAAAAAATATTTTATCTTCAGCAATATGTTCTTCTCTGGATAGAGCGAACATATCGAACAGCAAGGGAACTCTAGTTCTCGGATCCATTCTGTCTGAAATGGGTTAGAAACGTGACAATGTTATTTTAAGTACATCAACCACAAGGAGAACGAGAATGAAATCGCGAAAGAAAGAGGCAGAAAAAACAAAGGCTGTGTTTTACACCAAAAGCCAATTAACAATTCATTGGGATGGAAAATTGTTGCCCTCTTTAACAGGACACGATACTGTTGATCGCCTACCAGTACTGGTTTCAGGAGGAGGCAAGTCCCAACTGCTAGGGGTACCCTGTCTTCAAAGTGGTACTGGTAAAAACCAAGCTACTGCCATTTGCCAGTTGATTCACGAGTGGAAATTAAAGGAAAAAATTAGTGGTCTCTGTTTTGATACCACTGCCACAAATACAGGTAGCTTTATTCTTATGCACAATAACATTCGATAGCTTTGTTAACAATTTATTTTTAAAATTCAAGGGAAAAGAAATGGTGCTTGCGCTTTAATAGAAAAGGAATTAGACACAAGTTTCTTGCACTTTGCCTGCAGACACCACATTCTCGAACTCATTTTGTCCACTGTAATGAAAAGTGCTGAAGGATCGACGATCAGTCCTGATATTTCCTTATTTAAAAAATTTCAAAAGCAATGGCAAAACATGAATCAAACTGAGTTTCGGAAAGGAATAGATGATAATTACGTTGTTGAAAATATTGGTGACTTAATAGCAGAGAGTTTGGATTTCGCAAAAACACAACTTTTGGTATATCTTTGATCTAATTATTTCGTAATTTAAAGAAAATTATTTGCAATTATAGATCCATCACGCAAGACATGATTACGCTGAATTATTGGAGCTCATTGTAATCTTTCTTGGGGGGGGACAAAGAGAAAAAAATACGATTTAGATATCCAGGAGCAATGCACAGAGCAAGATGGATGTCTAAAGCCATTTATTCATTAAAAATTTGGATGTTCCAAAATCAGTTTCCTATGTCTCCTCAAGAAAAGAAACTGGTTCAAGATGTTTGCTTATTTGTTGTTGGAGTGTACCAAAAATATTGGTTTTTGTCTCCACTTCCAGCAATGGCACCTAGAAACGATTTGGAGTTACTGCAGAGTCTTGAAAAGTATAAAAGCATCTAAAGTTATTATTGAACTTCCTAAAGTCACATTTATTTCTTTATGCAGGTTCAAACGTATTAATCCTCAGATAGCAGCAATTGCAAAACAAAAATTCGAGCATCACTTATGGTATCTTGGTGAAGAGCTTGTGGGGCTATCCTTTTTCGATAGATCACTAAGTGTTGACACTCACAAAAAAAATGGCGGAGTCTATTAAAAACAATCTAGGAAACGAAAAGACTTTGAAAAAGGCCACTTGTAAAGCTTCATATTTAAATGCCAATTTGTATGATTTCGTTACCATCAACACGCAGTTCTTTTTTAAAAAACTAAAAATATCTACAGATTTCCTAATGCTTGACCCTGCTGAGTGGATTAATAACAGAGATTATGTTAGTGGTCTTCAAATTGTGACACAGCTTAATGTCATTAACGATTCAGCAGAAAGATGTGTGGCCTTAATAACTGATTTTAATAAATCAATAACATCTAATGAAGAGCAAAAACAATATTTGCTGCAGGTTGTAGATAACCATAGAAAAAATTTCCAAAAATTTTCAAAAAATAAAATACTTACAATTTATTTTTTTGTTTTTTTATTTTTATGGTCCAAAGAATGTAGAACATTATATACCGTTAGAAAGGCCAATCTTCACCCAAAAATACAAAAATTCTAACTTTTTTTTGCTAGAACAAAAAAATAAAAAAAATTGATGTGGAAAACCGATAATGTTAGTTTATGGGTTAAATTGCAGATTAAATATTCCGCCAAAAATAGCGGACATTGTTTTTTTAAAAAATTTAAAAAACCAAAAATTGCCTGGATTATTATTAATGATCTGCCATAAAAATTTTATCCATATATCATTTGGTTTGGACCACACATTTTTTTAAAGGTTTTAAGCCGCAAACAGTCAAAAAATGACCTTAAAACGATTTTCGGAATACCTAGGGATCAAAATTTTTGGGGTCTTGAAATATTTTTCATCTCGTTAGGGCTAGAACTTTCAGAAAATGGACGCGCACCGAAGAAAATAAGACACAAAATTTTTCCCATACATTTTTGAACTGGTCTAGTGTATATGTAGTACAATTATACACATATATCTTGTGCTATGGACAAATTGTATGCAAGCATTCTTTGAATTAGAGAAAAACCACCTACCACCTATTTCGTGACCTATTTTTTGCAAAGGGAATAATTGCGGTTTGTTGGTACTGAAACAAGCTTTAATTATTAACAACTTCTTGTCGCCTCGATACCACGTGTTATCTGATGAATATAAATTCCTGGAAATGCCTTTGTTAATATCCGAAATGTGGTTTGGAATGTACAAGTCACTCTACCCAGCAGTTTTTGTGGAATGCGCTCATACTTTAGCCCTTATCAATTAAATGTTATATTCTCAAAACTTTTTCTGATAGCTAAGCAGAAATATGGCGTACTTTCGCTGCAATTGGCACAACGGTTTGGGGAGTAAGAGTAAACACACCGACAGCCATTATGCCGGAGCATATAAGTTACATTATAACGTTTTTTATAAAGCACTCATGCTTCTAATATCATCCACTAAACACACTATTCTAGAAACCTTTCCTGATAACTAAGCAGTAATACGACAGCATCTTGCCTTAATTGAATCAACGGTTTGGAGGTCAATAGTAAACACACAGACAATATTTATTTTGTATATGGAAAGAATTTATTTTGGATCATAGCTATGATTCTCGAACTTCTTGGAAGTGTAGCAAAATTTATACTCGTATGACAATTTTCAAAAACAAATCAACATATAAAAAGTTCTTCTCACAATGGCGCCAATTTGATCCTAGAACTAGTTCCGATCTTTTCCTGCAAATAGTTCCAATGCAATATCTAGTTCTATAAACATTTTTCGTAGTATTGTTTTGCAATAGATTCCCAGCACTCTATAATTTAAGTGGTAATTGCGAGTAACAAACATATTGGTAGAAATCTGTGGAAAAATCAGCTCACTTTCAGCTGGAAAGAGGTACTCCTCGTTTTTTTACAAGAAATATTTTGGAACGAGTTCCTTGACGGCTGCTCAGAATCGGCTATTAGAAAGAAAAAAAAAACTATTCGACAAACGTTCCTCCTGGATGAATTCACATCACTTTCCTCACATAAAATATATATGAAATTATTGAGAGCTTTCTAGTAGTTTGAAAATACATTAATTCGGAGCAGAAACTGCTGAATTCTGTATCGAAATCGTATCAAAACCAAAAATTCTACTTATCTGCAATATTTCACTGAAGGATAAACATTGACTTGACGAATTTTAATCGCATTCCAATGAATGTCTTCAGGACCGA
>JAHXMU010000714.1:68865-127579 GCA_019455685.1 Philornis downsi | reverse complement strand
GTGTTAAGATAAAAAGTGATAAATATGTGAAGATATCGTATAGAAAACTTGGTGATTTTGTGCGAAATTCTTAGAATTTGTTTAGTTCAGTGTAGGAGGATTTAACAAAATTTCCTTTGGTAACTGATAATTGACTAACAGACTGTTAACAGCTGAACTGATAATACTTGACGAATGGCTGATGAATTGACAAATAAATTATTATCTGTTTATAGTGCCAGAAGAAATGGTATTTTTTTTAATTAATTTTTTTAATTTATTTAATTATATTATAAATTTGACCATATGTCGCACTGTTATCTGAAGCTAAATAGAACCAATTAAAATTTCTAACTTTAATAACATGCAGTGACACAAAATATTAAGCTTGATTAAAAGAAATAATAAAAAACAAACTTTTAAAATCACTTGAGTTTACAATAAAAAATAGTTTATTGCCTGCCGACTCATAACCTACTGATATCCGTTGATATACGACCAAACTGATATACATACATACTTACATATATGTATATCAAAACATGGAATGTTTCAGATTTCAAAGAACTTCGCCAAGGATATTAAGAACATCCTATTTTATGTCCATCATATTTCGGATTTTAAATTTTAAAGGACTTCGTTAATAACATTGCATTAAGCCTTCGCATACTCGAGGGTAGCCAGCAGTGGCTCTTTGTCCTCTAACTTCTATTTAGGCTAGGTCCCAAGTCCACTACAAATCAAACCGAAATTTCCTTAAAATATTCCTAATACTTAATAAGACACATTACTTAATAAGCCACACATCACACACAAGATGTTCCGATTTCAATCAAATTTAGAACGAAAAATGTGTGTAACCTTCATTCGAACGGAATCGAACCGCTGTGTACTAATTTTGTCATCTTATTAGACGGTTTGATCTTAAACAAATTTCGCACGAATTGACAAGTTTATAGTCCCCAATTGTGTGCATAAAATTTGGACGAAATCTAAGCATGTCTTCTGATACCTCCTACTATTTTAATCTATTATATAATCTCCCCCTTGTTTAATAACTTCTTCCCACCTCTCTGGGAGCTTTTTAATTCCTCCCCCATAAAACTCGCGTGGTTGTTCTAAACAAAAAAAAAATACCTTCAATTAGATTTTTCACTTCCTCGTCGTTATGGAAATGCAAATCTTTCAAATAGCTGCTCAGACTGCGAAATAGGTGATAGTCGGACGGACCGAGGTCTGGGGAGTACAGTGGGTGGGGCAAAACTTCTCATACAAGCTCTGACAGTTTTTGACGGCTCCGCAAGGCAGTGTGAGGGCGGGCGTTGTCATGATGAAAGATGACGTCTCCCCGATTGAGGAGCCTCGACCATTTTTCTTCCAACGCTGCCTTCAATTTATCTAATTGTGCGATATTGTAGTCCGCATTATTCGTTTGATTTGTTGGAAGAAGCTTAAAAATTACTACTCCTTTGACATCCCACCAAATCGAAAACATTGCCTTCCTGGGGCGAAAGCCCGCTTTAGAGGTGGATTGAGGGGAATATTTGGTTTCCCACATGATCTTTTCCGCGTTACATTGTTGTAGACTACCCATTTTTCATCCCCTGTGATGAGGTTCTTCAGAAATGGTGTCTTGTTATTTCTTATCCTTAGGTCATTGTAGACGTCAACGCGATTCAGGCGGTTGGCCTCGGTGAGAGAAGTTGGTTACAAATCCGAGCTCCTTTATGACTTCGTGAACGGTTGAGACTGATTTTTTGATTATTTCAGCTTCTTCCCTAACTGTTGCACGGGAATTAACACTAATTAAATATCTCACCTCCTCGGAAACAATTTATTTTGGTCGTCCTGATCGGGGAGCGTCCGTTACGGAGGAGTCGCTCGTAAAAAATCTTTTAAACCATTTCTGGCAAGTTATTTTATTTGGTCCATTTTCTTCATAAACATACTTTATTTTTCGGCTGGCTTCAGCAGCCGTTTTTCCTTTTCGTAAATAATATATGCTAAAATGCTCTTTTTCGCTCATTTTTCCACTTTTTAAAACTTTCTTTTAAAACGCTATAACCATTCACGACTAGAACAAGAACACAAGTAAACAATAGTAAACTGTTTAGAGAAGGGGTGGGAGGAAGTTATGATAAGGTGTGAAGGAACTCTACATCATGAGAAGTAGCGTATGGTCAACTAACGAATTAACCGACTAACGAATTAACCGAACGAACTTTCCGAACAACCCGATAGAAATATAATCACATCACGACATCTAATAGGATGATAAGTTCCACAGCATTTGATACATTTCGTATCTTCCCCTGAGTGATCACTGTAGTGTTTATCAGGCCGAATTTTTAATCATTAAGGAAGCGGCAGAATGGTTGAGATATAACGTCCTCACCACGGTGGGGATTAACATATTCTCTTACAGTCAAGCTGCTATTAAATCCCCGAATTCTGTCTTCCTGAACTCAACGTCAGCCCTGAATTGCCGCATATCTCTTAACGAGATAGCTCAGCGTTGCAACATTCACCTTATGTGGGTGCCGGCCCACAGGGACATACCAGGGACGACGCAGACGTGCTGGCAAAACTAGGGACAACCTTACAGACTACAGCCGAGTTGGAGTCCGTGGGCATGCCTGTAGCCACGTGATAGGGCTTATTATTAGGGGAAATGGTAGGTGGGCGTCTGCCCGAGGCTGTAATCAATCCAGACAGATGTGGCCTCGCCTAGATCTGTAGCGTTCACACACACTGCTGTCGCTATCAAGACCCGACGTCTCATTGCTTGTATCCATCATGACGCGACACTGTCTGATTGGAAGACATGCAGCGAGATTGACGGTTGCGCCTCAAGAGCTGGAGGGATGAAGAGGAGGAGGAGTCCTTAGAATATCTTCTCTGCAATCGCCCCGCCCTGGCGGGGATGATTACTGGCCTCTTATTTCTTTAGGGACCTAAAAGATCTGGACGATATAAATATTGTCCGACTTAAGAGCCTCTTGAGGCGCTTAGGATGGTTCAACTGTGGAAACTAGGGCCATCCATATATCTAGTTTCCGTGATATCACAATGGATTATACAGTCTAAGTAAGTCTGTCTATTCAGACTGTCACACTGACCTAACCTCACATAACCTAAATCTATAAAAAACAATCAATTCGAAAAACGCTCATTTGGAATATGACCACGTTCGGTTCTTGTGATATTTGATGCAAACAATCTGCTGAGATTTTATATTTCTTATGGCATCCCGTCGTGTTTCGTGGCCTCTGGAAATTGTTCGTTCACCCACTTTTTAAATTTCAACATGCAAAGATTCTCTGGAAAATCTTTGATACATTGTTAAATCAAATTTTCTCCCTCCACGTAAACCATATGGTCTAGCAGATTATATCTGCCAAATTTCATCAAAATTAAGGCGATCGTATTCCGTTGAAGTCGTCTTTATTCAGAATATGCAATTTCAAACAAATCGGAAGACAGGTTTTCGCAAAAGCTATAATGCGGCTTCTATACAACTCCAATGCCCAATAATGCACACAATGTCCACCACAAGATCCTTTAATTGGTCTGATATGAAATTCTTCGCTTTCTCCCTCCATCGTTGATAATTTCTTTGTATCAAACACCAGTTAATGGAATTAATTTCACTTGTGATGTGGAGATATCAGGCTGACGGAAATTGTAATTGATTGATGACTTGGAAATTAAACAAAATCACCTCTCGTTCCGGCACTGGCATATTCCAGCAATCGATCGATGGGTCTGGTTTCGAGTTATGGCCGTCCAGTTCACTAAAGGTCATTTTATCAATTTACAACACTCAAAAGCAACTCGTACAGTAATTTCGGTTGTTATTGGCACTTTATGAAATTTATTACTGCTGCTGCTACAGTAAGTTATAAGATATACAAAGCAATTCGTCAATGGCACTGAACTTTGTCCGTTTCGGTTTCAGTTTTTGGTTTTATTTTTATTTTTGCTTTACTTTTTTGTGAATTAAACGTATTTAACTAAAAAATTAGTTTGAGTGTATGAAAATACGCTGACGCATGGACGGACCTACGTGTGGTCACTCTGTATTAACCCACAACATCTGATATGAAAAAGAGAAAAAATAAAGACTCAAAAATATGCGACCATAAACAATTGGTTTGTAACAATTGAAGTTAATTGAATATTTACAAATTTGACATTGAAATGCATGAAATAAAATTTTGTAGCAGTTGTAACTAATTTACAGCGCCGGTGCTGTCATAAAAGAAAAAAAATTACCCTTAAATTGTGTTTGGAATGCCCAGACGAACAGGCGGACGGATGACTAGATTAATATGGCAATGTAATGAAGCAAATTTTGTGATGGCATGTGGGGGAATTTGTGCAGAGAATTTCTTAGAAATCCAATGGAATTTATAATGCAGTAGCGGGCAGGAGGTTATTCTCGTTGGAGCTTAATATCGTGATGATTCAACAACAAAAAGCAATTTCCGTTGATTCAGCCAAATCCAGAAAGACAAAAATTACCAGAATCAAAGCACTTTTATCTCAATTTTGATTTCAGAAATAAAATTTAACAATTTCGTAGGTTTTTATTTAACTGTTTGTAGGCATTTCTTGGTAACGAATTTCGACTGTAATGTGTCACAGAGTAGAAGTACGACCACGCTTAAATTCAGAAAACAAAATGAAAACAATGGAACTGGGTTGGGAATGCTTAAAACATCTATTTAGTGATTTGACAAATATTCGGAGCAATACTTTCCAATATTTCTTTTAATTTCACAGGCTTCTAGAATCAAAAGTGTTACGAGGGCGTTTCCAAAATTAGCCAACTGAACAAAGAAGACACAAAAAAGTTAGGAAACATTTTCTTTATTTTTCTTCAACATAATCTCCTTTCAGCTCGATACACTTTTCCAAGTGATATTAGATAGCTCCTATACCCTGTTTATAGTAAGAACTGTCTTAGAACTTCTTAAAATAGTCATCAATCGCAGACTCCACCTCTTCATTGTTGACAAATGTTTTACCACCGAGCCATTTTTTCAAGTTTGGAAATAGATAACAGTCCGAGGAAGCTAAATCTAGCGAATAAGATGCGTGATGACGTAAACTTTAATTTATTAATTTTAGCCATCGCAATAGTGGAAGTGTGAACTGGAGCATTATCTTGAAACAACACATCCTTTTTCGCCAAATGCGATCTTTTTCCCACAATTTTATCACCTAAACGCTAAAAGCTTTCTGAAAAAAACAGACATCATGACCTTGCCTGTAGATAGAACCGTTTTCGCCCTCTTTGGACACGATTTTCTCATTCCAGTCCACTTCTTCGACTGTTCCTTTGTCTCAGTTGTGAATTGGTGGGCCCATGTCTCATCCATGGTTAAAATCGACGAAAAAATTCGGCATTATTGCGGTGAAACATCGCCAAACACTCTACTGAAACATCTTCACGACGCTGTTTTTTGCTCTATTGAGCAAGCGCGGCACTCACCTTGCGCACAGTTTTCTCATCTTCAAATCTTCGGTTAATATACGATGTATAATACATTTTAAAATGCTTATCACTTCAGCTAGCTCCCGCACCTTCAGCCGACGGCCATCCAATACCTTTTTGTGGATTTTCTTAATCGTGTCTGGCTTGAACACCTCAATTGGTCGAACACTACGGCGTTCGTCTTGGCAGCTCGTACGGCCTCGTTTAAACTCTGCTGCATAATATTATATAGTCGTACCCGAAGTAACAGACTCCCCCAGAGTAGAATCTAACTCGCATTTAATATTGGTTAGACTGAGACCTTTCAAATGGACATATTGAATTACATAACGGTAATCAATTATTTCCATGTTTACAAATTCACTGAGCAACGCGCCCTGAAACTTAAAACATATGTTTAACAAGGTTGCTACTTTTCATCAAAATAATTTTTTTCAAACTGTTGGCACCATCTATACGCCAGTTCGGCGAGTTTTGAGGCCTTCCTCGTACTTAGAAAGAAGTCATATCACATATCTAAAATACAGCTTGAAATTGAAAGGCCACTATTGGACTCTTCAACACATCCGATGAGCACATGAAGAAAAAACAAAATTTCCCAATAAATTTGCAACACGTTTCCAACATTTACATGTATTCTGAAATATTTCGCAACAAATGAGTGCGAAAAATACGTCATTGCACTTGAATACCTTTATCTGGTAGATGTATTTTTTATGTGCTTCAGGTTCATATATTATTCAAACTGTAAAATACCACCTACAATGGCATTACTTTTCCAAATATTTACATTTATCATTAATATTTTACTCTTTTGTTTTCTAATTTTCCTTTGTTGAATAATGAAGCGAAGGAAAGAGGCAAAAGCACTACACGAACTGTCACAAAAAATACCCTACACGAAATGCAAACAAATCCAATGATAAATGTTTTCCAAAGTACTACTTTGTGGGTTCAGAGGCGAAAAGTTTCCGCCCACAGAGCAACAAAGAAGTAAAATACTGGTGGGTGTTGCTAATCTCACACACATTGTCATGAAAGCGCAAATACACGCAATGTAATGATAGTAATTATTCTATACAGTATAAAAGCTTCAAGTAAACAAAAAATAAAGACAAATATTAAAATAAACTGAAATGAAATGAAACATGAAATGATTAATAATTTGTGGAACTTTACAAATGGGCTTGTAAATGGTTCTAGTCTGACGTAAATGGGAAAATTTCCTGTACGTGAGAAGTGTAGTCAGCCCGAAAGTGAAACGAAACTATTGCCAACAACTTAATGTAATGAATTGCGTGGCTTAGACAGTGAAAATTCTACTTTTTCAATGGGCATTCAACTCTCTCTAACTCCAAAAATTGTAACTTTGCAACGGATCCTCCATTTTTAAGCCAATATTTTATATTGTCTACGTGTTTATTTTTATCGAAGTGGTATTGATATTTGCATTAATTGGCGTTAATGATAACATTTTTATAGTACAGGGCTATCCATTAAGGTTATTAGACTTAAGGTCTTACTTCTTGTATCGCCATAACAACTGTACTAATTTAGAAACCGTCCCCGATACATGGAGAATAACTTGACAACATTTCATTATAGTTAGATACAAATTAAGCGAGAGTATACAAAGCACACAGACAAAACTATGGTGATACATGCAAACATATAGGAAAATTCATTGAAATTTCTTGCACGCCACCTATCGTAAATTGGTGGAAATATTTTAGAAAACTTCTAACAGTCAGCTTAACAAAGCGCCGCTCTAATCGCTCTAAATGAGTAATAGAGGACTTTGACGGAATATAAGGAAGAGAAATTTTTTTCACATAATTGTGGCGTTTTAGGAAACATATGCAGTGTGAAAACAACAATGCAGTAAATTGCCATCTAAAACGAAAAACATTGTATCTTAGCAGTCATATTCGGCATATAAACAACAGCGCACCAAAGTTTCGTTGCAGTCGCCAACATATATTATATACGAGGTGTGATCAAAAAATAACCGTTATTTTTAATTTTTTTTTTCAAAAAGTATTTATTTATCAATTTCTATTTTATTTTATTTACTTTAAAATAGTCCCCCTCAGATATAATATACTTGAGCCAGCGTTTCTTCTAATCCTCGAAACACTTCTAAAAAGCGCTTTTTGGTATCGCCATCAGCTCCTGTTTCGATTTTTCTTTTATCTCCTCAATCGTAGCAAAACGCTTTTCTTTTATCGGTGTTTTCAGTTTTGGGAAGAGGAAAAAGTCAGCGGGGGCCAGGTCCGCTGAATACGGTGGTTGAGGCATCTTTGCGGTTTTGTTTTTGGCCAAAAACTCGTGCACAAGCATCGATGTGTGAGCTGGTGCGTTATCATAGTGCAAAATTCATGATTGTTTTTTCCACAATTCTGTGCGTTTCTGACGAATTGCTTCGCGCAAACGGCGCATAACTCCAAAGTAGTATTCCTTATGGGCCGCACGACCTTGTGGCAAGAATTTATGATGCACCACGCCATTGCAATCGAAGAAAACAGTGAGCAAAACCTTCACATTTGACCGAACTTGTCGTGCTCGAGCGACCAAGACAAGAATCGTCATTGACATCTTCTCGGCCTCCCTTAAATCGAAGATCACACCAAAACACGACTAACCTTTTTATCTGCCAAAAACAAACTGACAATCCAAAATGGCTGAAATCCATAACAGATCGTATATTATAGTAATTGCTGTAATTTAAAAATAATAACCGATACCTATGGAACAAATAGGCAAAGTTCACCAATTATGGGATTTCGCAAGGAATGCACAGGTAGGGCCACATCGGTAAGTACACCTAATGAAATTTATTGAAATTTCTTGTACAACTACAAGGTTTCATTTACAGTTATAATTGAAATTGTACTATTTTAGAAAATCATTCCCTATATGCAGCAAACAACTTGGCAAACATTCATTACTATGGTAGAACGCACGGACGGAACTACATCGAAATGTAAATATAGATTTTTTTAATGTATATTTCGCGCCACAAAATCATAAATTAGTTCTGCGTACCAAAGTTTAAAGTGACATATATTAGTTGTGCTTATTTAGAAACCATCACAGATTTATAAATATCAAATTGCTAAAATTTGATTACAATCGAAAAGAAACTAGAAAAACCTATACGAAAAACACAGACGGTAGCGTTATTACATATAATAAAATTTACTGTAGTATCTTGAACTCCACCTATCGTCAGTTAATAGAGGTATTTTAGAAACCTTCTGCAGACGTAAACAACGACACATCAAAGTTTCGTTGCAATTGCAAAGGAGGCTATAAAACAAAATTTTTCATGGATTTCATAAATAACACTACAAGTATATTAGCAACAAATTTTTCACGTGTTTAGTGTTCATATCGGTCTGAAATTCATCGTTCATTGAACGCCGATGATTTCTTGACATTGTATATTTCACGATCGTCGTCTTCGTCCATATGATGTTTGCTTTTGTTTGATTTGCTTTTTCGCACATTTCGATTTCTGAATAACTGTTTATTGTTTGTGATTATTGTATATTTAAATTTACATTGAAATGCAAAGAAAAAAATAGCAAGCAAACATAATGCATACATTATTGTACATTTTGCGTGATATAATTTTGTGTGTGTGTGTGTGTGTGCTTATCATTGTATTATTGTCAAGTTTACACTCAGAGCCAACTTGACGAGAGACACGGCATGACCGTTGTGCATTGTTGCCAAGTTTGATGTCATAAATTTCAGAGGTTTTTTTTCTTGCTGTTGCAGGCAACCGGCCCACTGGTTCTGCTGCTCTTCAGATGTGCTGTGTTTCAGCTGTTTGTTTTTTTTTTGTCTGGCCGGTCCCAACACCAAGCCACAAGCACAAGTCTGCCTGACTGTTGGAGGGGGTCTGTTTGATTCTCATGACGTCGCCGACTTGTTTTATTGTGCGGCCGTCGTCGTCGAGCGCATTTAGTATGTTTTTTTATTTGGATTTTGTGCTTTAATGTGATCATGATTTTTAATTTTGCTGTTTTGTGAGGTTTGCCAATAATTTATTGTTATTTATTTCTCTTATACTCTCAGTTAGCTGCTAGATGATATATAGTTTTCTATTCATTACCATGATTCACTTTAGGGTTGGTGGTAATTGTACATATCTGTACGTTTTTTGGTACAGTGAAATGAATACTCATCAATGTTTTAAAAAGCAAATAAAGTTCCAACTTCATATGGCAAAGACAATGTAGTCACGATTATTCAACCTGCCGACGTTTTATTGCAATCGAATAAAAACTAGAGCTGTCTGTATGGAACACACAGACAGATTCATAGTGATTTCGCCATCTAAGAAACTATTTTGGAATAAGATTTCATTATTTTGTAAACCTTCCATACATAAACAGCATCTTACCATACCATACTTATCGCATTAAATGAGGGGCTGCTCATTAGTTTGATTGAAGTTATCCAAGGGAGAGAAATTTTAATAGAATTTCTAAAGCGCTATCTTTCAAACATTAATTAGACTATTTTATAAACCATGCCGCATATGTAAACAATAACTTGTCAAAGATTTACCGCAATTGGATAAAAACTAGGCGAATCTATGTGGAGCACACTGACAGGACCTTAGTGGCCTTACTGTATCTAAGAAACTTCTATGAAAACCAATGCCACCAATAGCATATTCATGTTATTATTTGAGAAAGCTTCTTTGATCTGTAAATAAAATTTTAGCATAACTTAATAGCAACCGCAGGAATAGGGACCCAAAGGCAAAAAAGACAAAAAATTTAAATACTGCTGAATTTCCATGCGACACCTTTCCTACGTTAATTATGCTACTTTATAATCCGCCCCCGATATGTGGATAAACACATCCCAAAGTTTAATTTCAACGGGATGAAAGCTAAAGAAAACTGAATAGAACTCGCAGACAGGATTATATTATTTACTGCATCGATGCCAAAAATCTCACATCAAATTCATAGTTGTGGATAGGTAAACATCATATTATAAATTAGAAACATCATACCATCGCAATAGAATGAACGCAACCTACTCATGTTATGAGTATGATTGAAGTTGTACAAAGAAAACGAGATTTAATAGCGTTACTCGATCGCCACATTTTGCACACCATCTGTGATTTATTAAGAAGAACTTGATGAAGTTGTAACGAAATTGGAAAGTGATTTCTTTAGACCGACATCGGCGCCAACTATTGTGCATTCATTTTGTCGTTTTGAAACCCTTCTTCAGAACGTAAAAGTAATCTTAGCACAGGTTCGTCGCACTCGAATGAAAGATAGGAGCCTATTCATTTATTGTAATTCGATAAAAGCCAAGGAAGCCTATAGGGAGTACAGCGACAGGACGTTAGTGATTGAACTATTTAAAAAACTTATTTGAAAGGATACCGACGCAACTGCTAGACAATAATTTTATTATTTTATAAGCCTTCTTCGATGTGTTAATAAAATCTTAGCATAAATTCATAGCAATCGAATGATTAAAATCTTCCAAAGTGTAATAGAATTATACGTGAGACGTCTTTCCTACATTATAAACCATCCTGCTTATGTAAATAATAATCTGTCAAAGTTTTATTGCATCCAATCGCAAACTGGATGAGTGATTACTGTCTAAAAAAACTGTCTGAAACGTTTTCGAAAGGATCGTGCCACGATTTGTCACGACGCCACCATTCTTTCGTTATTTGAACTACCAAAGAAACCGTCGGCGATTGGAAAGAAAGTAATTTGACAAATTTTCTTGAATACACGGTATGCTGCCCTATAAAAAACTAATCGAATCACACACTATTTTGGATAGCATCTTTAGGACGAAAACTACAAATTGTCGAATTTTAAACTCATTTCAATGAAAACATATACATATGTATATGTATATATGACCCATTTGCTGTACAACTAAGATTTTCAAGTACAATTTACTGTTTCGTTATTTAACTTTCTTTCACTTTACTATTTAAGCAACCATCCCCTATTCTAAAAAGAATATCCTGATAAATTTTCGCTGCTATTCAATACAATATAGGAGAACCCATATAGAGGAACCCGTTAAAAGCTTTACTCTCACGCCACCTATCGTTTACTCATTATAACGTTTAAATATCATTGATTACCGAAAACAACTTCCACTTTTCTTTACAACGGATCACATGATAGAGGAATATGGGTCTATAAAAACACCTTATAGTATATTAGTTACAATATTTTAGAAACAGTAACCAAAATTTGGCCGCAATTCGATGGATCAGAAATTTTTATACAGGATATAACAGTATTATTCTCGCGCCACCTATCAATCATTTAATGTACCATTTGAGAATCCTTGATTCATAAAAAACACCTTATCAAATATTTGTAATTGGTCGCAAGGCAATTAAAAACATTTTTAAAAAACATTATTCTCACTCCACCTATCAGACTTTCATAACATTATAGAAACTATCTCCAATGTGTAAGGAACATCTCTTCGTAGTTTCATTAAATTTGAAGGAGCAATGTAAGATCATATATGGAACACACAGACAGGTACGCATTGATATATATATATATATATATATATATATATATATATATATATATTATTCGAGTGATTCCCTCGTCTCCCACGCTATGGCCGCACTGAATTAAAAATTAGTGTCATTTCGACATAAATTTATTCACACATCATTGAAATCGGGCTTACAAAAAATAAATCTGCAGGAACAATATATACTGTCTTCAAAATGTTTAAACTTATCACACTTTCATACAATTAGCATTCATTGATTGGATTTAAACACGGTTGTACATCCAAACAGCACTGCTTTACATTCTCCAATTAACTTTATATTAAATTAAACTCTTTACAGGAATCAAAATCGTTAACATTTTTATGTTTATGTACATTTATCGAAGGATGCTTGAATTTAAACGTGACCGTAAGTTAAAAAACGATATATTCTAACATTGAATTACAATATTTTGTATTTCCTCGGTACAATTTAAGACATTGTATCATCACTAACTCCTTCTCTCTTCTCATCTGTCTCTTCACTTTTACTGCCGCTCTCTTTTGACGGGCATTTTCAATGGTTGAATTGTAATTCTTCATGTTATTTGAATTATTGCCGTGTGCTGGTTTTTGTGTATTTCGTTTTTTGTTTTATTTATCGCAACTCGTTTTCGTGTTGTTTCGAATACAGAAAATATAATGTTAGAGAGGGCGAATCGTTCAAGCTAAGTTAAAGCTTGGAAAGAAAAACGTCTATTTATCGTTTCTTCCTATAATAGTCAAGGTAAAGGTCACGTTGACACAACCGCATTTTCTCCCTTCATCCTCTAACTCTGTGTAGTTAACGTAGTATATATTTATCACAATATTAACGATTACATTGCACTTTGTATTGTTTTTTTAATCTTAAAATCAGTGTGCGAAGTAATCTCTGGCCATGTCTAAATAAAATTTCTATGTTTTTCTATATCGTCTATGATCGTCAAGATATCCGCGATAATTTCGTGTTGAACGATATGATAAAATGAAATATTCGAGTGATGGACGGGTTCATTTGCCTTTTAATGGGATTTTATCTAAAGCTGAAAAGGATGGTCGTAATGGTGATGGAGAGACAGCAATCGCCATTATTCACTTGATTTCGGTGAAATGTCAATTAAACATCCAATTATTGAGCATTGGTGACATATTAGGAACTAATGTTGTTAAATTTTAACAAATATGGCAAGAATAGAATAGCATCTGGTGGTAATTCTTTAAACTCGGAAGTTTCAAGTTTAATTTCAAGCAGCTACTTCAGTTCAAGTGCTACAAAATAACCACTGGATACTTATCAATAATATAGGATCTAAAACCTCGATTTTCACAAATATGCGAATTTCATTAGAAAATGTCAAAGTGTAATAATTCGTTACAATAATCCAAAAAAACGAATGTCGATAAGGTTGTTGCCTTGACCACAGAAGGGGAAAGGGACGAAACAAAAACTCACCACAGCTTTACGAAATCCTTGACGCAAATCGCAAAGATTGCAATGAAAAATCAAAATTCTCAAGATGATGACATGCAGTGACAAATCTGGATTTTATAGAGTACTACATTATGCTTTGTTGATTGGAACAATTGGGAAAACAGTAGACAAATGCACTAGGTATTATTTTGAAATACCTAAATTTCATCCAAAAATGTCCATAGCAAGGGAAAAGGGACTACTTTCATACATACATTAGAAAAACCAGTGTTAAGAAGTGATCAGACGGAAACTCACCATAGCGCAATGGATACAGTGAAAAATGGAACTTCTCACGATAATCGATCATCAAACCGTCATGTTGTAAAAAAGATGAATTCTAAGGAGTACTACATTAGGCCATATTGGTTTAGGAGTAATTAGGAAAGATAATGATAAGCCAAAAGGTGAGCATTTCATATAAATACTTATCTAAGTGCGTGTCGTAAAGCAAATGTTCATGTTAGTGTCAAAGACAAAAAATATAAGTTAGAGTGCATGATTTAGTCGTGTCAGGAAGAAATACAATTATTACGAATCATTTGTTTTAAACGTGACCGATAGTGGCGCGGTGGTTAGTACACGCGACTATTGTTCGCATGATCCCAGGTCGAAACCCGCACACATCCACCTATCGCTCTATTTGAGCGGTGGTCGAATCCATGTGTCTGCCGCTCACTTCGAGTAGTCGAATAATCGGTAGGTTTTGTAAATGTTTCTCAAATTATGATTTCGGAATTGTAGTTAAACTATGGATGCCGTTGAGTGAATCTAAAAACAGAATGCGTGTAAGTTCACAGAATGTGAGAAACTCTTCCATGTCTCATTCATGAGATGCAAGAGAATCTGTTATTCTTTATTTCTTTCAAACTGTTTTCTTTTCTTATAAGCTTCGGAAAAGGCGAAGATCATGGAAGTCGGCCAGAAAGGTGATTATTAGGCAATTTGCCCAGCACCTCATTGATGACCAAATTCAAAGAATTTATCGAAAAAATTACTTCTACTCTAAAGTCTGTTACTCCAACGCTTAGTGATTAAATTTGAAAAGATTGGTTCGGTAAATTATGAGTCAATCCCTTTACGGCAAAGGAACAACTGATTGCCCGCGAACATCATGCAGGAGAGCACGAGACTGTCGATTCTTCAATTTGGCGAATTTTGTGTTGAGACTTGAGCCTGCGCACCCGTAAAAAGTCCAACTGAATTAGAATCTCTAAGTTAATGATGGAACTTGGTGGTGGTGGAATTAGAGAAGAAACGCAGATGATGGAAGTGTTTGGAATTATTTTCTACGGGCGGCGTATAATAGATAAGTATGTCTATTCCAGTCGCCACCTAAGAAGCAGAAGATGTTAATGACCACAGACAACGTCTTTTCTTCACTTTTCTTTACTTCGAAGCGTTTGGAGGAGAGTCTTAATTTTGGGCGAAAAATCGTCTTAAGCGACAGGGCGCATTTTTGAATGCTGACAAACAAATTGTGGTTTGGTTTAGATTTTGCACCGGCGACATCATTTCTTCGAAAACGATGTTGGTGAGACCATCGCCGTCATCGTCAAATTTAGCTACTATTGACCGGCAGCTCGCCGTTGGCCCAAATTAAGCAATATGGATGTGTGGACATCCAACCACTTGGAACACAGCGAACGTCACAGTGGATATTCTGTATGAACGATTTGAGGATATGATTCTATTTCGCAATGAACTAGACTTCTTACTTGGGGTTTGGTGAAGTCATATGTCTACGATAATAAGCCTCAATCGGCCGCTATACATTGTTCGACAGTCTCTAATAGAGGGTTAGTTACGGTCGGGATAACGCATTTAAATCCGTTCCTTCTTGTTACACAGTCCACTACCGCTGTGTTACAGACTTATTTATTTTTTCCATGATATTTAACAAGCCCCATGCACGCGACTTCTTTTACTACTGTTTAGCTACTCTATGACCACCAATGATTGCCTACATCTGGACTGGCGTACAATAAGCAAAGTATTGCATACTTTTGGGCACAACTTGTTCCAGTGCTATACTAAACAAATAAGCCAAAACAAAACTGCTGGAGGAATTCATCTGGAATACACGGTTGTGGGAGAAGGCAGGTTTCTCTTTCGTTATTAATTCTTTTCAAATCACAAAATTACATCATGTCTTTTTGTTTTCTTTGTGGCCTAGAGAAGCTCATCATTACACATGAATAGCTGGGATGCCAAGAAGACGAAAATACTGTAGAAAATATGCAATGCAATTCTCATGCACTTTTAGGATTTTTCGCGTGCAAAATTTTACATTTACATTGTTGCACGGCTGATGAAGCCTTCCCAAGTTGTGCGGGAGGGTGGCAAAGAGGCAGCTACACTGTGTGTGTTACTGCCATCATAACTCTTTGTTTCCTCCCACACTTGAAGAAGTGCACGAGACAGCGCATACGCCCAACCGCCTACAGCCAACCGAAGACAGAACTACTGCTGCAACGCGCCAGCCAGCATCTTGAGAAATGTGAGGCGCTTAAAGACGATGGTTGCCACAGCTGCTGGTGATGAAACACTTTCATTTTTCTTTTTGCCATTTTCACAATTCGCAATTCATTGTTTGCTTTTCTTTCACCCTTACAAATGCCCAACTCAAATCATTAAATAAAATATTTAAGAAAATGAATTGTAACTTTTCTATTTACGTCAAAAAACACGAAACCTAAGCAAATCTGGCAAAAAAAAGTTCAAGGGGCTTGTGAGAAGAAAAGAAAATGAACAAAAAAAAAAAAACAATTTTCAAACTTTATCTGAAAATATCTTACTTTGCTCTTACCCAAAGTTTGGGCAAATGAAGACAACTTTTCTTATTGCTCTGCTGCAAAATAAAGACATGAACGAACGCACATCATGTCAGGGAAGGTGTATTAAATGCCAATACTTAAGCTGCTGGTGGTAGTTGATAAATATTATCCTTAAACATTTAAAGTTTTTTACTTGAGGGTATTTTTTTAAGGGCTGTTGTTTTATGTGGTCCCTTTTAACACTTGACTTGCCAAGGTCATTGCATTTTATATGAAAGTTTGAGAAACAGCTGTGATACGAGTATTTACTCGTACCAGTGGTTTATAAAACCCAATACCTGACACAAAGAAACTGTGGTTCTGAAGTTCAGTAGATATTTAAAAGCTATTAACTACAAAGTTTTCTAAATAAGAGAAAAAAAAGGAAAAAGAGTTAGGGAGAGAAGGGAAAGGAGAGAAGTAGGTAAAGATATAGGTTCCTAGAAGACGCTAGTAACGAAATATTAATGGTTGGGCTTTTTTGTAAATCAATTACAGTTTAATAGCTCTCAAGCTCAAAATTTTCCATATAAGAAAGAGATTGAAGGAAAAAAGGGAATTATTTAGAGGATTCCAATAACTAAGGGTTAAAATCCAACTTCTTCGAAAGAAGATCCAGATGTTAAGACTAAAAGATTCAGATGTTAAAGTACTTTGCTGGCTTTTCACGGTGAAACTCGTATAAAAAATATTCGTGCCATTTCAAGTTAAATTTTTTCATCAGATAGTACTATGGTTTTTGATGAGAAAAATGTTTTTAAGTGGCAACGCCAACTTCTTTTTTTTGCTGATTTCCAACACTGAGTTTGGAAAAATTTACATTTTTGTACCGCAATATATTAGATAATACATTTTTAAATTTACAAATAACATTGTAATAAAGAAGAGTGCAACTTAATAAATCTACAAATGTATTATCCAACATATTATGAGGTAAAAACATTAGCTGTTCCAATTTCAGTGTTGGAAATCAATACAAGAAAAGCTGGCAATGCCGCTGATTTCTATTTTTTCACTGTGGTGACATTTCACGGTAAAAACTCATATTAAAAAAGGGGTCGTGGGATTTGAAGCTAAATTTTTCCACCAAACAGTCCAGGCTTTTTTATGACAAACATTTTTTTATGTTACGTTAATTTCAAACATTGAAGTTGGAATAATATACATTTTTACGCCGCAATACATTTTTAAACTTCAAATAGAAATAGTAATAAACAGATATGCAACTTAACTATTCTACAAATATATTATCGGTAATGTTATGACGCAAAAACATCAGCTATTCCAGTTTCAGTGTTGGAAATCAATACAAGAAAATCCAATTTTTTCATGAACAATAAATGTCTCGTGAAATTTCTTTATTTTCTCGTAAAAAGAACATAGTACATAAGCTTTCAGTAGAAATTCTCATACCACAGCTTTCCGTAAGTGAGAGAGGGAGAAACAGAGGGTGGGAAGTGAGAATAAGAGATGGTTTCTTACGGTCTGTTTGGCTATCTCGAACAACAGGTTTCGTTCGTATTTTCAGCGGAAGAAAACCGATTTCCCTTTCTCTAACTTCTCTTCTACGTAAAAGAAAACATTTTCAAATAAAATTGTGTTTCCTTATTTCAAAATCAGTAAATGTGAAGAACAAAAATAATATTTTGAAGCAAAAATATTAACGATGGATAGCAAATGATAAATGTAAAATAATAAAATTACCGTTAATTTATTAATATTTTCTCTATATTTCTTAAAACTGGCAATAATGCAACTCTGGATAGACATATGGATGTTGGTTTGTTTATGTTTTTTTATGGGAATTATATCTTAACAAACAGCTGTTTATTATTATTATGTTTCTGCCTCTCTTATTCACGCTTTCTCTTTTACTCGCTCATTTTTGCAGCTAATCATTTGAAGGCAGAGTTACATTTACTCCCGAACAATTTAGTATGATTTTTGTTACCTATGGTGCAAATAGCAACATTGTCGATCTGGCAATAATGTGATTTCCAAATAAGTAAAGACCAAATTTTGATATTTTTAAGAGCAGGCAAATGAAATCTTTCGATACACCGAAACCAAATTTTTTTAGTGATTCGCTTGGAGGGAAAAGCGGGATAGAGAAACAGCCATTGCAGCAGACTAACAACTAGGAGGCAAATGTCAAGCCTAGAACCAACAATTGCAGAGATTTCAGATATTTAAAAGCTGTCAATCAATCAATCCCAGGTTTTTCCATATAAAAGATGGAGAGATTTAGAAGAAATTTGCAACTAAATGTTATAGGTGAGGCTCAGCCATAGCTGCTTTGAAGTCTGCAGTTTTGAATGGTATTTAAAAGTCTTTAGTTTCACAGTTTCTCATATAAGAGATGAAATAATAATAGAATTGTATTATTTGGAGGAAACTATTAAATAATAGTTAATGGAAGATCTATGTCTCAATGTTTAAAAGTTTAGATGTTATTCCAAAACGTTCAATTTCAAACATTCCTATAAGGATTGGAGAAGGATGATTTCTTGAAGGAGGAGACTAATATTTGAAGATTAAATATCAAATTATAACAAAGCAATCTCAATGCTTAGCTACAAAATATTATACTCTCTCAAAAAAAATTCAAATATTATAGGTAAGATTCTGCTACAGCGGTTTGGAATTCTATGCCCTAATTTTCAAGCTTACCACATGAGAAAGAGATACAGATAAAAGGGAAAACTGTTTAAGGGAGCCTAAAAAATAATAATTAACATCTATACTATGCCGCAAGGATCTAAAAGATAACGTGTTGTTCAAAAACTCCAAACTCCATAAGATAGGGAAAGTGACGGTTTCTTAGAGCATGCTAACTGCTAAGGGTTAAATGTCGAAATCTTGCAGAGTGGTTTTAATATTTGCTTAAATATAAAAACTGTCGTCTACAAAAAGGATCATACGAGATAGAGGGAAAAAATTCTTACATGAACCAACCTACTAAATGTTAATTTCCGATCCAGTTGCTGTTTAAAATCTCTAAAATTCAAAGTATCTCGAACAGCTAAGAATAAAGGATGCTCTGCGGCTTAGAAACTTCAGCTACTATTTAAAGGCTCTCATCCCACCAAATGTTGTAAGCAGGATTCTGCGGGAATGATTTCGAATTTTAGCTGTTATTTAGAAAATACCATTTCTAAGTTTCTTAAATGAAAGAGAAAATGAGAGAAATGAGAAATCTGTTGTATAGCTTTTACTTACGATAAGGTGAGGAAGAATATCCGCTTGAGTAACATTTCATTTCATTCGCATGATTGCGGGTTCAACTCCGCATAGCGGCGTAGACCTCGAAGTGTCTGATGAACACTTCGAGTGGTCGAGTAATCGATAAGTCTGGAAAATACTTCTCAAACTGTAACTTTCGGAATTGTCATTAAACTGTAGATCACGTTGAGTAAGTCCAAAAATATAATACGTGTGAGTTCAATAAATGTGAGGAGCTCTCCATATCTCATTTTAACTAAAAACAAATCGTGCTAACTGGAAGCAAAAAGAATCACGTAAGCGTTCAGAAAACTACAATATAATCTGTCTATTAGAGAATTTTTTCTTTGTGTAGTTAAGTTCCTATTCCCCAAGTCAAAAATGCCCATCATTCTTCATCCGCTCAAACCACTGTTCTGTGGTTGCTCACGTCCTTTGTAACATAAGCTTGTCTAAAGACAATAAAAACTGTCTTTGGACTTCTTATACTCAGTCCTCCCTTCCGTGGCGTAAAGAAGCAACAAGCCTTTTCTTTCATATTGTAAGGTTGCGTTGGGCAATGGGTAATCTCATCACGTTTTTGCAGTTACATATATTACATGTGTGATCTCTTTACTGTGGTCCGCCCCTCCCCGAAACTCATGAGCTCAAACATCACCGTACTTGTGTGTGGTAGCTGTAAGCAGTAGAGTATTTCTTTTAAGTTTAGAGTGTTATTAGAAAACTTCTGAAAGATATTATGCGCATTCAACAAGAAAATATTTGAGAGCAGAATTTAGAAGGAATATTACAAGACACAAGACATTAGAGTAATGCAGCTAACATGACAGATATACGGCAACGGGGTTACAAAGGTTAAGGGTAAAGGTAGTTGGAAAAAAGGGCAAACCAAAAAAAATTTAATTCGAAACATCAGATAAGAACATTATATGGTTGACAAGAAAGAATGAGAATATTATAATTCTTAAAAGTAGGAGAAGCTTTTATTCAAGCATAAAATCGTGAAGGAAAGTAACAACGATTAAATAACAGAACTATTGGGATTGGTATATGTGGCAGTCGTCCTCCTCAACAGTGCATTTTTGATCCTTAGTTTAAGTTAACATACCCTAGGTTAGGTTAGGTCAGCGTGGCAGTCTGAATAGATAGAATTACTTAGACTGTATAGTCCATTGTGATACCACGAAAACCCCCGTTGAACCATCCTGAGCGCCTCTTAAGTCGGACAATATCTATATCGTTCAGATCTCCTACATCCCTAAATAAATAAGAGCCCAGTGTTAATCCCTGCCTGTTCGCCATTGCAGAGAAGATGTTGTATGGACTCTTCCTACCTACAGCTCCTGCAGAAGTCAGTAGTCCCAACCTTTAATCTCACTTCATGTCTTCCAATCAGACAGTGTCCCGTCGTGACGGATACAAGCAATAACATACCCTAAGGTTTCTAAAAATTCAAAATTATAATGACTAAATGTAGGCAATGACTTCTAAAAACTTATCATAACGCCTGGTGGTATGCTGTAGGAAAAGTCTATCAATGCCCATAAAAACACATGTTTGGCCTCATGTTGAGCTATGACACAAGCGTATGAATCAATTCTGAGAATATTCGAGAGAGAAATAATCCTAAAAATATTTGACGGATGAACCATGAGTTATATATCGACATCGACTTAATCAAGCATATCTAAATACAGCGATTGCGTTGGCAGGATAATGTTTTGCGGACGAACTTAAATGCTCCAGTGCGAAAAGCCTTCGACAGCAAACTCGGCAGGCACCGCAGAAGAAGGCGACCAAATTTCTATTGATGATGGATGAAAATTTTGAAACTATGTCAAAACTTGGGAGTGACTAGCTGAAGAAGGCGCGCAGAAGACTGAAGAGCTTGGGATAGTTTCTCATATGCGGCACGTCTAAGTAAGTTCATAAGTTCCTAGCTATTATTATAGGGTCTTCAGAATCGATTGCGACAGCAGCAAAATTGAAATTCTAGTTTTTGTGCCATCTGGACACCATGCGTAATGTCATGGTTTGGTTCATCCCACAGCGCCAATATGCCTTACTGGGCATAATATATATAATATATATATAATAAGGTGAGGTTCTTACCCATTTAAAGTTTGAGAATAGGTTAAGGTCGTCTTTGGCCCGAAGGCCACTAATCATATGCTTTACCAGATAAGATTCTTTTATATTATTTTTTAATACATCAGCCATTCTGAGGGAAAATAGATTTGATATCAGAGACTATTACTTGTTAACGCTTTACCAGATAGCATTATTTTATATTATTTGTAAATACATCAGCCATCCTGAGGGAAACTAGATTTTACATCAGCGACTATTACTTGTTTCCAAATCTCCAAAGGGTGATTCATTGAGAAAGAAATCGACCAAATATTGAGGTCTTGACAAATCGAGGTCTTGAGCACTCTTGAGAAATAGGATATGAGAGAGTTTCATTCATTAATTCATTGTATTAATGCCGGCTTTGAACTTTAGTTTGATAAACTTTCACCAGACTTGTCGATTACTAAACTACACGAGACATTTGTCAAACACATTGAGACGACTGCTGCTCAAAGATTTGATGATTGTATTGGGATAGAACCCGAGGTCATATGCACGGTATTCGCATGTACTAACTATTGTGCCACGACCGTTCACTCTTGAAGGAGAACATCTTGATCAATAGTCACATGTTTTGGAAAAACAAAATTTTCTTCCCTCAGTTCAAGTTTATCACATTTCCCAAAATGTTAAATGAGTGCCACAGTTTTTTTTTTTTTATATGTCAGTGAAACCACACAAAACACATTTTAGGGAAGCAGTTTTTCACGATGACCTTTTAGTGGAGATGTAGGGAAACTTCAAGTAAAATTGCGATA
The DNA here is from genome assembly GCA_019455685.1 of Philornis downsi. Taxonomy (NCBI): domain Eukaryota; kingdom Metazoa; phylum Arthropoda; class Insecta; order Diptera; family Muscidae; genus Philornis; species Philornis downsi. The sequence goes on along the minus strand of JAHXMU010000714.1, from coordinate 105,136 downwards.
AAAGCAACCTACATCTTGTCTAATGGTTGACTATGTTTTGACCAGTACCGGATAGTTCGTAGCGCCATAAAGCCTTTTTATCGTAGTAATTTTTCACATGACATTTTGGCGGAGATGTTGGAAAATTTCCAGTAAAGTAGCAGCAGCATTAGGAGTCTACCTTTTTGCCGAATGGTTGACAATATTTTAGTCAGTACAGGGCAGTCGATTAAGCCATAAAACGATTTTCATAAGACATTTTTGGAAGATATATAGAAACACATGGAAAGTATAGTAAGCAATACTCATTTTGCCTAATGGTTATCTACGAATTGATGAGTTCAGTATAGGCAGTAACACCACAAAACAGTTTTTAGGGTAACATTTTTCTCCCCAACGAACTCTTAGCCCAGATGTAGGAAAAATTTAAGGAAAATAGGTTAGCTTTAATAAAAATCAAAATTTTGCCTAATGCTCAGTGCGGGATTTTCGGTAACAGCATAAAATATATTTTAGATAGCAATTTTTCAGGTGGCATTTTATAGTAGCTGTAGCAGCAATCAATTTTTGCACCACAAATCACTTTTTGCCGTAGCGATTTTTCAGATATCATCTTGGGGGAGATGTAGGAAAACGTCCAGTAAAATGGCAGTAGCGGTTAATGAATGGTTGGCTATGTTTTGCTCAATTTTTCAGACGGCATTTGGAGCTAGCATAAGCATTCCATATAATTTACATTACAAGCAAATGCCGCTTCTAGTTCCATTCCCATAGTATTATCGTAAGAAATTCTTTTCAACCCTTCCTATTAAATTAACTTGTCCCCTTTTGCAAATAACCACCTCCCTCTTACCCAAAACACTTGTCATAATACGCCTCAAATTTTACGCTTCAATAAAATTCTCATCCAATATTTCAAAAAAAAAAAAAAAAAAAAAGAAAGAAAAACGTATTACCACATGTTGACCATATGTTTATCGTTTAAAACGTCGTCTAAACCCCCCCCTCCTTTCGAATACAGAACCTTACCGAATTTCATGGGGTATGCAATTTAATATACCCCATAAGTTAAGTTCCTACTACAATGTGGTATAACGAATTATATGTACGAAACTGATATCTTGTCTCTGTGGCACAGAAACGAAATGGTCTGGAAATTCAAAGTGTAGACTTTTCGATACATAATGAAATAATACCCCAACATTCGCTGGAAGTTAACAAGAATTTTTAATGAAATGTGAACAATAAAAGAATACAAAACATATGGCAAACCTATAGAAGGCACACTAAGCTTCATTGTTTTTTGCCCATCGAATGAAGCTTCATATGATATCTGCAATATTGGGTTAATGGAGCGGCGCAGTAATATGGAAAATTATGTTTATTTATTGTTTTTTCGACAAAGAACAAACAAAAAGAAGATGCGAAACATATTTATTGTGCACTGGTGATGAGAAATTATATGATTGTGTCTGGCTTAGATGTGAAAACATTAGATGTGAAATCATATAGCAATTTATTACCCAGTAATATATGCCAAAATATGGTTGTCATTAAAACGCAGCACAGCTGTACATTTTCTTCTTTCTCTAATGTCCCGGCTCATCTATCTAACATCTATGCCAACAGTACATTTATAACCTAATAATATACAACTTTTTGCTACTTAAAAGTATTAATTTTATGTTGCCTACAATTCTTGCCACAAATGCATAGATAGATGTTTGCTAAAGCCCACCACTGCCCGCACATTAAATAGCAATACAAATGTTAGCTTCTCCGGAAGCCTCTGGCTCTACTGCCAAATTCCACGCTATAGTACAACTTGATTCGAAGTAGCACACCCTTATTTTCTGTTCTTCCCTTACAACCACATTAAATAGCAATATAAAAATTAGCTTCCCCCGAAACCTTGCGCCCTCTTCCTACTCCCACGCTAGAGTACGAATAGATTCGTAGTAACACATCCTTATTTTCTGCTCTTCCTTTATAACTTACCATTTTTAAAATTGTTTCAGATCTTTCCCCAACCATGCAGCCTGAAAATATACCACAGTAAAAAATAGACATTTGTTAATATTTTCAAAGTTAACTTTCATTTTTTTTTTCGTTCAATGTTGCGTTTCCGCTATTTATTAGATTATTAAGCTGAAATGGCAAGTAATTGAAAAGGTTTTATGGGAAAAATAATGTTTTTACAAATTGTGTTAACATTAGCATTAAATATCAGTTAGTGTGGCAAGGAACAAGATATAAACAAATTGATAGACTTATGTTGACAAAGCCTAAAATTAGGCAGTGTTTACGGTTTTATAATAGAGCCATAGAGAATGCAATGTTTTTCGATAGCTAATGTGGCTGACGATAAAAACCCTAATGGATATTTGGTGGGATTGCCACGACAGCCTGCAAACAGTCAATGATTTTATTTTGTATATATATATACATATATATATGTATATATATACATATATATATGTATATATATACAACATCATTAACCTAAAAGTAGGCCATTAATATGTTCACTCCCTCCTAGTTGATGTGATTTGTTTAAACAGTGGCAGTCGTTAAGTAAAACATTATTCTCGATAAAATAGAAATGTTGACACCAAGGAAGGCATACAAATTTGTCAGGTGCTAAGGCTTCATGAACATTTGTCTATGAATAAGTTAAAACAGTTTATGAGAACAAAATATTATATGTAGATGTGGAAGGTAGGAAGAATTTGTAATGACATGAATACTAAGATTCATGACCTGAATCTCGGTGATGACATAGTTAAGAACTCCAAAGTATCACGACTTTAAAAAAAAATAATATTATTTGCCATAAAATCTAAAGTCAACGAAACTGTAAGAAAAATGTTGTAAATCCTATGATGCTCAAAGGTGCCAACAGGCAACATCATATTAACTTTATATTATGATTCCATGTGTTCGAATTATAGGACAATACGAATTTAGGACTGACAAATGTTATTTATTTTGCTCTTCGTTAATCCTTTTAATACTAAAAATATAAAAAGTATTGTCATACTTTTGTGCAGCGCTCTAAAGTAATGGGGTATTGAAATTTAATGACTTTTTTCTTTGATAGCATGCATAAAGTCTGGAAACCTTCTAGAATAGAAGCTTATTTGTGCAGAACGTTGACACAGTTCTACACGCTTTGCGCTGTATCAGACACATTGGACATACAAGTTATGAAGTTGAAATTGGTATTCGAGATATCGCTTAAACTCTATCGTATGTTGAGTAGGTATTTAACAAGTATATTTTGATTTAAAACATCCTAAAGAAACGACAAATCTCTTAGTGGCCATCTATATATAAAAATCTTTTCTTCAAGCACACGCTACTATATAGAAATGGTTACACGTCTGTGTGTTCCTTAAGTCTCCCACAGCATTTATTCGGTTGTGATAGCCTTTTAGCAAATGGTTGTTCAGATGCCAGGGAAAGTTTTCTATTAATACGAATTATACTTGATAGGTGGCGGATCAGTCAATACTATTATTTTATTAAAAATCGGCTAAACGAATCGAAAAAACGCGATTATTCAAAAATAGCAAAAAAACAGAGGTTTCGAACGCTTTAATTGTTTTTAACACATCATATGAAAACAGCAATCTGATCTATTTACACCAGCGCGGCGCAACATAATCTTTCTAGTCCAAAAATAGTGTCTCCATGCCGGCAATGGATATTGTACTGCTGTGTGCAAAATTAAAACCAGACTTTATTTTTTTACATATTTTATCGCTTTTAAAACCAAACTTTATTTTTTTATCTATTTTATCACCCTCTAAGTATTCTCTCCTGAACACGATACACTTTTTCCAATCCTCGAAATATACCAAATTGACACATTTTAGTACAGCCAATCGACTAAAAATGGTATGCCCGGACCGGTTTCTACAGTTAAAGAATTAGCCAGAAGTCACAAGGTGTTAAATCTGGTCGACATCGTGTTTGTAGAACAATATAAGTTGAACTTTTGGCGAAAAACTCAGAAGACAGGACATTAACGTGGTGTAAAAACCAAATGTTATCTGGGAATTCGAATTCTTTTTGGGAATAGCTTCAGGCAAGTGATGTAAAAAACTGAAATAATATTACTTGTTGACGGTTTGGCTCTATGGAAGAAGCTCATAATGCACAATACCACAATAATCGAATAAAATTGTCACCAAAATCTTGATTTTTAAGCGACTTTATCACGATCTTTTCGATCTTACTCCACCTTAAACAGGACCTACAATTTAACGACAATTCTAAACATCATAGTTTGAGCTGCATTGACTAGACTCGCATTTACTCGACTACTCCAAGTGCTCGTCAGACACCTCGAAATGGCCACTCAAATAACGACACGTGGATGTATCTGGAATTGAATCCGCGATCATGCGGATGGTAGTCGCGTGAATTAACCATCGCGCCACGGTCAGTAGTTAGAAATTATCTGTGCGCAGATTTTAACACGACAGTCTTTTAAATAAAAAAAATTGAATGTATTTCGTCTAAAATATGGTCTAAAATATCTTTTAAAATGGATTTGACTGATGCGTTTGAAATGCTAACATTATCTGCAAGGTCTTTAATTGTTGATCGACGGATTTTTGAGCACAAAATTGCGGTTTTTATAGACTTGACATTCATCCGAGACGCTCTTTGTACTGTACTGTTTATGGCATCTGGAAGCACTTCTTTCCGGCAAAGGCTGGCCTTCTACAACATTCTAAACGTTCTCCACGGCAGAAAATATATTTCGTGAACCAAATTTAAAGAGACTTCTTTAATCAATAAAATCGCACATTATAAAAAACGCCGAAATCACTAGTGGCATTTGGGATTTGACACAGACGTCTGTTACAATGCTACAAACTTAGAACATATTTCTTAGATTCGATACACCAGTGTGAATCAAATTGAAATCTATTTACTTACATTTTGGACACAACAGAACGACCTGACATATACGAGCAGATGGTGCCAGTAGTTTGCAAAAAATTATTTTGGGAAAAAGTGGCAATCTTATAAAACATATGTTTTAAATTTCAAGGCGCCATTGTATTTAGTACTTTTATTTGAACTATAAAAAGTAAACGACGTCAGTAAATTTATAAACATGGAGAAAAGTTGATCGCCGTTATTTAATTCAATATTTCCATTTGAAAGATATCAGTCCATCCAATACTCTGCGGGAGTCTGCTCCTTCGTTTACGACCGTAAAATATTTGATAGCAGCCACGCCACATACACTTAAGATATACTTAAGAAAGTCCACAAAATTGTATAGGATAATAGTTCGGCTTAAGGTCCGTGAGCTAACTGAAATAAAAGGCATTTCAAAAAGTCCTATATATCGTGTATTGACCAAAGATTTGAGGATGAGAAAGCTGTGCGCAAAATGGGTGCCGCGCTTGCTTTTAATATAGCAAAAAAACAGCGTGATGAAGATGTTTCAGTAGAGTGTTTAGCGATGTTTCACAGCAATAAATCCGAATTTTTGCGTCGATTCTCGTATAATCATGGATGAGACAGGGGTCCGTCACTTAATTCCTGACAAACGAACAGTTAAAGCAGTGGGCTGGAGTTAGAGAATCGTGTCCAAAGAAAGTTCCATCTGCATGGAAAGTTCATGGCGTCTGTTTTTTAGGATATGCATGGGACTATTTGGTAACCAATACCTTCAGAAAGGAAACAACTTCAATGACGAATATTATGCAAATTTATAGCAGCGTTTAGGTGACGAAATTATGGAAAAAGACAGCATTTGGCGAAAAAGAAAGCGCATTGCAGCAAGACAATGCTCCAGTTCACACACCCACTATTGCGATGTCCAAAATTGATGAACTAAAGTTCGAATTCCACACCAGATTTGGCTCCCTCGAACTATTTTCTGTTCGCAAACTTGAAAAAGTAAAAGATTTTGCCAACAATGAAGAGGTGGAGTCTGCGCTTGACAACTATTTTAAGGAGTTTGACAGTACTCCACACCTTATTTGTCAGATTTAGCTCCCTCGGGTTATTTTCTATTTCCAAACCTGAAAAAGTAGCTCAATGGTAAAAGATTTGCCGCTAATGAAGGGGTGGAGTCTGTCGTTGACGGCTATTTTAAGGAGTTTGACAGTTCTTACTATAAACAGGGTATATCGCCGGTTAGCTTTGGAACCGCCTTCGTGTGTAAAATTTAGTATAGGCAGTGATCTATCGAAAATCATGTTAGCTAGGTTTGTAAAAGTATGAAAGAGCCACCGTACGGTCGAATATTTTAGTGCAAAATTCCGAATAACTTATGATTTATAAAAGTAAATTCAAAATAATGCCACGCTAATGACATTCTAAATTAAAAAACAGCGATGATAAACGGCAGAACTGATTGGAGTCTCAGAATACCATGAACAACAGTAAATTTCTAGCTTTAACGATGCCTTAAACTTACAGTTGCGTCATTTAATTTTGGACTAGTTATTGATTTATTAATTTCTTTTTTATTCACTTCTACATGTTGCCGTTCTTTTTTGTTTCCTGCCACACTAGAGAGACATCTCGTCGACAGTCGCTTGGCGTTGACATCCTCATGTCCGTTACCACAATTCCATTTCCTTTGGCAGCAGCATTTTATTCGATTTTTATTGCCTCACATAAATATTATTACTTCTTTCCAAACATTGCCTGTCCCCCCTACGATCGATCTCCTGATTCATCCTCCTCAGAATTGTAATCATAGTATTGATAGAGATTATAAGAATGAAGTTTTCTTATCTCAGGGGGAGACACACACCAAACCTAACCAACTAGCGAGAAGAGAAGAGCTACGAAAAGTTTCTCGTATACACCGCTAGGCACAGACATTTTAAGTGACAGTTCGAAAGTATAAACAGAACGAGAACAGCAATAGCAGCACTGGCAGAAATCACATTATCAAGAGACATTTTCCCCCCGCCATCATCAACTATAGCTCTCTCTTGTGTTATGGTATTTGTTGTGTTGTTATTGTTGTTGCTGTTATATCAAATTTAATATTGTGATAAAAAGTTCCATCATCTTCATTCTTTCCCCCACCCTCGCTAAACGGAAAACAACAATAACAACGACCACAATCTGTAATATAGTGATGATAAGAGAGAAGAAGAAAAAAATTATAAAATATGATAATTATAGAAATACAATAAAATAGAAAAAAAATCAAAACGTATAACGCAGAGTCGGTCAAAGAGATAGTTGCTGTCTGAGAAAGAAATTTATAAAAATATAATTATGACAAAGACCAGTTTTGTATTTCCCTGCATGAGTAAAAAACAAAATTATTTAATTACCGTCAGCTGTAATTGTTATCAGCCGCAGAATTTTCTATTGCCAGAATAGAAAAATGTAAAAACAACTAAGGAATAACATGGTAAAAGGGACGTAAAATGAGGGGCGCAACAAAATCAAATAACCAAGTAAATAGCAAGTCAAAGCGGAAGTATTTAAATTTTTTAAACATAATAAATAAAATTATAAAAAAAAAAAGTCTGCACAATTTTACAAAAAATGGTGCCACCAAAAAGTTATAGTTGAAATTGTCACATTAAAACGTTATATTGTAAAGTTGGACGTCTAGCATCTGATGTTTGACGTCTGGTATAGTTAAAAGAAATTCAATATTTCTCCATTAGATGGAGAAATCTGTATTCTGTATTTCGCGTTGTATAAATGTGATCGCGTTACGCTAGATGGCGTTAGAAAAATAAAATTTCACAACATACTACTAAGACCATTTTCTGATTGTTTGACTCAGTATCATTTGAGCGCGCGTCAAAGATGGATACCAGCAAAGTGGAAACCAGCAACATGTTATAGTTTTTCTTCGATAAATACGAGAATGCGAATCATTCGACTGAAAATGTGAATGTTTGTGGACCTGATACTGTAACAGCCAATCACACTCAGTTTTGATGCCAAAGAGTAACCATGCTCTGAAACGTCACTTGTCAAAAATATGGATAAAAAGGAAACAAATTCCGACTGCCCAGCTAGAGCTAAACGTTGCACAGAAAACCATTGGAAACTACATGGATAAGGCTGGGTCCAAAAAGTTGGAGTCATGTAAGCACTATTTCGATTACTCAGGAGCCTTAGGAACCACAAGCTCCTTGTATAGGCGCAAAAACCCCTAATGGACCGAATTTCCATCTGACAATCGCATCGCTACAAAATTGATCCCTTTCGGAAGCGCATGGTGACTGGTGATGAAAAAGTTGGTCACTTGAGATGACGTCAATCGAAAATTGTCATGACCGAATCGCTGTGAGCGAGCGCAAACTGCGGCCAAACCAGAATTGACTGTCAGGAAGATTTTGCTGTTTGGTTAGGGAGAGTCGTCTACTAAGGGCTGCTTCCTTACGAACAAACTCTTAATTCGGATCTGTACTGTCAACAATTGGACCGTCTGTAGTAAGAAGTAATCGCTCAAAAGCGGACAACTCTCACCAATGGGAAACGAATTGCATTACATCTGGTAAATTTTGAAGTGTTTTCAAATATTCCTCCAGATCTAAAACCACAGCACAAATTATGGCCACGCAATTGGAAATTAAAATCGAATATCAATAACAAAAAAATTTCTATAGGGCAAATTTCAGCCAAGAATTGCGAGCATGTAAATGATGATGATTCCAGTTCAGGGAAATTTTCACAAAATGCTTAATTTATTAGACGAAGTTTAGTTTAATTCAAAGACATTTTTCGACTTTATGTTCAATATATTTTGGGAGCTGTGAACTGCGGTTAAAATGATCATTCTAGTCTAAAATTTAAGAGACGTCAGCCCCTGAGAAGCTGCTAATGATGGTAATGACAAAGAATCTCTTTAGCCACTAAAAAAACAACGTATTGAACCATCTGAATTGTTTTTCTAGTTTTGTGGTTCTTTCAAGGCGCAAAATTTAATTCTCAAAAAAATTCAAATTTTAGTATCAATGCCCGTGATCACTCCTAACCTCCTTTACCTTTTTTTATATATTATGAAGATCTTAACACATACTCTTAAAAGTGGTCCTTCAAGCCTAAAACGGAAATTAGGCACATAATAGTTCTAAGCAATGAAAGTTCTCGGAAATATTTACACGGGATATAAATTTTTTGATAAGTCGAAACCTTCGATATAATTTGAAATAGCAAATGTCAACTACAAAGGGCACTTGTAGAGCAAATGTAATTTTCTTGTACAGGTAAAGTTATGGGAAATTTTCAAAATGTGGTATAACTAATATGACAATTTTTTACTCATTCAACGGTGTCCCCCTCGTATTAAGTAGTCCTTGAAATCAAAAACTTGGAGTGCATTTTCTGGGGAGAATTAATATATCCCTGTGACCAAAATTTTCTTTCGCCATCAAAAAAATAAATATATTTGCCCAAACGAGATTGAAAACTATGGAATTTCCGGAATTATTTTTTCAGTTTTATGAATCCAAGGTGAACAATTAATCATACCAAAGAAGACAAAAATTTTAATTTACGTTAACCTATTGCAAATTATGGAGCGCCGGAAGCGAACTTTTAAGTGGCCCTTCAAGCCTGAGGCCAAATGAATAAAATCACACTAAAGAAACACAATTTTTGATTTCGATCAATGCAATTTATCGTGGTCATTTTTAAGCTCTATATTTTAAGAATTCTGAGGCATCAATTTCGTACTCTTAAAGGTGGTCCTTCAAGCCTGAAGCTAATTAGGCGTTATAATACCTAGGATATACCAAATGATATGCTAGAAAATATTAAAAGTAATACTAAAAATTTTAAATAACCTACTGCACTAAAATCCTTATACGTTTCCTTCGTCAGGAGTAACTTAGAATATTGTTCTTTAATTCGAGGTTATCTTTATGAAATTCACACATATTCAATCAAATATTCAATACATTTCAATATTTTTAATAAGTAAATGAATCGTACAGAATTATTCGATTTTTTGAATTTGTAGCATCCTGCTCATTCTTTGCGCTCAGTACGTTTATTTTATGAACATTTTCTCCGAATAAATTATGGGCATAATGAATCAATTACAAGGTGTTTTCTGTTGTCGAATTTCCTTTTAGATAAAAATCATTTTAAATTAAATTTGCAAACGATTTTTAATTAATTTGCATTAAAAACTGTGTTGTTTACTAGCCTGTGAGATGAATAAATATAAATAAAATAATAAATATAAATAAAATACAAATAAAATATATATAAAATATAAATCTAAACAAAATACGTAAATATATAAATAAATAAAATATAAACTTAAGTTCCGATAAATTAAGTGTTGTTGTGGTCATTATAAAGCTCTTTGTTTTATGCATTTTGAGGTGTTAGAAACAAACTCTCAAGGGTGGTCCTTCAAGTCGAAAACCAATTGGACGAACACTAGAACGTACTTAAATTGGGTTAATGGCAATTGTACGTTTGTTTACAGCAAATCCGAAATCTTCAACATCTAAAAACAACACTCCATTAAATCATTTCCAAGTTCAATTGTGTTGTTTGTTCTTTGTTTTTGTACTTATCACCTGATGATGCCGTAAATTATCGCCTTCTTCAACATTTCTCGATCAAACATAATATTATAAATCTAATAGTATCGACATTTATTGTTCTCAGCCTCGAAGGGGTCTATGCGGTATTTAACGATTCGTCTTACAGATAAACGGTGATGACCGAAATTTCGAAATAAATGTTAATGATGCTAATTATTGCATTGTATCGGTTATGCCAATGATGTAATTTTACAGGGATGAGAAGCAAATAATTAATTAATTTCTGTTTATTGACGTCACAGTACGGAAACGTTGTTTTGTCTTGGAAAAAGATAAAACAACAATGAAATCATATTGTAGGAGAACTAAATTCAAACAAAAATTATTTACTTGTACATTGAAGAGCAGAAAAACATGAATAGGGGGGATGGATTTAGCGTTCAAATGAAAATTTAAAAATAATCATGAAATCGACGTCGTCAGCAGTAAAAGAGAATGGAATGGAAACCCGGGGGCAAGCTATGACGCCCGCTGCATTGGTCGAGAAGTGGGGGTCGATGGTCTTTCTTACTATTGTATGATTTATGCACAAAATTTGTTTAACAACATTTTTTTGCTCATTTACTTTTTGTTTGCTCTGGGTTCCGCATCATTTTATTTTTGGCTATGATATTGGTCTCTATGTCACCTGGCTCTCAGCCAACTGGTATAAAGATCCCCACAAAATTCATCACCTACCAATAATGTACGCGCAAAAACCGACATTCTGTTCACAACGTAGAAATCCCCAAACAACCCAGTGCCTGCCTGCCAGCCGGCTCTATCACTACCACCTTAAAACAAAATTTGTTTGTTCAAAGGAAAGAAGAGTTGGAAAGCGATAAAAACAGCGCAACAAAAAACAACACAACAACACTAACACTTTTCATATTCAAAGGGGAAAACATTAAATATGCATTTCAAAACAAATATGCATTTCGATCTAGTTAATATTTATTTATTTTGTCTAATGACACTGACATAGTTTATGGGTTTGAGTTGTTGAGTGAGTACATTCTTATAACGCCGATGACAAGTTTTAAATACTTTTGCGCAAATAGACTTTTTGGCAAAGGCAAAAACCAAAATTCAAATATTCATGTAGATTGTTAAACTTTTGCATTGAAATATTTATAAGAAAGGGTAAAATAGCTATATGGGTTTAGCGGATAATTTCAACACATGTTTATCAACTGTGTTTATCCACTGTGCATCACTCTTAATTAATACTCGTAAATATAACGTAATATTAAATAATACAAAATTTAGGAAAACAATGAAAATATCTCATTTTTTAGGGTTAGATTGGTTGAGGTCCGGTACGGGTAAGTTTTCTTCTGTTATACCGATCTCACCTAATACTGACAATTGCCATCCATAGTGTTATCGATAGTATACCACTTACTCATTGCCCCATAAATAAGGATTTCGAAACACAATTAGTCTACTACTACCCTTAGCCATTTTTCTAATGAAAATCCGTACTTTTTAATATTTTTCAATATTCATTAGTCTACAGTTAAGTTTTTATCCAAAACAAGTATAAGCTTAGAGATTATCCTTTATCGTATCTGTCATCTAGCTTAAAAAAAATTTCCTTATCCCATTCCATGAATGAGATATGGGAGAGCTTCTCACACTCAGTGAGCGTACATGCATTCTGTTTTTGGGCTCACTCAACTACGACGATTGCGAACATCACAATTTGAGAAGTATTTACAAGACTTGTCGATTACTAGACTGCTCGAAGTGTTTGCCAATCACATCATGGTGATTGTCGCTCAAATAATGACGGTGAATGTATGCGGGATTGAACCCGTGATCATGTGAACGATGGTTGTGTGTACTAATTACCGTGCCACGGTTGGTCACATCTACCATAACGATGGAATATTATATTAAATTAACAAACAAATGATAAAATGATTAAACAATTACTAAAAAATTCTAATTTTTCTAGAATTGTTTTTTAATCATTGTGTACGTTTTTTCCTACCGAGTCGATTTTCCCCAATTTCGAACTGTAGCTGCCTATGACAGTTTCGTAGAAAATTACAATATTCTATCTCAATGGGTTGGCGGTCTAAAGTACTTCCAATAAAGAGCACCAAATAGTAAGATGGAGCAACTGCACACATAGCCAGACTGGTTATGGTGGAGCTCCAACGAAAATTCCCAAACAGATTAATGCCCAGAAACACCACTTCCCGCTGGGCTCCAAGCTCACCTGATCTGGCTGCACCAGATTTTTTTGAAGCAGTCCATTAAAACAATAATAAAGGCAATCCTGACTTCAAACCTTCAGGCCACAATGAATAATTTTCTGATTTCTGATCATTTTTATCATCTTCAAAACCAATTAGTTATATAAAATAAAATTGAATTTTGTATATAATTAAATAATTGAATACATTGCTTAAAAAAGCAGTTATTTCAATTCCCTATTGTAGCACAATTTGTGCGCCACCACGTTTTAACAATTATTTATTATTGATAATACAATATTTATCTAAAAACTTACGAAATAGACTATTTTGACAACTGACTTGGCGGGTAATTGTTTAGATATCAAAACGTCATCGCAACCATAAAGATATATAACTTCACCAACTAATTGAGATGTTTTGAAATGATAACACAGTTATCAACTAAAAAAATAACTTATTTTTCATCCAACCTAGCCGTGGTATTAACAGCAGATACATCAAATAGTTTTTAATAAGAATTAGTGAAAGAACTAATTTTCAAAAATTATCAGTTAAGGTTTTCCTATAGTCAAGGTAACGATATAAAGATATTTCGTATTGTTCTGAATTACGCTAGGTTTTAAAATGAAGATTAGATGTAGAAAAACATCATAACTCCACAAAATCGTGTTTAATTGTGCCCACCGGCATAAAGATTGTACGTCAAGAATGGTTTCATAATAACTAAGTGAGTTTCTCTGCTTCCTATGTAATAGTAGGAGATCTTCCTTAGAATTTCCGGATTAGACGTTTCTACCAAGACTTGTTGCAATCGTTAGTTAGGAATTTCAGTCAGAGAATCGAATCGATTAAATTCTTTTGGTCTTTATGGCAAAATGTTTGTTACATCGACGTAATGGTCTTATGTTATGGCCCTTCAAGCCGAACAGTATCGATGTATACAATTGTAACATAACAATTAATTTACAATAAATAATTTCTATGGACATTTTAAAATTTACTACAGTCATTCTTATCATTTTCTTTAGAACCAAGCTAAATAATATTTGTTGTTAACAAAAGATAAATTGTCTGCTACGCTGCTATCGTCACCTATCGACATTTCGACCAAAAACAGTTCCAATGAATTTCATTTAACAAAAGTGCAAACAAAGTGTGTAAACACCTGCTTTAGAACAGATAACATAAATTTTAGTACAGGTGCTTAATAATTATTTGTTGTTTAAAGAAAGGAACCATCCGTTTCCATTAGGCGGCGCAAAGCAAACAAGAATATATTTGTGCTGCAATATCTGAAATAAAAAAAAATAATAAAATAACAAAAACCAAGTTATCTATCATAAATTAGTATTGAACAATAAAACCATTATTGGGCCTTGTAAGAAAAATTGGCAACAATTATGTATGTATGTATATACGAAGTACAAGTGAATGTATATTAGCCGAGTTCACTGTTATCTATGAAATTTTGCTGATAACACCGTTAGAAATCCATGGTATTAACAGGTATTATGTCCAGCCATTTTGATATGACTTCTTAATGATTTCCAGTCAAAATACGAGTACATTAGTTTTCGAACTCTGTAATAAGTCAATATAATATCAAGTGTCTATAACCTGATATCAGTTGTTACTGCTACGCTCCACTATACATATATTACACTACACTGTATTATAACACATAAACTGATGGTTAAGTTCAAGTTTATTAACATCAATTATTTGTTGTGCTTTGTTAAGACTTTGAACGCGTGTGAGTCTGAGAGAGAGAGAGAGAGCTAAACATCAGTCTGGCATTTGTGCCCTTTTAGACGGCCTTACAACTGATAAACAGCAGCAACAGCGACAGCAGCAACAGAAAGAGTGATGTTTAAAGTTCAGTGTTCACTTAAGAATTTATATGGTTCACACTTGCAAGAAAGGTTATTAAGCGAGGGGCTACGGTAGTTTCTTTCTTAAACGCCAGTATTCTCGCGAAAGCGTTCATTATACCTCTCCCCACCTCTTACTCATCACTGATGAAACAGGTGATAAACTTTAGTCTTTGTGTTGTCATCTGATTGGCAAAAGAGATTGATTACTTTAGATGGGTATTGTCGGTTAAGAATTTGGACCCTTTAGAACTGCGAAAACCCCCTACGAAATGATATGAAATTGTGCAAATATTCTGTGCAATACTAAAATAAATTAGCAATGCGAAACCGCCCCACAAAACGCTATAAATTTGTGTAAATATTTTGTGTACTAAGATAGGGTTTTTATTGCAGATTGATAGTTAGCAAATAAAACAAAGTTGTTACTGAGGGGTCTTTAGCAAAAATACAAAGCACTGATAAAAAAGACAGTGAGTTGTTGCAATTCAATATTGATTCTGATAGCGACTTTGTTGTCCAAAGGATACTATTAACTTTTTAGCAGAGTGTATGATTGAGAGTTTAAAATTTTTAAATTTGGCAGACACGAAAGCAAATACTGCTATCCAGAAACCCCCTCTAAGCTTACGTAAGAAATTATTTTTTTTTCTTCTTTAACTCCCTGATTGGTTATCTAAATTTGGCAAACACAGTGACGAATGAATCTCGCATGCACACTAAATGATATTTTTCTGTTCAAAACCTCCTTCAACTGGCATAAGAAATTGCTTTCTAAGTGAAGTAACACAATTAAACCTCGAATATCTACGAAAAAAAGGTGTTTGCCGAAATTCGTTGTGGTCGTACATGCACAAGTTTTGTCGCGCATTGTAAAAACAAACAAGAAGCTTCTTCCATTTCTTTCAACATATACACATTGTTGATTCTGAACTCATCGAGTGGCGTACACTAATTTAGCAAATATGTACAAGTTCTGTCGCAAGTTGTAAAAAAACAATTGTTTTATCTCATGAAAGACATATGTGGGAATGTGAGTTCAAAATTATTATTTTCAGAAGGCTTACTAAATAAATTTTTTTTTTTTTTTGCTCAGAAACTCCTTCAACTGATCTAAGAGGACACTTTCTAAATACAGTAAGACAATGAACTATGGATTTCAATGAAGAAAGCTATTTGTCGAATTTCGCTGCGGCCGTACAAGCACTAGCTCTGTTGAAAGTTGTGAAACCAAAAAGGAAATATCATTGGATATGAGAGAATTCGGATTTTTGCAGCATCAACACACGTTTTTGTTTCTGAACTCACCAAACGGGATTAATAAGCAAGCAGGGATCAATTTCGATAGTCTAATTAAAAATTATTTTTTTATTCAGAAACTCCTTCAATCGTCATATAGAATGGTTTGCTATGTATAGTAAGATAACCGAATATCACAATGAGAATCAGTGTCAAAGGCAAATATTGTGAAATTTCTGGTCATTTCTTATGGCCACAACCTTTCTGGAATGCAGGCGGTGTAAATCATATTAAATATGTTCCATCGAAGCAAAAGATCATTGGTAACTACTGCGCAGCCTTATTGAACCGTCTTATGGATAATAAAGGAAAATATCTTTATCTAGAGTAGGAGAAGTGCTGCCTCATCATCACAAAGTACACGAATTTTAACTTGCTGGCAGTAATGGCCAATTAAACGAATTTTCACTACGAATTGACTGACCGAACCAGCCTACTCGCCACATTTAGTCCTTTACGATTATATTCTACATTCAAACCGGAGTGGTTGGGAGGTTACTTTGAAGAGTTGCGCAATCTATGTATATTACCCGAACGGCTAAACGAATATAAAGGAATGAAAGGAGACAATGTTGAGAGACAAAAGTTAATCAATCCAAAACCTTAAATTTCACTGTCAACTTATTGTCCTATTCTGCTAACATGAACAGTTGTGTGTCTGTGTGTAGACTTCGTAGACTCCTAAACCGCTAATCTGAAAGCGTTAAAAGTTTTCCGTGTTGCAAAAGTTCACGAGGGTTTTACGCGAGTCTTGCCGTGAAGGCCTTACCCACTACACACTGGGCATATTACAATGCGATTGCCAACATCCCCCTGGGATAGCCAAGTAAAAACTTGGTCTATCTAGGAAAAGGGCCAGACAATTTTGGCACTACCGCAATTGTCAGGCCTTTCTTCGCAGCCAAGAGATACTAAATTGATTATGCTAGTATGGAACATAATCCCCATTGGCGGAGGTGAAGCCTATCTTACCACCTTTGCTACTCTATGGGTCTGCAGCACCCTGTTGCAATGCAACTCCACATTCGAGCACAAACTCTCTACCAGCGATTTTGGTATCAATCCCCTTTAGGGGTTCTACACCAAATGATTAGGCGGGAATTCAGTCCCGCGGCCTCCTAATCCCCACGCTACCAGCCAAACTCAGCGATTGGAGCTGCGTAGCAAAGCAAAGGCAAAGCTACTACCAAATTGTGATTTATACACTATACTTCACGGGATTGGTCGCCCTGTGGCAAAAGAGTACAGACTGGACATTTTTACATACTTGCAGGTGCGGAGACCCCAGTTGATACTGCATTGCAAGGATGCAGTATCCTTACCGGTGGGAGACGGAAAAAACTCCAAACCCCTTCCGTTCGGCGACGGTGAACGGCAACCATCAAATATAGACATAAGAAAAACCCGATGCCTGTCCGTAACCCCCGAGAGATTAAAAAGATACAGATGACAGGGCACGAAACCGAGACCTGCCCCTGTGTATCCCTATCACCGCCGGTACCAGACAAAGCTTCTGGTCAAACTCTATAGCTAACCTATTCCCAGTTTCAACCACTTGCGATGCAGCGACTGGTGCCCCTGCGCACGAGCAAACAGCTGCCGCCTATCAAGCTAAATGAGATTGTGGGATCAGCGTGATCCGAATAGTCTCGCAGCCGATCAACCCTCAGGTCAAACTGCTTTGAAAAGGTCAGCAGATTCACTTCCCACAACTACGTCGTAGTAGCCCTACGCCGAGCAAACGCTCTGAAAGTAAACACCGTTTTTCTAGCCAAAATGGCCTGGGTAGAGAGCATATTGCTGACTATCCAGTCATCCGCTGACCTTGTTATCGCCAATCCCAGGAAGTCCTTTATCAGGCCTGTCACAGAAAACCATTTCGATCGAAATGGTTTCCATTTCGTAATTTGCTTCTCCAGACAATCAAAACCACAAAATTTTTTCATTTTGAAACCACTTTCAATTATGTAAATGGTTTTGGTTTTTTTCCTATCTTAAACTAAAAAAAATGTCTTTGCAATTGGTTTATATCAATAAAAGATACTGTTTTTTAATAGATTGCGGTGAAAATAAACATATTAATGATTAATTTAAACAATTATTGCGTATTTTTCGGGGGTAGCACAGCTAGCAACTTTTTTTTTGACTACTTTTTAATGCAGTATTGTCACCTTTTTTTTCGTGTAAACCACATATTTCTTCAAAGTAAAAGTAACTAATTTGCAATAACATTGCATACTGGCAAGTTTTGACGAAACAAAACGAAAGGCACAACAAACAAAATAATTTATGAAAACATGTATGGAAAAATTTTCTTAAATTATTTTATTTAGTAACAATTCACGTTATTTTAGGAGAAAACATGGGAGTCCCGCACAAGAGCGTATATTGGCCGAGTTTATGGATGCCCACCAGGACATAGCTATGCAAAGAGAGATAGGGTGGCAGCTGAAGCGTTGTGGGCTGAACTAACCGCAAAATTAAATTCCTCCGGTCCGCCAACCAAGGACATCAATGGGTGAAAAAAAACCTGGGCGGACTGGAAGGTGTTTGTAAAAAGAAAGCTGTGCCACAACAAAAAAGAGGACAGAAAAACTGGTGGCGGCCAATACAACAATTACGTCCTAAACGATGTCGAGGATACTGTGGCGCGGGTGTCAGGACTTTATCGAAGTGTTGATAGAGTTCCTAGCGCGAGAACTTTAATTGTCGTCTTGTCACTTGTAATAAATTTAACACTTTTGTTTATTTTAAAACGTATGGTCTTTGCTTTTTTCCTAGTGTTCCTTATTCTTTGCGTTGCCATATCAAAAAAACGGAATATATTCAATTTGGGAATTAACAAAATCGATAGATTTCTGAAGAAGATTAAACCATATCGATCGATTTGGAAAATGCGAATTCGAAACCATACCACAAAATTCTGTGACAGGCCTGTATATCTGCGTAGAATATATTGCTAGAATAGTACAAGTAATGCACAATAGGCCACATGACAGTTTTTAAGCGTGTATGGGAAAGGCCAATAAAATTTGCATTGTAATCTTTTACCACAGCTAATCTCAGAAATTGATCTACAAGCTGTACCCATATCCACTATATTTATAAGATTTAACGCCTGTCGTTTATGTGAACAAATATTTTAAGACGATCTACTGAAAGAGACAACAATCTTATCAAAAAAAAAAAAACAGTCCCATTATGCTCCCACTTTTTGGGTTCCATAAAGCGATAAATATAGAAATATTATTTCGAATATGTTATAAAAACGGATCTTTCAAACCTGTTGTGTGAAAATAATTTATTTTGCATTACCTACAAGTTATGAAACAACAAACATGAAGCGCCTGAATATATGCTATACATTTATGCTATACATTTAAGTATAGTATTTGCTAAAATCCTTGGGGAAAATTTCTCACATAATACATTATTATTCCGCAACCTGTATGTGGACAAAATGAAGCAAACATATTCGAAGACATTAGGGTCCTTATTGAGAGATTTAAATTTCTATTCTATACTAAGTCTAAACCTTAAGAGGATACATGAACATTTTGCATAATATTCTACATATCGTATTATATATATTTTGTTGCCCTACATAATGTCTATAGACAAAATTGAGCAAATACCATCCATGCATCCCTTGTTGAAAATGTTCACTGTTTATATGTTCTATTTCGGCGCCTTTACGATATGTTGCAAAACAGCGCATAATTTTTTGTTTGTATTAAAAGATTTTCAAAGGGAGGCAAATACAAGCAACAAAATCACCACATTGTGAAACATTTCAACTATCCACTTTATTGTACTATTCACTTCATTGTACATGCTTATGTAGCTTGCTTTTAAACACATAATATAGCATACTTTTAGGCTATATATTTTTGATGCATTTTTAACCTGGTCACTGATTTTCACTCACAGTCCTTTGTATTTTCTTTTTACAACAACTTCTTTAGGAAATTCTATTACAAATATAGCGTTGACCTGATTTCTTGCTCGAGGCTTGTGTATACCTTGAATAATATATGCTCTTAGCAAGCAGCGCCTTAAGGACAATTCCCAATTTCTTCTTCATTCTTTTGCTTGTACAGCTGCTGGTGGTTGATATGTTGGGTCGTTGGTGAAAATGTCAAAAACCGTTCAATTCTTAATATCCATTTGGGCTATAACAAAAGCATTATTCATTTTGTAAATGCGTTTTATGTGGGCGCTTTTGACTTCAACTATTTGCTGCATACGTCAAGGCATCCTCTATGGGGTTATGCGTATGTTGTGTAGGCAAGATACTCGTATAAGAGAAATTTAAATGTATTTCGCATCGCGCGTGGTTGTGTTGGGGAACTATGTGGGCTGACTGGTTGGTTAAAAGCAATGATAAAGCACAAAGCCGTGGGTAATGCATTTTTATTGTTCCCTGGTGAATCAAGAACAAGTTATATTTCGGAGCATACTTTTTAGGGGAATGACAATAGCATGAGATATGTGTGCAACATGTGGGCTGCTACTGAATATATGAATGCGAATGTGGTTTATGGAACGTACACCATCCGCTTCTTAATATATGTATATCACATACCGGGAAAATCTTTCAACTGATAAGGAAACAAATTACTTTGGTACCAGTAAGGATAATGCAGCATACATTAAGGTGTTTGTTTGTAAAGAATTATGGGTAAACAATGGGGGAAAATCTGCTTTGAAACTTTATTTAACGCAATGATTCTAGCAATACTAACTTTGAATGCATGCTGCCAATTCGACTATCGGCATTGTTATCACGGTACATACTTTTCAATATTAAAAGTGACCTCAAAGACAATTCTTTATAACAACAAAGTGTATTCAGGAAGATGCAAGGTATACGAAAAGTTTATTCTAAGAAAATCTTATAAAAAAATCTCTTAAGAAAATTTTTATGTGAAATATTTTTATACGAATAGAATCTTTAAAGAAACTTTTCTTTAGCAAGAGAGACATTCAACAATGTCTTCTAAGAAACGAAAAATAACTTCCAGCAAATTTATCTATGCAATAATTATCTTCCAAAAAACTCTCATACGAAGAGTACCTTCCAAGAAAAAAATCTTTCTATGTGAAAGCTCTCTTCATAGAACTTTTTCTAGCAAAAATTGTCTTCCTAAAATCTTCTCCATAAGAAAACTGCCTAAAAATTTCTATACGAAAAGCAACTTCTAAGAAATTTCGATTTACTAAAAGTGTCTTTCAAGATACTTTTCTGTATGAAAATTATATTTCGAGTAAGCTGTCTTCCAAGAAACCTTTCTATACTAGAAATATCTTCCAAGAAACTTCTGAATGCTTTTATATTCAAATAAATATATTCTCTGTGTTATAGTTAGACGTCTGCACCACTCATTCGATTGTGATAAAACTTTGAACAGCCACTACCTAAGCGTTAGAGACTGCATACGAAATAGGACAATTGATACATGATAGGTGGTGCTTGTATGTTAATATAAGTATATGTTCCCTAGCCGTAAATTGTGCACTAAGCTGAATTAGTTTTGAAGTTATATGTCCCGTATAAAGTATTTCTGTACGAAAAACGTCGTTACAAAAAATCTTCTATAATATAGCTGTCTTCCTAGAAACTGTTCTATACTAAAAGTATTTTCCAAGAAACTTCTGGATGGTTGTATATTAAAATAAATGTGTTCTCTGTGTTATAGTTAGACATCTGCACCTCTCATTCGATTGAAATAAAACTTTAAACAGCCACTACCTACGGACTAGAGATGGTATACGATATAGGACGATTGATTCATGATAGGTGGCGCTTGTAAATATGTTAATATAAATCTATGTTCACTAGCCGCAAATTGTGCACTGAGCTAAACTGAAATTTAAAATTTTATGTCTTGTATAAAGTATTTCGGATTTCTGTTTATTTGGTTTCCGTTATTTGCCAGCCTACCTAATTGTAAGATATGGTATATAAAAAGAGGCAATTGATACAATATCGGTGGCGCTGTCATATTACCAGAAAAGAAATTTGCGTCTTCCATAAGGAATTTCGCACAGAGAAATTTCTGTACACAGGATATTATCACTTTTACTACTTGCCAGCCTTTTCCTCTCCACCACAAAAAAAATTAAAACTGTTTTCGGATAGAACAACTTTGTTTTCACTCCCCAATTTTCAAAAACTGCCAATTTTCTTTAAAAATAAGTACCAGTAAACACTTTCTTGTCAGCTTATTTTATGAGTTCCTATAAAAATCAACGACTACCAATTACTGCAAATGAAAAAAAAAACAATTATGTGCAGTATACGTTTAGGCGGACTTTATTAAAACAACAGGGTAGTAAAGTAAACATTGTAGAGGTGCATATTGCTTGTATTTTATAATCAAATAACGAAAACGAAAATTTCAGCATAATATAATAAACTATTATTGGATCTATGCTGACCTTTTTGGGAAAACTGTGGCTTTTTGTCTCCACATTTTCTGTTTACATTTCGAGGTCATTCAATTCCAGTGCCCACTTTTATGCTGAAGTATTCAGTACTTTGTTTAATTTAGAAATGTTTACAATTTGTCATAGTTTAAAATGTCATGTTCATACTCAAATTCTAATTTGTTTAACGTCGTTTTTAGTTGATATCCTTTTCGGTATTTCGCCCTAATTCAATATTAATTATTCAGCAAGTTCTTTGACCTTAAGTTGGAATGCCAACCATGAATAAATAGACGATGACGATATGGAATTTCTCAGAAGCGAAAAATGGGGGAAATTAGTTTAAATACGCATATGCCTTTCCACAGCATATAATTTTCCTGATGTTATTAATATTTGGCACTATTATTTTGAGAATGAGAAGGAGGAAAGGTCATAAAGATGGCATATTTTTAGGGTTTGTTCGACGACATGTATTTTTTGTATTTTGTTATAAAGTTGCACATTTAAAAGACCTATAACTTTGATGGCCGCCGTAGGATTTAAATTTTGAAGAGAATAATAATTTGGAAATGTAAATTCATCAAGCTCTACATAGCGAAATAAGGGGCATACGAACCAAACAAGAATGGTATCGTTTTCCAATAGCCTTTTTTCTGTCTTCAAACGAAATAAGTTTTCTTCTTGGGGGAGATTTCACAATT
Organism: Philornis downsi; assembly: GCA_019455685.1. Lineage (NCBI taxonomy): Eukaryota > Metazoa > Arthropoda > Insecta > Diptera > Muscidae > Philornis > Philornis downsi. Next base: position 82,094 of record JAHXMU010000714.1, on the reverse strand, counting down.
TCTACAGATACACTACAGATTCTAATTTACTAACAATTGGGCAATGTGAATTAAGGGATTTGATTTCATAATTTTTAAATAGCTTTTTGAAGATGTATGTAATTTATAGTGTAAATAGATCACCAAGGTCATAATCAAAAGAATTTAGAATTCTTGCCATCATTTTTGGAAAAAAGTAGAAATTGAAATTGCGGATTAGTGATGGAAATTTTTGATGAAATTCGAGGTCGAGGAAAACGCTTCGAAAATATTGTTGTATTTACCATGCCGATTAAATATTGTCTATATATTCAGGAATAAAAATCAATAAAACATTAAAACTATTGAGAATACAACCTTTACTTTAGTATTCAATGCGTCACTCTTCGTTTGCTGTGATAAAAATTAACCAAGCTGTAGCTTATGTAGACAATTAGTTGTAGTACAGTTAATGTTCGATAGGTAGCGTCCGCGAAGTAAACTCATTATGTGAACTGGCAGTAAATTACTTTCTCGAATTTTTAAATATTATATGTAGAAAATTACCTCTAATCATCGTTAATACAGTCTTATCAAAACAGTCTTTGTTCTAATAATCAAGATGTGACTCTGTGCCGACCGCAACGATATTCGGAAAATGTGTAGCCTATATGTAGGCGATAGTTTATAGTACAATTAATGTTCGATATGTGGCGTACAAGCATGATTTGTAAAGAGTGTGCAATTCATCCATTGCATTCCCAATACTAACAACAATTTACTCTTTTACGTTCTTAGATAGAGTTGATAACTAACCTCACTAAACATTGGAAATAATTATGAAGATAACAGGCTACATGTGCTGTGCATTTATTTGTGGAAGCTGATGTGTCCCACACGTAACTTATCGCTTTACAGTAAAGTACGTAAACTTTTGGTGGTACATGATTTATTTTAACAAACAATATAAATGTTCGTATTTCGTATAGATCTCTATAAAGTACATTCGTTACGTTTACGTTTATAACTAAGCACAATGAGTTTATTACAGGTAATGCCCAAATGTGCTTTACAAAAACTAAGCATGATTTGAACCAACAGTAAATGACAACCCTAAAAATCGGAATAAAATAGAATAAGTCAAAAATGGCTCCTAATTCATAGTAAGCTTAAATTTATTAGATAGTCATTTTTGATAACGTCATTTCACATAATACGATTTTATACTTTTCAATCATTTCTTTTAAGATTCTTTAGAAGAAAAGTTAATCATATGATCAGTAGGCAGTATTATAATGTATTAAACATAAATTTTTATAAACCAAATCAAGCAAAAATTTAGTATTCCATTAATAACTAGCATATCTTCAGTATTCTAAGAATAAATTCTGAACACATTCGATTTTAGCAATCAATATCTTGTGTCTTGTGTAGGCATGTAGGGTGAGTATTTGATTGTAATGAAACTTTTCCAAACTGTAGCCTACATTTAGGGATGACTTGTTATGAAGTACAATTAACGTAAAGTAGGTGGCGTTCGAAGCGGCGGAAAGAATATGAACAATATCAACTAAAAATAAATTGAAATCAGACATATCCAGGAACGAACTCCGAAAACTTTATATTTGTTTGGCGGCAGTCGGTTCGCTTTGAAGTAAACAATTTTGCAATACCAGACTTTTTCAAAATGTTTCAAATAATTACAGACAATGGAGACTTTACACATTCCGAGTCATACACATTCTGATTTATTTCTTTGGGAAGCCGCCGACCGACAAGCGTTAATAATATTTGTGTGGTCAACGACAAAATTGATTAGCATTTGTGCCAAATGGCAATGGAAAATATTGTTCCCATTCGCATTAAACTTATACTCTTCTACTTTACTAAGAATTCTGCATGATGTGAACTTGCACGAAATTTGAAGCATGCAATATTTGGCTATATTTTTTCCAGTCATAACAAGTTTGAAAGGATCTTCTATTGTGGACTGACATATTAGATAGTACGCAGGACTACAGACAAAACGATTGGGATCACCTAGAAGTGACGTAGACAAATAGTCGACAAATCTATTAGGTGCGCAACTAAGTTCCCGCTGTTTGCCAATAGATAATAAAAAATATCCTAAATTGCTATTCGTAGTCCTCACTACGAAATAGCTCACATTTAAGTTAATCTAGAAATAGAATGAATGTAACCCCTGCGACATTTATGGGAAATCTTTCATAGGATGCAAATGAAATTGTTTTTTTTCTTGTGTTCATTGCAATTTTCAAAACTCAAACTCCGTCACTATACATAACTACGGTCTATTTTATAACTTTCTTTAATGAACATAATATGAATTGCCTACTTTAAGGCTATCAAAAGAATTTTAACGTAGAATTTACATATAGTTTTAAAGTATAAAAAAGCAATTAGGTCATAACAATAACAAAATTAACATCACAATAAGGAAAAGGCGACAGAAAACATCTTAATTCAGGAGCAAACAAACAAAATATATAAAATTTATTTGAAACTACTGCTTAAATGCTTGCCAAATTTCAGTTATACCATCAATTTTTACATAGTTTGTAGTCTATCTAACGGGTTATGCCACAAAAAAAGAAGGAAAAAAAAAACGTTTAGCAACCACTTTAAATATTTGTGCAGCCAAATTGAAAAACTTTTATGCCATGTTATGACAAAGTTTTGAACTAATTTAATTTATTTGTTTATTTTTCAAAGTCTGAAAAAAAAAAACACTATGAAATGAATAAAACGTGAAGGAAAAAAATTATACTTTTTGGCTTATATATATATATATTTAAGAGAATAATAATTACAAATTAGATTCTCATTTTGTTCAGGCCGTAAATTGGGCAATGCAATAATTTGTACGAACAAATTAATGATTATAGTTTACTTTAAGGCGGTTATAACATAAAATTTTAATGATATTTAAATACCTATGAAGACATAACAAGTTTTTTTATACTATGCCAAATTTGCAAACTTTAACAGCAACCTAAATCTGATACAATTCGATAGTTTCCATATTTTATACAATGAGGTTTCGTACCAAAATATTTACCACTATATCCAAAAAGTAAAACTAGTTCTTCCTGTTTATTCGTCTAAATCTATTTTATTGGCCTTAAAATATTGCCTCCCAGCATGTAATACACTCAAGTCAGCGTATTTCTCAATTTTCCAATCATACCAAATAGTCACTTGCCGGTATAAGCTTCACTGCGATTAAGCCTAAAAGTATACACCACGGCGATTCACACAACCGTACCAAATAGTCATTCCAGGTATAACATTCCCTGCGATTAAGCCTAAAAGTATAAATCGCTGTAACTCACATTGAATCTCCTTAATAAACTTAAGCCTAAGTCCCATTGAGCGGTCTTTTGAGTTCAGGAAATATGCAGAATTCACACGTCAGACGAATATCTGGTTACGGAGCGATATTAGCTGAATTTTCAGCTAAGAACTCACGATGAGCTAATGTTGTGTGAGATGACGAAACTGCATGTTTTTGATACCAATCGAAATTTAAAGCCTCAGAATCCCAAAATTTTTAAAATGACAACATCATTAGCAAGATATCTATCTTGCTTGTTTACTCTATTTTGGGTTTGTTGGGCGTGACTTCTATCCGTATAGGTTGACAATTGTCCGGGGCGCTCTCCATTTTCAACTCGTTCTCAAACTTCTTTAAACTCTTTGTGTCACTAGTAAACATTTCTTCCCAACAAAGTCTGCAGGAATTCCATTTCGTAATCAAAATTGGATGGGCCTTTTTTGCTCAATAAAATCACTCATTGCAATAATTAATTAATGACATGAGCATTAGTCCAAAACGGCCTCCCAAAAGCTAAATCCCTTCGATTTATTCATGAAAGTTATCAATTTCCAGAACATACAACAATTTGTCACATTTGTTGAAGTGTCTCGAGCGCCTCCTATAGTACATTAATTGTACTATTTGTATATAAACTTCAAATTTTCGGGATAAAATCCGAATTATGCATAGCCTATATAGAACAAACATGTATATAAGGATTGATTTTCATTAAAGCGGTTCAGTTTTAACTGTAATGAGTGTGTATAAAATATATTCAAATTTTTTGCAAAGTACAATATTCGGTTAAAATTGAAAACACAAAACAAAAACTCTCTGATACATTTCATGCCGAAGAAATTTACATAGCTCAACAATTGTCATGCAAAAGAACTTAACCGCCTTCTACAAAAATAGTAACTTCTCAATTTAAAAAAAAAAAAGTCACTTTACGAAAGTTTCCGTAATAAATGCTGCTTTCACATTTTACAAAAGCTTATTTTAATACTTTAATGATATGAGCATATATGAGTTATCAATTTCCAAAGCATACAACTTTAGAGTCAAAAGTTGTTGCAGACTACTGGTTAGACAAAGGCGATTGTTAGCAGTGCATATGTTGTATACACTTAGGCGTAAACCGTTAGAAACCACAAAATGTATTTCCCTTAAATATAGTATGAACGCATTTACGTTATGGAAACCCTTTGAGCTCAATTCATTTATCATCAAATTACAAAGTGTAGTTTTTTAAGACAATCTCATGCACTCGTGCAAGATTTTAGTTTTTACGAATTTAAGACTTACCACATAAATTCTCAATAAAATTGAACCGTGTATTACCTGCAAATAGAAGATATAACAACAATGTTACAATCGTTTCAACAAATATATATGAACTCAAATATCAACGGTTGTATTACAGTATGTAAGTGAACAGGATATAAAGCAAACAACCATACCCGAATCGTGGAATGATTTCTTGAAAATACTCCGTAAAGAAATATACGCTAATTTAATCGACTTTTTTGCTTTCTGAAATTCGATAGCGCATCCTTCCCCAGTCTTTGCAAAATATTATATTACTTTCTGTTATAAAGATTTCAGAGTGTAGTCAAAAACTTTAAAAGAGCCAAAGCATATCAGAAATGTTGGCTGAATTTTAAACATGCAATATCCTCAACGTTGCAAGAACCAACAATTTGAAATCATTTGTTACTCTTTCTTAAACTCTGTTAAGGATTACATATAATTTGACACCATTTGTAATTGTTTAGCCTACATTAAGGATGAGGTCAACGCCACAAATGAGATGTAAAGATGTAAGACTTAAAATGTTATAAAACTATGAAAAAAATTTGTCTTATTTTACATGCTTGCGCATAAATATTATAGAAATTTAATCTATTTTGTTTCTTTTCCTTACTGTCAAACAAAATACTTGAATGAAATTGCTTAACATATTTTATGACTGTAGGCCTTAACTATGTTTGTGAGTGTTGTGTGTTCTTTATCTCCTACCTCTCTTACCCATTTCAGACATTTTGCTGACTTTGCTCGCCGAAAATTGATGCCTACTTTAAGGCTCACAAAATATTCTATTATGATGTTGACCAAGCTTTCAGTACAATTTTAATGTTTCCTAATAAATATACATGTAATACACTAATACCACGTCAACCGAAAAACAGGGCATATAAAACGTGACCTCTTCTAAAATGTCGTTCATCACTTTCTTTCTCACTCTCTCTTTCGCCCTCTTTCCTTCTGTCTCTTCCTTTTGTACCCAAAATGTTTTTTGTGGCATACCTTTAGGCTATGCAATGAATACGATCATCTTGTTAGCTTTAAGTGTTTGACTTAAGGTTAAGGCTTAAATTGAAAATCAAATGATTTATACGTTTATGCGGATGTTAACGTTATGGGTAGGCCACTGAATACAAAAATGCTATTATTATTTAATGATTTTGCTAAGAATATGATATTGGTGGCATTGACGCAGGAAAAGGACGAGGCATAGACGTTGTTGTGGATAATGCGTTGAGGTTTTTACGTTCTGTAACATTTTTGTATTTATTCGCTATAAATTTATAACTGTCCTGTATTACATTACTATTAAAAATTTATGATATTTATTTGGTGGAAAATATGGTCAAGGAAATTGGAAAATAAAGTTGTCATACATTGACTGAAATCATAAAAACAAACAGAAAATTGGCGAATAAAGAATTTAGTTAATCCTTGGTTTTATGTGTTTTTAAAAAGTGGAAAACTATGTTCATTATGTTCTTATCGCCCAAAAATATGCTTTACATTTTGCACAATTTACAGTCCTAAAGTAGGCAATATAATATGTTACAAAATAATTTTGTTACTCATTAGTTATTTCTATCCCTCTCTCTCTCTCATCCTTTGTATCTTTCTTTAACGCCGTATACACTTATGATAAACAAAATCATTAAATATTTAACATATACTAACATCACACACACACACAAAATATTGTTGGCACGATGTTAACAACATTTCGAACACAGTTACGCTACAAGTGTTTTTATTTGATTAATATTTAATATAGTTTTCTGCATGAAAACCATCGAATACAAATGGAATTGAAAAAGTTGCTGAACACCATGCATAGGGGGCGACATGAAAAAGGACTAACCTCAAAGGACTGGCCTTGGGTTGGTTTTTTTTTATACAAAACAAAAACGCTTACCAAATTGAAAATAGCAAAACGCCAATTGAGGAATGATAACCACAAGCTAAATACCAGCAGGATAATGAATTCAACTACTTTTTAGTCCTCAATTTTAAGAAGGAGTACCGATTATGAAAACTTTTTTTTGTAAGGCAATGGAGAAATTAATCAACTTTTCGTCTGTGTGTCATTCATAGGCGCTTATGAATGATCATTTAATTGTGGTGGAATTTCGCTATGATAATGTTTACATATTAGGGAATGTTTTGATTAATACAAGCTATAACCGATAGGCGGCGCTAAAAGCAGTGGAACAAATGGAGTTTGCGTATGAAGTACAAACAACTCTATAAAGTAACATATACGTTGTTCTAAAGCACGAGAAAGAGAGGATCTGATGAAAAATGATTTTATTAGCAATTTTAGGATAAACTTTCGGAGTAGTACAAGTTTTCTGTGATAGGCCAAGATCAAACAATTATGCAATGTAATTTCTCTAAAGCAAGAAAAAGAAGCACCACGTAAGAAGGGGGGCGAAGGGGCTTGCTATGAATTTCTGTTTTAAGGGACTTGAAAACAAAGTTGGCTTTTTTCTGCACAAAACAAAAAAAAAAACAAATTTAATATTTAAATATCAAATTGCCAATTGAGAATTTTTAACCACAGGCTAAATATTTCTTCAAAAGTTATCAGAAGTAGGCGCATGTATTCAATATTTTTATGCTGTCGATTTTTGTGACAAACCTCAACTACACAAATATGCTATAAGGTAAAAAATTTTTATGTTTTACCAATATGTTTCTGTCTGTGTGTTGTTCATTTACTTTTACATCGTTCAACCGATTCTGGTTAAATTTTACCTTGTGCATGTCTACATATAAGGAAATGTTCGTAGAATAGTACAAGCTATATCCGATAGGCGGCATCAAAGTCACCTTAAAAAAAGTGCCTTGCATATAAACTACAGATAATTGTACAAATATTATACATTCTAAAGTATGTAGTACCGACCAGCTATTTTAGGGAGAGCATCTGGAATAGTACAAGTTTCCTGTGATAGGTAGCGCCTAAGCTCATTCAGTAAATGTGACTTCTAAATAGTTGAGTTTAAAACAATTTATAAAGCAAAGTAACAACTTTAAAGCAAGAAGTGGGTTGTGTGGCAGGTGATGAGGTGGATAGCGGTTTCCCTTTAGTACCGAGGAAAATTTTCCTAATATCTACTTAATATTGTGTATTTGACTATATTTTGTTACAATATGATAGATTGGTAGGTTGACAAATAAATATCTTCAACTTCAGTCTAAGGCAATTTTCACTATGGGAATATAAGTAATCATTGCACATAATAAAGGTATTGAAGTCCGGTACGAAAATGGTAGTTCAATCAAATTTCAATTTTTTTTTTATTTTTATTTTAATTTTTTTTTTTTTTTTGTAAACAACTCGGTGGTGGCACTTGTAAAAACACCGTTATATGCTATAGAAGCGGTTCAGCTGTGAGCATTGCCATGGCATTCGTCGAGGACATTTTGTAGAAAATGTTGCATCGAATTATAAAGATAGATTTGTCTTGTCACGCTAGAATTGAAGCCTGAAAGACTTACCTTTGTTGTTTCAATGCACAACAAGAACAAATCCCATCTCCCTTAAAATACCAAAGTTTTTAAGTCATCATCAAAAGCGTGCAATTTGAAAATTTTATTTTATATATACCAGATATATTCTAACAGAAATTAGAGGAATTGCAAAGAGAGGTCATCAAATATATTGACCATTGAAAAATGGTCTAATGCCGAAGCATCGGCCCCATTTCAAACCCAATTGCCATGTATCTATAAGTCGGATTCATTGAAGATCAATTTTTTTACAAGTAATATTGTGTTGTTTACGTCTAAAACTGAATCGCTTTAATAGAAAAAATTTATATACTAATAGTACAATTGATGTACTATAGGAGGCGCACGAGACACATCAACAAATGTGAGAAATTGAAGTTTACATGCACATAGTACATTTAACCTACTATAGGAGGCGCTCGAGACAAATGTGATTTACATATAAAATAAAGACTAGCGTAATATTTGCGGCATATATACTCTAAATCACATCAAAGTACCACAAAGCCCCATTGGCTTTAATTAACTTAATTCATTTCGTTTCAATATGAAAATAACTATCACATTATCTAACACTCGAGGAGAAAAGTTTGTTGTGGGGGTTAGTAGGGTTGGGATTGCCTCTCGCACTGGGATAGGTAATTAGTAAACTGTTGCGCTATTAGTGCTTGTAATTACTGACGTTTCAACGGCAATTAATTGGCAGCAATTAAAGTTAAGTAATTAGCAATCATTGGCCTTGACAATGACGATGACGGTGATGATGATGATGGCGATGACGGCGCAAACTGCGACTTGCGAATATTAACAATAAATTGAAAGTAATCAAATTGACATTTTTTATTTGGAATTATAGGGGAAAATCTGTTTTTGTTTTTAGTTAATAATAGAGAACACTATCATGGAAACTAAGTATTTTTACAATTTTTTAATCGAAATTAGAAAATTTATAAAACAAATAAAGTGAGAAATTTTTACTGCTATATATGAACAAAGCAGAATTCTACCACAACCACTGAACGATGTTCACTATTGAACGTTGTGAGTTTTAAGAAATTAGGCAACTAATATATAAAATATTGCTTATCAACTTTGCTGTGGGAAAGGTTTTTGTAATAACTTAATAATAATAAATTTGCATAATCATATTTTATAGAGGGCGATTAGGAAACGAAATACGCACTCTAGTTCAAAATTTGTGTACAGAATATTCTTGAAGTGCATACAAAGCCCTTTGATCCGAAATACTTTTGCAAAAATTTTGCAAAATAATCTGCTTAAAAATGTTTCCAGCAACACTTACTTTTTTCAGGTATATTAACTTCAATTTTTTACATTTATTGAAGTGTCTCATGCGACACCTATAGTACATTAATTGTACTATTTATAAATAAACTTCAACTTTTCGAAATATAATCCGCATAAAGCGAGAAAGTAACGTTGATAAACGAAATATGCACTCTAGTTCACATGTTTTTTACAGAACATTCTTATTGTCTCAGGATAGATTGCAAATAAAGAATATTATTGAAAAAAAAAATTCTTAAACTATCCTTTGTTCCCAAATACTTTACTCAGATAATCCTCCTGCAATAAATATTTCTGAGGCAACTTTTTTATAAGAAACGTTGCTACGACAATTTTCCTACAAAAAATGTTTCTCAGATATCTTTCCTACAAAGAATGTTTTTCTCGGCAACTTTTCTACCTGAATTTTAGTTTAGAAAACTTTCCCCCGAGAAATATTTCTGAGGCAACTTCTCTATAAAAAATGTTGCTACGACATTTTTCCTACAATAAATGTTGCTTAGACATCTTTCTTACAAGATATGTTTTTTTCGCCAACTTTTCAATATTCGGCAACTTTATTCAGATAACACTCCTGCAATAAATATTTTTGAGGCAATTTTTCTAAATGTTACTACGACAATTTTCCTACAAGAAATGTTGCTCAGATATCATTCTTACAAAGAATGTTTTTTTCGGCAACTTTTCTACCTGAATTTTAGTTCAGAAAACTTTTCTCAAAGAAATATTTCTGAGGCAATTTTTCTATAAAATATGTTGATATTACCATTTTCCTACCTATACAAGAAATGCTGCTCAGACATCTTTCTTGTAAGAAACGTTTTTTCGGCAAATTTTCTACACGCATTTTTGTACAGATACCTCTCTTACAGGAAATACTTCTGAGACAACTTTTGTACAAAAAAGGTTGTTACGACAACTTTCCTACAAACGATGTTGTTTCTCAGATATCTCTCTTATAACAAAAGGATATTCTCGGCAACTTTTCTACATGGATCTTTTTTCAGACAACTCTCTTTCAAGAAGTGTTTCTGAGAAAACTTTTCTATAAGAAATATTGCTCGTATAATAAATGTTGCTCTGGCAACTTTTTTCCAGTAGATGTTGCTCTGACAAATATTTTTACATAAAATGTTGCCCTGGCAACTTTCTTCTAATAAATGTTGCTCTGACAAAATTTTTCAACAAATGTTCCTCTGGCAATATGCATACAACAAATATTTGCTCACGCAATATTCCGATACGAAATCTTGATCAGGTAATATTACAGCAATAAATATTGTTCAGGCAATTTTCCTATAAGAAATGTCGGTCAGCAACTGTGCTATTAAAAATATTGACCAGTTAGATTTCTTACAGAAAATGTCAAAAAGTCAATAAGTTTCTTACTGGAAAAGATGCTCCATAGTTTTTAAGTGAATTTTCTTTTAGAATTATTAGACGAGCAATTTTTATAGAAGAAATGTTTCTCGAGCTAATTTTTTTTCTTTAAGAAACGTTGTCCAAACAGCTTTTTCAGAAAAACTACTGCTCTGACAAACTTTTCCTAAGGTAGTAGATCAGCGGTTCAAGGAACTTTTCCAAACTATAAAAAATATTGCTAACAATCCCTTTGAAGGAAAGAAATTCTGGCAATTTTTCTATCTGGCAATTTTCCAGACAACTTTTCTATTGTTGCTCCGGGACCTTTTCCCCTTAAGGGAAATAAAATTCCGGCAATTTTTCTATCGGAAAACTTTCCCTGATTACATTTTTATTGTTGCTTCGAAAACTTTTCTCGAAATGCTACTCCACCTATTTTTTTATAGGAAATATTGCTCAGGCAACTTTTTTTAATGAAATGACGCTTAGACAACCTTTCTCTAATAAAAGCTGCTGGAACAACTTTCATGCGAGAAATTTTACTCGGACAACTTCACCAATTTTCAATAAGAAACATTGATCTTTAAATAAGAAATGTTACTCAGGCAACTTTTCCATAAGAAATTTCTTTCTTGTATTTTTGCCATAAAACGAATGTTGACTAAGTCATTTGTAGAAATGTTAATTCATTAATTTTTGTTTTAGAAATGCTATCCCGAACAGAAGAGAAAGCGCCAACCATATTTCTTTGAGAATTTTAGAAATATAGCGTTATAAATATTTCAGACAAATTGAAATTTTATCATTTGTTAAAACAAAAATGCTTTCTGAAACATTTTTCATTGCACAACATTGCTTTTATAGCATTTTGAGGACGTAAATTATTATCACAATATTGTTAATACATTTGGTTTACTCAACTTTTCCTAAGAATTTCAAATACAAGTATGTTGGTTTTTTAAAAAGAAATGCTTTACTAGCAACATCTCTTTGTGAAAATGTTGTTAAAAGTTGTCTTGTACAGATGATTACTTGGGAAATTTGCAATACAAATTCGAATTCTTTTGTTGAAGTTTTTGAAACCCGCTGTTTTCCTTTCGATACTTAAAAACATGAATATTCTTCAAAATGGTTTACATTCCACAATTTTCTTTTTTAATATTTGTTCTTTTTCTCTCTCTCTTTACTTTGTTTACACTTCATATCGTTCATTCAACATTTTGTTGATGCTTTTCCATAGAAAAGAATGCGGAAAATATTTAACATTTTCAATATCTTTCGAACCAGTGATTGGATATGGATGTAGGGACAGACAGACGACCACGTCAATGGATGGATGGATGGATGGATGCTGACGGAATTCTATATTTGCACTTGTTATGCGATGAATTGTAAACAAGATAAAGCAACCAATGGACAGCCATAGTTTATGGTGTGGCTGCAATTAGGTTTGGCAAAGTCTATTTGCTGGGCAGCACCCAAGACAAGGGGCCAGCAGGAGGACAACAACAGCAGTAGTCGTCCAACCGACTAACAGATTGATCGAAATTCAGGCCACTGTGTTATTAGTATTTTTAGAGTTTATTGGTCGCTGCACATCACTCTGCTTGGTTCGTCTTGGTAATCGGTATCTTCTATTGCGCTAAGTAATGACTTAAGTCAATTTCTATGCTTGCTGCTCGCCTCTGCATCGAGTTTTTCTCGCCTCTGTTAGCAAAGCAATTAGACGAAAGTAGGCGAAATTGCTAATACAATTTCATTTTCTATAAATACTTCAATAGGGCGCGCGAGTCGAGGCGCCAATTTAATTGAAATTTGATTTTGTGGTTCAATTTCGTTCTGAGTGAGCTTAAATAGAGGAAGAGTTCGTAGTGCTGCAGTTGCAAATTAATAAAATCAAAATAAATAAAATCAACTGTAGGAAGTTTAATCGTTTCACTCGACTCCATTAATTTCAATTAAGAAGAATTTCACAACCATCAAAGGGTGGTAGGTACCAGAGAATATTTGTTGCTAAACCATTGTACAAAAATTCCAATTTGTAATTTTGTTGTTGTGGAATATCCTAAGTAAACTTTTCTACGAAAAGTATTAATTACGAAATATTTCTTCGAAAAATGTCAGATAATTTTTATACAACAAATATCAATTATACGGAATGGTATAAAATAAATATATCATTGATTTAAATTCTATATAAATTAGCAAAACTATACTGCAATAAATTTCTTGTATTTAATATCGCTTTACAAATCATTCCTTAGTAATTATTAAACTGAATTTATTTCAGAAGCCAGTTTGTAAAAGATGTTATTCGCCAAAGGCGACTTTTGTCTATAGGAAATTTTGCTCCAAGACAAATTTTCTGCCAAAGGCAACTTTTCTAAAAGAAAAGTCGTCCAAAGGCAACTTTTCTATAGGAAATGTTGCCCAAAGGCAACTTTTC
>JAHXMU010000714.1:46086-58865 GCA_019455685.1 Philornis downsi | reverse complement strand
ACTTTTCTACAGAAAATGTTGCCCAAAGGCAACTTTTCTATAGGAAATGTTGCCCAAAGGCAAATTTTCTATAGGAAAGATTGCCCAAAGTCAACTTTTGTATAAGAAATGTTGCCCAAAGACCACTTTTCTATAGGAAATGTTGGCCAAAGGCCACTTTTCCATAGGAAATGTTGCCCAAAGGCCACTTTTCTATAGGAAATGTTGCTCAAAGTCAACTTTTCTGTGGGAAATGCTGCCCAAAGTTAACTTTTCTATAGGATATGTTTCACAAAGGCAACTTTTCTACGGGAAATGTTGCCCAAGGCAAACAATTAGCAACGTTCGGTTTGAAGAACCGAAGCGAAATTTTATATACGAAATTTGTTTTAAATCACATTTTGTAGCGAGAAATCGCATATGAAATATTTTATGCTAAAAAGTAACTTAAGGAACGCTTAATTGTGAAATGTTGCTGGGTATTGCAAGTAACATTTTGCGTGTAAAACATGTCCCAATATAATAATATTTCAGTTGAAATATATCTGCAGCAAAATTTTATTTTCGAAATTAGTCTCAATTTTATGTCAAACTAAATTTTTGGCGAGAAATCAATTCATGACGGGAAGGAGCTTAGGAAACATTTAAATGAGAAATGTTGCTAAAGCAATAATTGGTGTTGAAAGCAACATCTTGTGTGCAAAACTTCCTTCAAAAAACAACATTCCAGTTGAAAACTACTGGAGGCGATGTTTTTTATTCACAATTGTAGTCAAACTAATTTTAAAGAACACATTTGGCGAGAAAGTAATTCTTGACGGTGAAAAGCTTAAGGAACATTTAACTAAGAAATGATGCCAAAACAATGACTAATGTTGCGGGCAGCATTTTGTATTGAAAATTTGCCTAAGTAACATTTTATACTCAAAAACTATGTCTCCGATTAATTTTTGTTTAAATGTTTGTAGTCATAGTCCACTCAGCAGCTCTTTTACTGACACTGTTTCTAATATGAGAAACGTGCAACTGTATCATTAGCGTTTTACAAAATAACACCCAGATACAACATACCTACATGTTTATTTAAATCAGTTCATCTTTCACAATTAAATTCACAAATTTTCTTTCTCTACAAAAAGATTGAACAAATATTCGCTGTATAAAGATGTTTATTTTCCAATTTGTATTGATTTGCGTTGTGGAGAGAAGAAGTCAACGGCCGGTTAGGGATGTCGGACATATTGAAGAACTGAAATTGTAGGCGTATATGAAGAAATTCAAATAATATTTTAAGTGAACAAAGGAAATTTTCTATGAATATGTAAAAGTAAAATACTATACTGATTTGTTAGAATTGAAAAATTGTAGCCAATTTGTTAAACTTGAAGGTCACATGTGGCAGTATGAATATTTCGATGGCTAAGTGAATTTTACGCATAATGGAAATGCTTAAGCGATAGGTTCGAATATACGATAGATGAGTGATTCATAGAAAAAACTACAAATTTTCTGTCATAGTTGGATTTCCCCTAGTAGCTGTCACTTGGCTAAAACCATAAATATATAAATAAAGTTGTGTCTGTGTGTTCAGTATACGCTGCTAAACCGTTAATTATATTGTTATAAAACTATGCTAAGTAGTTATTTACATGCCAGGGATGGTTTATAACAACAAACATGCGAGGAGTGCAGCAAGCATAATTTCAATAAATGGCAGCCTCACAATGCTTCCTGAGGCTCAATATTTCTATGGAAATACTATAACTATTGTGTTCCAAAAGGCCAGTTTTTAACTTAAATTTCGCGGATTTTTCGGATCATTCTTTTTTTCTAACCAGCAATATTTGATATCGCCTCAAGGGAACTTTCACATTTGGTTGTAAATCTGGCTTAAAAGCAATTTTTCCCGTAAGTTGATGGATTTTTTTCGTCCCCTGTATATGTACAACCTCACATAAAATCAACTGCAACAATTAAAATCATTCCAAAAAGCAGGAATTCAAGGGCAACCAGTTCCGTTGCCTGAAGGGCGATTTGAAGAAATTATACATTTCTAAAGTGCTTATTGAAGTTTATATTTCTAACTTATGTAGCTGTGCGACTCTAATAAAGCCTTCTAATACATAAACAATTCTAAAACCCAAAACTCAAGAACAATACATAAACAATTCTAAAACCCAAAACTCAAGAACAAATGGTTTTTATTGTCTCCAATTGAGGAGCTAAGGAAATCAACCCCAAATGTTGAAACTCGAAGTAAATCACATCTCCGCCTTTGCTGAACTCGGAGTTTGAAGTTTTTAATATTTGTGCCAGCTGCTGCAAAAAAAAAAAAAACAAAATTAATCCTAAATGCTAGTACTCGTTTATAGAATGTTTTATTTCCTCAAATAGTCTTCAAAAAATATATTTATTTCTAAAGAAAGCTATCGCATTGAAGTTTTCATCACATGTAACTGCACGACTTTAATTTGCAAAAGTAATTCCTCCAGTGTGGGCCTCCACCATTAAAGTTGCCAACAGTCGTGGATGTGTGACCTTGTTTCAAATGAACTTTCGACTGCAGTCCAGCAATAGAGCGCTTCTAAACTCTGGCACTCATCAATAGCAATTCTTCAAGCGCCTCAAGGGCTTGCCCACTTTAAAATCTTCGACTATAGTATATGTACAGCTACGTTTCAAATCAATTTCGTCTTCCTCTTCGCTACAATTGGATCCCCAAATCAAAATTTTCGGTAACCGTGAATGTACAACCCCGTTTGAAATCAATTTCGCTAGCAAAAATCTCTACTGTACGCTAAAAGTTCACCACAATTAACTTTAGCGCCTGAATAAGTTATTGGTTAATGCTGAGTGCTTTTTTTGGCTAATATTCCGTTTGGTAATTACTATTTCTGTAATAACGATACGTTTTCATTGCGGGTATAAGATCCAGTTCCAGCGCTTTCAAGTAGCACAAATAGCAATTGCAATTTAAACTGCAGCAGACATGCCATAATTTCAACCTAGTTTTTTTTTTAATTACTAAAATATTTCAGCACTCAAATGACTTTTTTTATTTTACATATGTTGCGAACTATGATGAGTCGTGACCGGTTGTAGTGCGAATGTTAGCAAGCGCACGGCTATCGTTCGCATAATAGTGAGTTGAATTCCGCAAACAATGATCTATAATTATTTGTGCAGCGGGGATCTCGATGTATCCGATGAAGGCATCGAGTAATCAGTAAGTCTGGTAAATGCTTCTCAAACTGTGACATTCGAAATCGTTTTTAAACTTTAGGTCCCTTTGAGTGCATCTAAAAAGAGAATTGGTGTAAGCTCACTGAATGTTAGAAGCTCTCCCATCTCTCATTTATAAGATGCAAGGAAATTATATTTTGAATAATGAGTCTGTGTGTTGGGTATGGACTCTCATATCGTTCATTTAACGGCAGTGAAATTTGCAATGTTTATTGTTTAGATGTTGGGTACAGTTTCTAGGCTAGTGTACGAGGCTTGGTGAGCGAACAATTTTAACAAACATATCTCATTTATAGGATGCAACAGAATTATATTTTAGATAATGAGTCTGTGTTTTGGGTATGAGATCTCATATCGTCTATTTAACGGCAGTAAAATTTGCAATTGTTGTTGTTTAGATGTTGAGAATGGTTTCTAGGCTAGTATACGAAGCTTGGTGAGCGAACAATTTTAACAAACATATCTCATTTATAGGATGCAAGGGAATTATATTTTTAATAATGAGTCTGTATGTTGAGTATGAGCTTCCATATCGTTTACTTAACGGCAGTGAAATTTACAATGGTTGTTGTTTAGATTTTGAGAAGGATTTGTAGGCTAGTATACGAGGGTTGGTGTGCGAACAATTTTAACAAATTAAGGTTGTTTTTAACTGTGTTGGGTATAAACGATTTTTTTTTTTTTTTGAAAAGTTGTCAAGCTGCAGTTTAATCATTTAATAATGGATATCGATTTATATACAATTTAATCGCTAACACTTTATCCAATTGTTGTCAAAGTGTTTGGGGTGAGTTCCAAAATAATGCACGAGAGGTGGCGGTGGGAGAGCCTTCTCAATAAGCGTGATTTACACAGCAGATGTATGACAGTTCCTGGAACTTTTCTAATAAAGCGGCAAGAATATCAACTACGGGTGCGTTTTATAGAATACGAAATAACGGACGTGAACTATTTTTAATAAAAATAAAATTGAATTTGATGCTAGGCAATATGATAATTTAATAATTTATCTCAAAATTTCTTAAAAAAAAAAAAAAAAAAAAAAAAAAAAAAAATTATAAACAAATAATTTTAAAAAAGAAAATATTTTCTAAAAAATTTAAAAAAAAAAAAAAAAAAAAAAAAAAAAAAAAATTATAAGCAAATGCTTTTTATAAAGCGATTAAGGTTTGAGAGCAAAACATATATTAATATTTAAACAATCTGAATGAAAGACGCTTTATTTTCTCTTTTCCAAGAAATTATTTGTAGAACGTCTTCAACATTCTTTATTGGATTTGTTTAAACATTCAAAAGTGAAATATTTATTAATCTCCGTACGTTTTTGAAACGCTCCCCTGATGAATATCGTTTCAGTGTTAAGCGGAAAACATTCTTTTGTGATCATGTGAAATAGCAGTAAAAATTCCAAGAATTATGGCAAATTTCCAAAATGAAAAACAAACATACATAACAAACCAATACGAATTTATATTGATTTTAATTTGAGATATCCCAAAAATTCAGATAACACACAAATGATATATTCTGCGTTAATAATTTATTAAAATTCTTGGTGTGGATGAACACTTTCCATTTCGAAAATGGCATTTCGAATTTGAATACGTGAAGCCAACGAACAACAGCACATGTTGTTTGACAGAAAGACAACAAAATCAACGAATAAGTATGACGAATACAGTCAACAATGCAATGTGCACCAAGAAACACCGCCAACAGGCCACCACATAACCGCACTCGAGTGTGTAGTCTATGGGCATGTGAGTCCCCTTTCTGTACTTGGTTTCCCCGTATTACTTCATCAATTGTTCGAGGTACACACTGAAAACACACAATTTCCGAGAGATTGATATCGCAACGATATCACATCATCATATCGTCCCAAAACATCTAAAACAAGCAACCCACACGTTCAGCCAATTTGTTGACTTATTTCCATTGCAGCAGCAGCAGCGGCAGCAACAGTTTATTATTGTTAATACCATTTACGATTTTGATTGCTTGTCGAGAGAACTGGTAGTTCCTCTTTTTCTCCTCTTTTCCCACCTCTTTTTCCTTCTATTCGTTTGTCAATTTCCGTTAAATCCAAATTAAAAACAAAATCCGTTAAATTAAATACAGAAACGCAATTTCAAATTTTATTAGATCGTGTGGGAACAACAAGTGATTGACTCACTTAAACGTTCATCGCAATTTCGTAATCGTTGAAATTTTAGAATTTGTAGTTGTTTTTTTTCCAAACTTTGAGAAAACATTTTAAAGCTCTTTACATTTTTTGTTTTAATCACTTTGTATCATTTTCATGCCAAGCATTTATTAAGCACGAGTACTTCTTTTTTTTTTGCATTCGAATGTTCGAAACGTGACTTGGAATCGTAATGAGGAAGAACCTTTTTGCCGAGCTATTGAGCTTATACGCTCAATACAACATGATAGCTCTGAAGAAAGACATAAAATTTATTTAAGAAGTGTAAAATTGTTATGGTCGCAAGTGAAAGAGAATGAGAGGAAATAAAATTCAAAATTATATAGAAAGGAGAGAGATAAAGGGGAGAAAAATACCATAAAACAATGGGAGAGCAACAGAGGACAGAGAGAGAGAGAGACAGAGAGAGAGAGAGGAAGAGTACAAGGATCTACAAGACTAGGTAAATAAATTATAAAAATTCGTCAAATAATAAAAGGCTATAATGAAAAAAAAACAAATATTAAGGTTTATAATTGTATTTCTATTTGAACGCCACCTATCGCACATTAATTGTACTATTATAGAAACAATCTCTGATATATTAGCAAGAACTCACCAAAATTTTATAACAATTGAATAAATATCTTAGGATCATATGCGAAATACGCAGACATATATTTGTTAATATTTATAACTTCAATCTTCAATATCGTATTACTGCTTTAATCTGAAAATACCACAACACTGGGAGAGCGACAGAAGAGAGAGGGAGACCACAAGGATCTACAAAACTAGGTAAATAAATTATACAAATTTGCCTATATTTTGATTACAATATAATCAAATTTACTTTCTTCAAATTAAAAAAAGTCATGAAACAATTTAATAGAACGAATTCTTTCAACGACATTTTTATGCAATATACAACTCACAATTTTCGACAGCACTATCTTCATTTGGTTTTAGCAACATAGTTTATAATTGACTGTGAATATCTTTATAGAATCTTTTTTTGATAACGACATCGTTACGATACAAAGAATACAAATCAATAATGAAATATTCAGATATTAAAATTTATAACCGCATTTCTATTTGAACGCCACCTATCGCACATTAATTGCACTAATATAGAAACAATCTCTAATATATAAACAAAAACTCACCAGCATTTTATAACAATCAAACAAATGTCTTGGGATTATACGCGAAATATGCAGACGCACATTTATTAATATTTATAACTTCAATCCTCAATATCATATTACTCCTTCAATCTGCAAATACCACAACACTGGGAGAGCGACAGAAGAGAGAGGGAGACCACAAGGATCTACAACACTAGGTAAATAAATTTGCCTATGATATTGTTGTCAAAGTTACCTCCTTCAAAATTAAGAAAAAATCATTGAACAATTTAATAGAACGAATTCTTTCAACGCATTTTTATGCAGTATAAAACTCACAATTTTCGACGGCACTATCTTCATTTAGTCCTAGCAACGTAAATTATAATTGACTGTGAATATGTTTATAGAATCTTTTTTTGATAACGGCTTCGTTGCGATATAAAGAATACGAAACAATAATGAAATTTCTCATATAATTAAGTTTACAATTGTATTTTTATTTAAACGCCATCTATCGCGCATTAATTGTACTAATATAGAAACAATATCTGATATATTAGCAACAACTCCCCAAAAACTTATGGCAATAAGATATATGCATTAGGATCATAGGTGAAACACGCAGACACACATATATTAATATTTATAACTTCAAACTTCAACTTCTTATTACTTGTTCTATCTGAAACTTTTGATTTGTTCTTTGGCGACTTATTTCATATCTTCCGTTGTTATAAGTACTTTATAATTGAACAATAATTGACAGGCACAGAACAAAGTACATAAACAACTGACGGCTTACTCATTGAACGACGGTGTGAAGAAGCTTCAAAACAAATAAATGACTCATTTTAAATATAAAGTCATGATGGGGTATGGCGATGGGAATATGATAACAATACAACTTTGTTAATTATCTCTATAGACAAGAAAATTATGGTAAAAAGCATAAAATTGTTAAACAATAAAGTAAAATAACAAAATAATAATTAAAACACAACAAAATGAGAATTTGGAATTGGAAAAATATCTCTCTTCTCTTCAATCAAAATCAAAAGAAAACTTAATTTACGATATGACCACAAAATAAATTTGGCTTAAAATCAAAACAACTACAATTGTAAAGGAATAATAGGATATTTTGATTAAAAAAACTTAATACACATTGTATTGAAAAGTTGCATCCTTTTATTTTTGCTGTATATTAGTCATGCATTTATTGATTGTATTATATCAGACACCATCGCTGATAAGTTGGCAACAACTCGCTAAAGATCCAGTATAATTCCATTAATGGTGTAAGATTCTATCCGAAACACACAGACCAACCCAAAACGATTTTTATAAATTAAACACTCCTGTCATCTATCTTATTAATAGTGAACTATCTTACTAATAAACTAAACGGTTTGTGTATGTATGTGGGAAACCGAAAACGATTCGTAAACAACGAATTACCAAAGTTTGGCTTCAATACGGAAACAATTTTGCACGTATAAATTGCACGCAAACGTGTTATATTTATAATAAATATATAGTATTTCAAAAATTAAATAATTTTGATGCAATGTGAAAAAATGTTGCGATTTTAATGTTGAAAATTACACATTGACAATTGTTATCGTTAACCACATCGTCCATCCTTTTTAATTGTGGTACTCCTCCTCAAGCTATATCCCGGAATTTGTGTAACACATCACTAGCGCGTTACCTACCGCTCCTTCACTTGTACTATATCAAAAACCGTCTCCACTATGTAGGCCATACCTTGGAAAAGATTTATCCCAATCCCTTAAATGGTGTAAGATTCTGCACGAAACAAACAGACAAACTTAACTCGATGGGGGTAAACTAAAAACTTGCAACCATCTGTCCTACTAATTGCGAAACTGTTTATGCATTTACAAGGGCAAATCAAAGGCATTTCGTACACAGCGATTTGCCAAAGTTTCATCTCACGACATACTTTTGTATAAATTTGTTTAGACAATACTTAACAAATATTTGGAATAAACATACAGTAAATATTTCGAAGTTTAAATAATTAACTGTGAAATGTTTTGACAAGCTAAACAAATTGATGATTTTAAAGCTGACAATTTATTGCTCGCAATCATTCCTCTCGAAACCCTGTTTCCGTTTTTTAGTTATGGGACAGCTAAATTATTTATACATATATCTAATTTTACAACACATTACTCACACGCCATCTGTCGTGTATTAATTGTACTATTTTAGAAACCATTGCAGATATGTAGGCAATAATTTGCCTAAGATTTATTACAATTCCCTAAATGGCTTAAGATTTTGTACGAAACACACAGACAAATCCAGCATGATTTTAATATGTTAAAAACATGTGCAATCTATTCTACTGATAGCTAAATTATCCATATAAGTATAATGGGAAACCGAGGGCTGTTATTAAACACCAATTTGCCAGAGTTTCTTCGCAGTGCCACGGACGCTATAGAATTCTGTACGGAACACACAGACTTTTATAAATTTGTATACGTAAAAGTTAAATATCTTGAATAAATATTCAATAAGTATTTGAAATATTAAACAATTCTGCAGAGCTTAAAAAAATTTTACGATAGTGTAGTTGAGAATTTAATGTTAGCAAGCATTCCCCCTTCCCTCTGAACATTTAATTTGTTTCTTTTATCTCCGTTTGTGGTCTTTCCCGGAAATGCCAAACAGACATTTTATGGTTGCCTCTCGCGAAAAGCTTTGAAATATTTCGATGCAAACAAAAAGATTAAACAACAACCAAGCACGTGGTAATTATGAAATTATCACGATATTATTTAATTTTATTATAAATGGAAATGATTACTCGCGAACCATAAAACCATAAAATGGGAAAACAGCCTTGAATGACCTTCGCTATAGCAAAACAAGGGGAGAAACCCCAATAATTTTGTTATGGTTGGTTGCATTATAGAAAAAAATTAAATGTTAAGTACTTACAGTAAAACAAAATCGAGATCTTAATTAATTTCACCTCCAACAAAGGAGACATCCTCAAACAATCATGGTGGGAATGATTTTTTTTTTACCTAAAAAGAAAAAGAACAAAATTGAAAAGAAGAAAATTAAAGTCGTTAGACTTAAATTTAAATTTGTTTTCTAATACTTGAAAACAGATATATGAATTTTTGTAGCCAGAAACTTGACACATTTATTTCAATTGCCGGCGAATTGTGTGGAATGTGTGCGAATTAATTTAATTATTTAATATCACTTCACAAGCAAGCAATACAAAAAAAAAGTAACGACGTATTCAAATTGACCTCACACATGACAAAATTATTTATATCTCCGCCATTGTCAGCGTAAGAAATTCGTGAATGTCGCTCTATTTATCAAGCTGCAAATGTGACTGAAGTAAATTCCAATTTCGAGACCAACAGATTGCAAACACAATGCAAAGTTATTTGTTTGTATCAATTTGTGTTATGGGGCCCATTTATTGTTAATTTATATAACAACAATCAGTTCAAAGTTAAGAGGAAGATTGCCTAAAATTTGGGGAGTTCAGTGTGTGCAAGCGAAATCGAGCAATAAATATGAAAATGAATTGAAATTTTAATGATTTCAAATGATTGACAAGGAAATATATCGAAGCTTTAAAATATTACAACATAGTAATATAAAAATACATGAATATAAAATTATGCTAATAGAAAAATATAAAAAACAGTGACCGTGATCGTTATCGTAACGAAATCAAACTCATAGAATAGTTTTGATTTGTTTCAATCTTCGTTTCAATCATCCGAATCAAAATTACACACAATTTTAATACTGATTCCGATCATTGTATTGAATTTTGTTTCTATTTCATATAAGCTGTAGTAAAAAGAAATCTTTCAATTTTATTTAGCAAAGTTAGAATGATCCGATTTAGATCAAATATGCACAGTCGACAAATTGTTGCCATCTTGAAGTTGATTTCATTATGATTCTCTCATAGAAAACCTCGTTCCCATTGGCAAACAAATGATTTTTACAATCTTTTCTTGAGGAATTTTTCATCAGCAAAATCATTCATCATAGGCAGCAATAGGTGGTGGTCACTTGGTGGCTACATGACCACCACTACAAGGTGGCTACATGAGAACCTCCCAATCAAGCTTCCAAAATTTCTGGCGAGTCTCTCTCGATATGTGTGGCCTGGCATTGTCCCAATGCAACACAATTTCTCTTATACTCGTATTGGCCAAAGCTGACCACTTTTGGGCGATTGCTTTCATCAGAAGGTTCAATTGTTGATAGGACAGGTTTGTATTAAGAGCCTGGCCGTAGAGGAACAGCTTATAGTAGATGGCTCCCTGACAATTCCACCAAACGCACAGCAAAATCTTAATGACTGGGTGTTTGTCAAACTTTGCGTCAGCTCACCGCGACTCGAACACCCCTTGACAACCTTAATGACCGGGTCTTGATCAAAGTTTGCGTCTGCTCATCGTCATTCGACCACAATTATTTTCGCTTGACACTGTCGTAAAAGATTCGCTTTTCATCAGTCATGGTACGCTTCCAAAATAATTAATAACCGGGTCCGACTCTTGGTCAAAGTTTGTGTCAGCTCACCTCCATTCGACCACCATTATTTTAGCTTGACACTTTTGTAAAAGAATCGCTTTTCATTAGTCATGGTCCGCTTCCGAAATATGTTGATTTGTTTTTGCGATTCAACAGCAATTCGCTGATAGGAATTCAATTCACAAAATTGTTAAGTTTAGAAATTCAGTTCAATCTTCTGCAATCTGCAATCTTCAGGTCCTGGAAAATCGAATCGTGCTTTATCGACATTTTCAATACGGGGAAATCAAGAGCGAGGTGCATTTTTGGCATTAAAATTACCGAAACAGAATCGATAAAACCGAAACTGCACCTGAATGGCTATTACAGTATCAGAACCATAAATACTATTGATATTTTCACCTGCCTGATTTGTTTTTTCGTCTTTATCGCAGAAAATTTCCAAAATATGACGTAATTTATCTTTGCTGGTATTCATCTCTGAGGCGTGCTCAAGCCATACTGGTTTAAGTAAACACAAAACTGTCTCAGTAATTTTTGAAGTATGAAATCTTATGTTTCTAACTCCATCTAGCATAACCCTATCCCACTTATATAACGCGAGATACCAGTTATTAAAGCCAGCTATTGGAAAAATAATAGATTATATTAAAATTATTGGAACTATAGAAAATACGGATAATATTGAGTTGTCGCATGAAGATCGTGGAAGTTTTTTTTGTGATTGATAAAAAATTCTCGAGAAATTTTACCAGGCTTTGGATAAAGAAGCAAATAGCAAGACAAACCAACGTTTTTTTATGATTATTCGAATACAAACGTGGTCGTACCTCCATTTAAGAAGGAGTAAAAAGGACAAATAGGCCATAAAAGACATCACCATTGATGCGGTTTGAAAACTATAACCATTATGTTAGTAATTTAACTAGTTTTAAACAACAAACCAAGATAACCATAATTAACTTTACTAAGTCGCTGATTATATAGGGAACATAAGGATACTGGAGTGATTTTTTAGAAACACAAAAACGAAACGGAATGTATAAATCGATATAAAATTTGTATAACGTTGCTATGTGATAAATATGTAACGTAAATAATAAATCTCTCTGAATAAAGTGAATATTATTAGTGACTTTTAAGTAGATGCGTGACCAGACTGAAAGAATATGACGAATGGTAACACATTTTCGACATCACATATATGATGAAATATATTGAAATAAACGTATAGTAAATATTATTTAGATAATTAACTTTGAAATGTTTTGAAAAGCTAAACAAAATTTGACGATATTAAAGCTGAGAACTTATTGCTAACAAGCATTGCCCGCGAAAACCCTGCCACCATTTGTAGTTGTGGGACTTCCTAAGCTGTACGAGTATACAGACAAATCTGCAATGCATTATTCACACGTGATCCATCGTTTATTAATTGTAGTTCATCAGAAACTATCGCTGATAAGTGGGCAACATCTTGCCGCAGATTCATCACAATTCCATGAATGGTGTATGACTCTGCGTGAAACACACAGACAGATCCCAGCATGATTTTTATAAATTAAAAACATGTGCCATCTATTTTACGGATAGCAAAAAATATTTATATAAGTATATGGGAAACCGAGAGCGATTCATAAACAGCAATTTGCCAAAGTTTTCTAGCAATACCATGAACAGTATTGAAT
>JAHXMU010000714.1:34288-46076 GCA_019455685.1 Philornis downsi | reverse complement strand
AAAAAACATATTCTCGCCTACATTAATATTTGGAGATAATATATATTTGCAAAAAAAACAAACCGCTGTTTTGAAAAATGGGCATAACATATGAACTATACGTAATTTTGAAATGTGCCCTGGTCGTACATCAGCATCTTAATAAGGACAAAAACACAATAACTAATAAACACGACGTTGTCCTAACTCCACTTAACTCGTTTTTCTTTTTAAGCACAAATATAATGTATTGAAAATATTGATAACACTGGCTGTATATATATTGAAGATACTAAAAATATTGAAATATGAAGAAAATATGATTGAAAATATTGGAAATATGAAATATGTATTTATGTTCAATAATTGAAAACCTTACAAAATAACGAAAATATGGCAAATTTTGAAAGAAATGTGAAAATTGATCTGCACTTCGTTTCAATCATTGGCTGTCCATTACACTTGAGTTAGTCTTGCCACATCATAGCATCAGTAACATTTGCACTATGATCACGAGATATATTTTTGTTTCTTATCGCTCTTATACAAAAAATTGTAATTTATTTATTATTTTTGTTTTAGTTTTTCCTTTTTTTATTTGTTACTGTCATGATAATAATAACAGCAATTTTCAATTGTTACATTTCCGTTTCTGTTACGTTTTTCGTTGTCATTTTTCGCTCGTTTTTTGTAATTTGAGTTCACTTTATTATTATCATTTTGAATGAAAATTGTCAGGCGATGGAGGAGGATCGAATAAGTCGGATGGGGGCTTTTTGGGGGTAACGAAATAAGTAAACGAGAACATTACGTCTGTTGGGATAGTTAAAGTGAAACGAGTGGCAACAACCAACCAGCAACAATGAGAAAAAGTTTAAATAAATTCAAACAGACTGATAATGCAAAAATTTCGCATATGTGTGGCAGTATGGCGACGACAATTACGTTACTTAATTTCAGGGACCACAGTGGTTTGCAACATCTCTAACGAGAAGAATTGATGGATATTCCAACATCTGAAACAAGTGATGATATAAGAAATAACTGATCTTGTGTCATATTTCGTTAATTCCAGTACCTCCAAACCAGCATTTTCAAACCATTACATTAAATAGACATGGAATAAAGTAGGAAAACATTGAGAACAGTAATAAATTTCCAAAATTGAGCAAACTTGTTCAAAATTATTTATTACATACGGGGTTCCATGGGGATAGTGAAGAGATTTTGTACAAATGGAGGAAACGAAAGTTATGAATAGTGAATGTTCGAGAGCGATCTCAAAACTTGCTGATATAACAAAGAAGACACAAAAAAGTTGGGAAAAATTGTCTTCGTTTTTCAACATAATCTCCTTTTAGCTCGATATTCTTTCCCCAGCGATATTTAATAGCTTCTTTACCCTGTTTATAGTAAGAACTACTAAACTCCTTGAAATAACCATCAAGACCTCTTCATTGTTGGCAAATCTTTTACCAACGAGCCGTTTCCCGTTCAAGTTTGGTAACAGAAAATAGTCCGAGAGAGCCAAATCTGACAAATTAAATGGAAGATGAAGCAATTCGAACTTTAATTCATTAATTGTAGCCTTCGCATTAGTGGATGTTTGAACTGGAGTATCATCTTGATGAAACAACACTTCCTTTTCCGCCGAATGCGACTTTTATTCCACAATTTCATCACCTAAACGCTGCAATAAATTAGCATAAAATACACCGTTGATGGTTTTTCCTTTCTGAAAATAATATCCATCCATGCGCATCAAAAAAAAAAACCATTACCTTGCCTGCAGATGGAACCGTCTTTGCCTCCTTTAGAAACGATTCTCTCATTCCACTAAACTGCTTTGACTGTTCCTTTGTCTCATTATATAAAATCCGCTTTATTGCGGTGAAACATCGCCAAACACTCTCTTCACTCCATCTTCATGACGCATCTTACGCACAGCTTCCTCATTTTCAAATCTTCGGTCAATATCCGATTTTCACATTCTCTACCCTCATTCTTCATTGGCAAAATCATCCACATTATACAGGAATAGATCACAATCACTTAGTGACAGGTCCGAACTAAAAGACCTCCCAATCAAACTCCCGCAGTTTCTGGCGAGCTACTATCAACTTGTACTGAAATACCTTCATGATGCAGTTTTCTCATCCTCCATTCTTTCGATTCTCCCATCCTCCACCCTCACTCTTCATTGGCGAAGTCATCTACCTTAGACAGGAATACATCATAATCACTTAGTGGCAGATCCGAACTAAAAGATGGATGAGTAAGAACCTCCCAATCAAACTCCAGCAGCTTCTGGCGAGTTACTATCAACTTGTACTGAAATACCTTCATGACGCATCCTCTACCCTCACTCTTCATTGGCAAAATCATCCACCTTAGACAGGAATAGATCACAATCACTTAGTGACAGGTCCGAACTAAAAGTTGGATGAGTAAGAATCTCCCAATCAAACTCCAGCAGCTTCTGGCGAGTTACTATCAACTTGTACTGAAATACCTTCATGACGCATTTTACTCACAGCTTTCTCATCATGCATCCTTTCGATTTTCGCATCCTCCACGCTTCATTGGCGAAATCATCCATGTTATACAGAAATAGATCGCAATCACTTAGTGACAGGTCCGAACTAAAAGTTAGATAAGTAAGAACCTCCCAATCCAGCAGCTTCTGGCGAGTTACTATCAAATTGTACTGAAATACCTTTACTCACAGCTTTCTCATCATCCATCCTTTCGATTTTCGCATCCTCCACTCTTCATTGGCAAAATCATCCATATTATACAGGAATAGATCGCAATCACTCAGTGACAAGTCCGAACTAAAAGATGAATAAGTAAGAACCTCCCAACTTCTCAAGCTTCTCTCGCAGCTTCTGGCGAGGTACTATCGACTTGTGCAGCCTAGAATTATCCTAATGAAATAGACTCACTTAGGAACAAGTCCAAACCAAATGGTGGATGAGTAAGATCCTTCCAATCAACCTCCCACAGCTTCTGGCGAGTTACTACCGACTTGTGCGGCCTGGCATTATCCTAATGAAATAGACTTCCAGCACAGCTGGCCGGTTCTAGACTCTTGCGTTCTTGAGACAGTGTAATTAGTAACAGTATAGGTTCTAATTCAGAATTTGCTATAGTGGACGAATCCTTGCCAATCCCGACGAACACACGACAAAACCTCCTAGACCATAAATCCAGGTTTTTATCGGAAATAGCCCATCTTTCATTGACTATTATAATACGCTTTAGAAATCGATTTTGTAGCTATTCACAAGTCAATGGTAGATGGAAATTCAATCCATGTTGATGTTTTACACTAACTCGTGTGGCTTCTTTTTGTATCCAGCCTTATTCCAGTGGATCCAAACAATCTTTTATGGAATGTTTAGCTGCTGGGCAATCGCGAAAAAGTATTTGTATAATGGTTGGATTTGCAATACTCCAATATTCTGTCGACATTCTCGACAATTGGCTCTCTAGAGCATGACACATCTTTGACAACCAAATTACCAGAATGGAGCCCACGAAACCATCTTTGACGCACGCTCAAACAATACCAAGTCAATCAATCACAAAACTGAGTTAAAAGGTTGTTTTTGTTATTTTCCGAACGCTACCTAAAGTAAGCCGATCGCATTTATACAACCTAAAATATACATGATCAGTGCCATCTATGGGAAAAATAATGCATTTCCATTTAATATAACTTACACAAGGAATTTCATTTATCATCGAACATTTCTAAACCACAGTATTCAAGCTGGGCGTTATAAATGTTTATTGTCACTCAACAGGAGGAAGATTGTTTAAATGATTGGTGGCGTGACGGTGAGAAAGCGGCAACATATACGAGTATAAATGTCTACTGACACCCACAATATATAAAATTACTTAAAGTATAATCTCGGGTATCTCTGAGTTATTACTTAGACGAACCTAACAGCAATCACTTGACAAAGATGGGCATAATGATAATGGGTTTCGGGCCATCATATCGCCGACACACATTCATCTCACTCACCCAAACGATTTACCCTTTCTTTAACTTGCCCGCTTGCCTCTCTCTCTCTCTCTCTTACACACACACCACTGTGTACATACATTATATCATCTTCAATTGCCAGAGCGGCAGATCTATCTGGTTGTTTTTAAGTGAAAAAATATCTGGTTTTCGCAACACCAGCGGACAAGAAGCAAAAAAAAAAAATCGCAATTTCAAAAAACATACATATGCAGGGGGATAGGCAGCTGCTTGCTTGTTATTCAACTATTACAAAACTTATTTATTGTGCGGTCTCTATTAAATACTATTAAATATTTCTCCAAAATACAACAAGAAAATCAGGCCGTATAAAAATATCTTGTCATTAGATAGAATATAAAGCAAGCAAAGTTTGCATAGTCTGAATGTTTGCTATAGTTCGATAGCTGCTCCATGGATTAGATGTGTAGTATCATTTGTCGCATGCTTTAAGTATTATCGTAATATATTCGCAAGCATTTTTTCTCACTCCCTCTCTCTCTCCTCCATCTCTCTGCTGATATATTGCAATAAGCATCTGTAGAGCTTCGTAGTGTAAATGTAGAGAGCTTTTTCGTCTTTAGTTGTTGCTAAGTTATCAAGAATTGTAACGGAAATTTGAGATAATCTACGGCGTCGTCCATGCGGTGTAGAAGAAATGAAAGTAAAGTGCGGAGAATGTAGAAAATTAATACTTATAATTATAATCTCGTAATGTTGCTAAGTAACGGTTCTTGGAAGAAAGTGAATCTTAACTTTGGTATTTAGTATGATTTTCAAGAAAAGAAGGGGTTAGGCGGAAAAAAATGTGAATAGGAAACAATTCTACTAAATGGCATTGTTAAATTCAACCAATTGCTTCAAATATTGAGATCTATCAATGAAGATTTGAGTGGGAACTTTTTGTGACTCTGATTGTGTACAAATTCTTAAGAAATTTCAGTTAACTTTCAATAAAGGAGCGGCATGAGATGCCGACGGTTTTTTGCGGCTGCCCGAATACAAGCTTGATCGTACTGCCATTCCCAAAGGAACAAAAACAACAAATCAGCCATAAAAATTATCGGTATTGATGTTGTTCCAAAAAATATATGACCATTATGTCCATCAATTAACCAGTTTAGACAGCGTGGAAAGATGAAAATAATTGATTATTCAGGCATTGATTTGACGATAATAGCAGTACATTCGATCTAAAAGTAGCAAGAAGACAAATTAAGCCAAAGAAAAAATATATAATTTTTAGGGCCATCAAAGTTATTGTTCTTACAGAGAAACTAAACATAATGGAGGGACTCCTTAAAACTGCAAGAAATTTAAATTATGAACAGAATGACATAATCATATTTTTATAATGTTGTTAAGCGAGAAATCTCGGAATGAAGCGAATCTTATTGCTATCATTCAGTACGATTTCCAATTAGACACGGGTTTGGAATTGACAAATACTTATAAATTCTGAAACCCGGACATATTTTTTCGTGAATTGTCTTCAATTTTGTGAATATTATCGGTTTTGTCGTGAAAAATGTTATTGAAAGATCTTTTAGATACTGATACATTAACAACGCCTTATCAATTTCATCTTACGCCCTGGTTTGTTTTTGTAGTTATTCGAATTTATACGTGATCGTACCTTCATGTTAATAGAAGCAAAAAAGACGAAAGAGATCCGTAAAAATCTTCAATAATAGCGTTAACAAAAAAAAAAAAAAAAATTTGATAAATTATGCCATGGACCTTTTCTGGTCATTCGAATTCAAAAGAAATAGTATATTCAGAAAGAACCATGTCTTGCCCTCAGAAAATATTATGTATTGCGTTGTTCGAAAAATTCGTTCAGC
Source organism: Philornis downsi (assembly GCA_019455685.1). Lineage (NCBI taxonomy): Eukaryota > Metazoa > Arthropoda > Insecta > Diptera > Muscidae > Philornis > Philornis downsi. The sequence continues at coordinate 40,217 of JAHXMU010000714.1, read as the reverse complement.
TTTTAAAAGAAAAAAGAAATTTATATACAAGAAAACAATTATTTTAATCTATTATATAATAATCTCCCCCTTTTTTAATAACAATTATTTTAATCTATTATATAATAATCTCCCCCTTTTTTAATAACTTCTTCCCACCTCTCTGGGAGCTTTTTAATTCCTCTCTTATAAAACTCTCGTGGTTTTTCTAAAAAACAGCGTTCAATTCGATATTTCACTTCTTCATCGTTATGGAAATTGGAATTTTTCAAGTGGTTACTCAGACTGCGAAACAAGTGATAGTCGGACGGGACGAGGTTTGGTTTCTCACACAAGCTCTGACAGTTTCTGACGGGACCGCAAGGCAGGGTGAGCAATAAGCGAAATACCCACACATCGAGGTTGCTCACAAATCCGAGCTCTTTTACAACCCTGTGAACGGTTGAAACTGATTTTTTGATTATTTCAGCTATTTCCCCAACTGCTTAAGGGATATTAACAATATTTAATTCTCTCACTTCTTCGGAAACAATTTCTTTTGGTTGTCCTGATCTGGGAGCGTCCGTTACGTAGAAATCGCCCGTGTAAAATCTTTCAAACTATATCTGGTAAGTTCTTTCATTTGGTCCGTTTTCTTTATAAACCGATTTTATTTTTCGGCTGGCTTCAGCAGCCGTTTTTTCTTTTCGGAAATAATACAGCATAATATGCCTCAAATGCTCTTTATCGCTCATTTTTTCCACTTTTTAAAACTTTTTTTTAACGCTATAAGCACTCACGACTAGAACGAGAACACAAGTAAACAATGGTAAACAGTTTAGGGAAGAGGTGGGAGGAAGTTATGATAGTGTTTGGAGGAACTTTACGTCGTAAGAAGTGATGTATGATGAACTAACGAAATAACTGAACGAACTTATTGAACAACCCGATACAACACATCCATCAATAGGACCCCATACTGAGAGAGAACTTTTTTTTTTACGAAATTCATAGTCTTCTTCATGACCATTGTTAATGAAGCATTAAGTCACAAACCCTATTCAAATGTGGTCATAATTCTGCTCTGATAGGGGCCCAAAAGTCCACAACCATAGCAATGTTTCACCATAGTAACATTCCAGCTCTAAGTGTATATTTGAGTCCACTATTCCTTAAATTTTTCAAGCTGATAACTTAGTATGAATTGTCCAACCGTTCCAAATAGCTCTCTGCATCGTTTCCTTCAAAATCACTTCTTTAAGTCGGAAAATAGATAACCTAAATATTAACCTAAAATTTGCGAATATGCTGAAATAGAGAACAATTCATGATGAAATTCCATGAACAGCCGATTCTATTGGTAGAAGCCGTCAAATGGGGACGTTTTTCTTTTAAGATGTAACCGAAGCGATCAAACAAGACTGCCTAGGAATGAACATTGATAGCTTCCTCCTTAAATTGGTTGCATCCTTAAAAAATGTTACCTTTCCAAACCGACTTCATAGTCTTCGTCTTTTTAGCTGATAGTTCAGCTCCTGCTTGTAAAAAACATTTCAACAACAGCCATCGAGAAGTCAAAATCACATTGTGTTGTCCGATTATACTAAAAATAAGACTGGGAAATTATATTTAATTTAAATTCCATTGGTAATTATCATTCCATTCCTATAGTAGTTATCATTATTTTACCAAAAGCGAAGAAAATTTTACATTCCATGAATAGCTCCTCTATAGTTTTTTACATTTAGCAAGCTTACACGCCACAATCTATTTTCAGACTCGCTCAAAGAAACCTATAATTTAATGACGCTTGCAGGGGCCGCTTTGAGACATTTTTACTAGACTTTTCGACTACTTGAAGTGTGGTGCATCAGACACATCACGGTAGCCGCCACTCAAAGAACGATGAATGTCTGTATCAGGACTCGAACCCGTGCTCCATGCTTACATGCCAAATAGTCGCATGCTCTAACCATCGTGTCACTGCCGATCATAACCAAATAAAGTTTTGATAAAACTATGAGTCTCCTGGATAATCGATTTGAATGATAAAAAGTTGGTTTTCTGATTATGGTAGTGGTCGTACATGTACCAATGACGATGGTTGCCACATAATTTTCATCGACTGCTTTTACAAAGGAAAAAAATCAAAGAGGAATATTATGACAACAAATCAAAACGATGAAATAAATATTAACATCTCTCATAAATGTGATTTCACGACAAAGTCGGAGTAATGAGACATAACAAGCTCGATTTCTCGTTGAAAGTTAAAATTGTAGTAAGAAAGGAAGTTTGCTTCCTCACTGTTAGCCTTTAACGGAAAATAGTCTTTTAGCTAACATTTTTCATGAATTTAATTTTAAATGTTTATGGTTTTCCGCCAACGGACTACGGAAATTTTATCTATATAAACATCTCTTTTTCATTAAATAATTACCTATCAAAACAATTCAAATTTTCCCCTCATCCCAAAAAACATTGTATACAAATTATCAAAGTTATGCTTGGATGAGCTTTTAACGCAAATATAATGGAAAACATAATACGAAAATGTTGAAAAAACATTATTAACCAATTTTTTATGTAAAAAGCAGCAGATGAAAAAAAAAGTTAATGAACTTTAAACTTCAAAACTTAACGAACAAAAATGATCTCAAATGGACTGAAAAATGGCAGAAAAACAGCAAAGCGTAAAATAAAACATAAGGAAGCAAATATTTAAAAAAAAAAACTAACGCAAAAAACCAAACAATGGGTTCCCAAATAAAAAACAAAAACGTAATATGGAACCTCCAGTAAAGTACAAATATGTACGTACAAGCAGCAGTATTTCATATTTACGATGTCATATTTATTTAACAATTGTTTAAACAAAAAAAAAAAAAAAAAAAAAAAAAAAAAAAAAAAAAAAAAAAAAAAACATTAAAACTGACAAAAAGCTAACAAACTGCACACGTCAGTTAGTAAGACAACATTGAAATGATGTCTTGGCTTAAGTAAATACGTTGGTAGAGGAGATGACTTTTGGAGGTAAATTTAAAAAAAAAAAAAAGAGTCACAAACTTCCAGCTGTCATAAACAAAAGATTAAACACTTCTAAACAAACAGAGAAGTTAGAACCTCAAAATGATTCACATGGAATACCAAAAAACGCCGTTTGGATATTAAAAATATTTGCAATCTTGGAGTGCTAAAAACGTTGAAAAAAATTGGAAACTTTGAAAAATATAATCATTGCTTAGCAAGAATATGCCAAATCGGAACACACCAAATTAAGGTGTACATTCAATCTCGAAAGTACCCGGAATTGGTCAATAAAACACAAAATTTATTATTCATTCAAATTTATTGCATCACAAATTTGTTGTATCGTCTTCAAATTAAATCCTTTGCGAAATATTACCATAATCCCAACGAATAACCCAATCATCAAGACATTTATCAATCGCACTTCCAGAAAAGGCTTCAGTTCTACCCACGAATTCTAATTTATGTCTTTCCTATACTGAAAACGGGTTATAGTTTCAATTTAAGAGGGGGAGAAAGAGAGAGAGAGAGAGAGAGAGAGAGAGAGAGAGGGAGAGAGAAAAAAGTCAACTGCAGCCATATCGGGTGAATGTAAATCAAACTGTTCGATGATATTTGTAGAGTTTTTGGTCAAAAAGTAATCCACAATGATAGGCTTGTTAAATGACGCATTAAAAAGGGTTCAAAATCTGTCTAGGCTGTATTAATACCCGAATAATATTCCTTAATAATAATATTCTGGCCTTTTTAATCGAATTTGGTCTCTTAAACACAGCATAATACTCGAATAATATTCCTTACGCGGGCGGCCCCAAAACAAAGCGACCTAACAAAGAAAACGCAAAATAAGTTGGGATTTTTTTTTTTTTATTTTTTAATATAACCTTCTTTCAACTCTATACACTTTTTCCAGCGATATTCAATAGCTTCTGTAACCTGTTTATCGATAAATAAATATAAATAGCCATCAACCGCAGGCTCCACCTATTTATTGTTAGCAAATCTTTTATCAAATCTTTCTCAAGTTTAAAAAGAGAAAATAGTCGATTGTGAACTGGAGCCTCAGTTTGACGAAACAACACTTTCTTTTTTGCCAAATACAGCCTTTTTCCGTTGGAATGACCAGGCTTTTGAAATACTACCAGAACTTAGTATGAAGAATTGTAGGAGGAGCGCAGAAGATCGGAGCGCTTGAAATTATTTTCTGCGAGCGGCTTATAATAGATAAGGATGTATATTCAAGTCGCCATCTAAGAGGAAGTCTTTTTCCCATAATTTCATCACCTAAACGCTGCAATAAATTAGCTTAGGTAGTATGTGAGTGTAATTTCTCTAAGTGTATATTCTAGAAAGATCATCATTGCCGCTCCCAGAACATTCAAGTATGATATATGTAATCTCCTTTCCTTTTTGTCTGTGGGTGGGACTTTTCTAGAATTACGTTTACGACAGTAAGTTATGTTTGCTCCTCTCACTTCCATCTATTGTTATCTCCTTCTCACTTGTTATGTAAATAAGAACATTCTATTCGCTATTGATGGTTTTTCCTTTATTACGATAATCAGCAAAAAAAACCCATGCCTATCCCAGACACCATGACCTTGCCTGCAGATGGAACCGTATTCACCTTCTTCGGATTCTCCCATTCCAGTCCACTGCTTTGAATGTTCTCTTGCCTCAGGTGTGAAGAGGTGGGCCCATATTTCATTCATGGCTATAAATCGACGTAAAAGTTCGGCTTTATTGCTGTGAAACCTCGCCAAACGCTTTACTAAAACATCTTTACGACGCTGTTTTTACTCTGTTGAAAGGAAACGCGGCACCCATCTTGCGCACAGCGTTTTCATCTTCAAATCTTCAGTCAATATACTATGTATAGCACTTTTTGAAATGCCTATAATTTCAGCTAGCTTGCGCAACTTCAGATGACGATCATCAGATATCATTTTGAGAAGTTTCTTAATCGTATATGGCGGTGACACCTCAATTGGTCGATCACAATGGAGTTCGTTTTGGCAGCTCGTACAGCTTCGATTAAACTCCGCTACCCGATATTTGTACAGTCATAAACGAGGGAGCAGACTCAGACCCAGCATAGAATGTAGCTCGCCCTTAATATTGGTTGGACTGAGACCTTTCAAATGGAAATATTGAATTAGACAACAGTGACCAATTTTTTCCATGTTTACAAATTCACTGAGATCGCTTACTTTTGATAACTTAAATAAAAATAATAAACAACGTGGCGCCTTGAAACTTAAAACATATGTTTTATAAGGTTGACACTTTTCAATAAAATAATTTTTCTTTTTTCAAATTGCTGGCAGCATCGATACGTCAGTTCGGCTAGTTCTGGAACCGGCCTTTTGTTTACCGTCTGTCATCTTGGCATTATAAGTGCACAATCAAAGAATACAGTCAACATTACCTTACCTTACCTTTTGATCGAATATTTAATATTTGGAAACAATTTGTATAGGAATTACCAGAAAAACTGAGGTCATTTGATTCACATTCAAAATTCCCCGATATGATTTGCATCAAATTTTAAGAAGTTTTATAAATATTCAAGATAGTCCCCATATATTACAAATGTGAATGTAATGCAAATAAAAGATCTTCCAAAAATATTGCAAATTGAAATGTTTAATATTTATCATTTACAAAATCTACCTCTCCCCTGTCTAACATCGACCACGAAGGTCAAAAGCTTTGTATTTTACCTTTAACTAAATTCCTTACGTCTCCATTACCAACAATTATCCCAGCTCGTTAACAGAAAAAACAAATACTATTACACGATGGCCATTACCAAATTAAATTCCAGTTACTGTTCATGGCAGTAATGATGGCCACTGACCCTGAGGTAAAATGGAAAGAAAGATGTAGTCGACGATTACGTTGTCGAATGCGAGTAAATCCCAACTATCTGACCAAATTG
>JAHXMU010000714.1:7572-24288 GCA_019455685.1 Philornis downsi | reverse complement strand
ACATTCACAATGGTAGCTACATTTTCGACAGGCTTTCACAATGTAAGCTAAAAATTTGTTCGAAAACTTTCAATCCCATACAGTACTTGAAGTAGAATTTTTTTTTTTTCGCAGAAATCTTTATGTGAAACGCCTTGAGAGGAAAGGAGTGGACAGCTTGAAGCTTCCGGAGTTATCAAGACAAGACTTTTTTTTGACAAACCGCAAAAAGCATTCCAATGTCGATCTCGATGCCAACTTAAGTGGATGGCTTAGTAGCACGACTACAATACCCTAGACAACTACGTCGACAGGGGAGTTAAATCGAAAATAGAAATATGTATGTACACCAAAGTATTCGCAAATATGAGATAGAAATACAGTTGTGAGGACTAGGGCTGGTCATCTTTTAATCCGTTTTAAAAACTGGCTCTGACAGTAGGCTCAATGAGTAAATATTACTCTTTACCATTGCGTTATTCGTTTCTTTGTTTACAGTTTTATGACAACTATCTCTGCATGAATTGAAATTCATATTCGATATATAAAACAGCAGCTTAATCAAAACTTCATGTGCAAATTACGATCATAATATTTTACTTCCCATAGGCTCAATAAAATACTATTTGCTGTTTACCATTGTGTTATTCGTTTCTTTTTTTTAGTTTTGTGACAACCATCTTTGTATAAATTGAAATTTATTGAGCGACACCTATCGCACACAATTTGTACTAATATAGAAAACAGTGGCGACATGCAAAGCCATGTTACATAACTCGATAAAATACGATATTTTGGCGTCTGGCAAAAGTTTCTGATAAATGTTATTGTGCATTTTTCAACAATGTCTTCAAAAATATTAGATTGTCCTGATATTTTCCATACTAAATTAAAACAGGTCGTGGTTAAGGAATTGGTAGACTATTGTGGTGCGATAAATATTACTATATTGCGTAATTGCGTGATTACTAGTTCCAGCCCTTTCTTTCTTTGAACGGCAGTCACTTCGATGTGCTAACGAACACTTCTAGTGGTCGAGGGAAATCGACAAGTATAGTAGAGGCTTCTACATTTTATTTAGGATAGTCCAGATTGAATCTCAAGTGTATGTCTCTGTATTCCAAATTTAATACCAGTATATCTTGGAAAACACATAAGATGTAATTGTAGTATATCTTGAAAACCAGATAAGATGTAACAATTCTTATAAAATGATTACATCAGATTTAATTGTAACAATGCGTAGGCTGCCAAACTATTGCTGCCAGATATAGTTTTTTTTAAGAACTTTTTTCCAACTTCGAAACAATATCTCGAGACCTGTAAACATCTTTAAAAAACTTTTTCCAATTTTAAAATCGCCCTGACTGATGTGGTATAGATTCCCCGGCATATTAAATATTAAATACAAATTTAAAATCGGAATCAAATAACAAAACTGACCTATGGTAGCAAATCTTAGGAAATTATCACATGTTGTGGGTTTTATTTAAATATTTTAGGCAATTCGCATTAACTAAAATGACGAACGTGTCATCTATTGCGAACTACTACTATAATTCATGAATCAGTGCGTGCCGTGACAAACAGAAATATTCGGCATTTATTTCTCTAAAATATCTTGGACATTAATGTTAGTGTAAAAATGATTAAGACGTTATGAACTTTTTGCATCTCATGATGAGTTGCGCCACCTATCGCATGCAATATGCACTGTTCTGAAAACTATTGACAACATCCACTTAACCATAATTCAACTTTCATGGGCTATCGCTCGATATTGTCGTTTCAAAAGGTATGCCTATTTTTCTTATATTCAATTTTGTCGCAAAACAAGATAGTCCCAACTACTCAGCCATTTCCTCCCTATTATTACGGCAAAATGTCCTTTACGTATGGTGGTTTATTAGTAGATTATTGTATATTACTAGTAGTTATTCGTAGAAAAATGATTTGTTAGGTGGTTGTCACAGACCTCAGTGTTACTCATTAAGAGGATTCGAGCATCATTTATCGCATAAAAATTCATTTATTCTTGAAACTATCCCATCATCATTATGCATCACAGTTTAACTTTAATCGATTGCGGAATATTTTCATTTCAGAATATACTGGGTTATCCATTTTTCGGTTTCAAAAGTATAGTTAAATAAAACACACATAAACTTTTATTTCATTATAATGCTTGGAAAGTATTATGTACAAAATACAATATTATTTAAATGACGGTCCCTAGATTGATTTCAGCCATGGATCCTTTTTAAGTTGGTTGCCCACTTCTCCGCACATTTCTGGCGGTATCTCAGCGATAACCTGACGAATGTTGGTTTTCAAATGCTCCAACGTTTGAGAATTATCCGCGTAAATGCGGTGTTGATGTGGCCCTACCAAAAAAGTCTAACGTCGTCAATTCGCATGATCTTGGTGGGCAATTGGCATCGTCTAAATATGAAATTACGCTTTCTGGAAACTACTCATGCAATACAGCCAAAAGCGGTCGTGTTGTATGTCTCATGTTTAAACCACATATCGTCTAGTTCATAATCTTCAATTGCAAGCCAAAAAAAGTCGATTATCATACGGTCATAATTCCTTGCACAGTAGGTTGATTATGACCATCATAATGACCTCGTATTGCACGAAAATTGCCCACGTTTGAATCACCACATTTGTAGTTAGTTTTAACTATTTTTACACGTTCTTCGATTTGTTAAACACATTTGTAGTTAGTTTTAACTATTTTTACACGTTCTTCGATTTATTAAACGATCCATATTCGTAAATGGTAAACCTTTCACATAATAAATAGCACAGGTAAACCCTTCACTAAATAATAGCTGGCAGCCTTGCTAAACCGCCGATTTTGAAACAACTAAACGGATAATCTTGTACATTCGTTTTACTTTTCGATACGGCAGTGGTTAAGAAGTTAAACAGTTCTAATGTTAATTGGAATGGCTTGAGCGCCACCTATCGTATGAAATTGGTTTCTTTCTCCTGTGTTATGGATGTAGAACATACAGCCATTTCAGCTAAAACGTCTTTCTTTCTTACTTGAAAAAAATATGATACGGCACAACACTCACTCGCATCCTGAAAAATGTTTGTAACAATTTTGTTCTACGATTTCTGAGTACGAGTATATTAAGGATTCCCCAAAATGACCCGTTTTTCAGCCTAATACATTTTATTTCCCAACATTTCTTTGTTAGCACAACATTTTCTGACGATATTGCTGTACTTCTATTAGCAATATCGTTACGTTTATTACTGTGAACCCCATTTTAATTCTTTCCCAGAAACACCTCCGAAATAGCTGTCAAGCTCTCAATGAAGAAAGAAAAAAATGTTTTGTTTTGTGGCTTCCTCCGCTGCAGTCCTTTTAAATAGCTACATTTTATTAGTCCGCACACATCATCATAAATTTATGCATTTTTTCAAAATATCCCGAGATAAATTTTATTTATGCTGTTAAATACCTGTCAACACGTCGGACATGACCAGTCATAAAATGTTTTCAAGAATTATGGAGAGCAGCGTGTACTATTCAAAATGGCATTTCATTTGTATCTTCCCCCCCACTCAGTCTGAAATTGTAAATTTGTTGATTCTTTGTTTAAAGCACAAAAGAACAAAGCAGCAGCAACAGCAGCAGTAATACAGTAGTAGTGACAGTTAAGCTCCAATTGTTTATTATAATAATTTTGCTGTCAGACACTCTGAAAGAATGAATACAATAGTTGGAGGAGGTTGGATGATATCAAGACACTCTCGATTTCCATTTAAGGAAATCTAGAAGAGGTGGCCGTGGGGGAGCTACATAGGATTTTACATTTACAATGGAATTATATAGTAGACCAGTAGCCAGTAGGAAGGCGAGAATTATAAAGGCAAATACTAGAGAATCTAGGTTGGAAGAATCAAAGTGAATCATGTTATTGGGATTTAGATTTCACACAACATTTTCCTAAGGATTATAGTGATAACACAAAAAGTTGAAGAACTAAGAGATTGCAATAATAGTTTGAAAGTTCACGTGCATGAAGAAAATATGCGCACATTTGCGCGACCAAGTTGGAAAGGTGGCCATTGTTTTTTTATAATACTGGAATTGATACAAACAAGAGCGTCATAAGAGCGACGCAACGAGAGAGCCACAGACAATGATAAACTTAACACATGTGTCAACAAGTTCCGGAATCAATGATTTCAACAAAACCTTGATATTCTTCTTAAAAAGTGGCAACGTTTTAAAGACTTGCCATTTCGATCTTAAGTTTTTTGATATATCGATGTATCACTTATCGATGGTTTGCTGATTTTAAACGAGGCCGTACATGCACCAATGAAGGTAAACGCAAAGGAGTTTGCAGTAGAAACCACAACAAAAAAATCACGAAAATGATTACCGATAATCGAAAAGTGCAGTTGCAGAAGAGAGTTGGTATCATAAAGGTACCAAAAAGGCAGTGTAGTCACTAATTTGCCCGAAAACTTGGGCATGAGAGAAATGTGTGCCATATGAGTGTACTGTTTCAGAGCGATATTTGGGACAGTTTGAAAGCAATAAACAATATGTTTTTCAAGCATTACGACGAACACGATTTCAACGCTACGCTATTGAATGAAGCAGCAGTCCTTTGAGTTTTATTTAAATGCAGAGTCGGCCTATACGATTCTTTGATTAGCTTGAAAACAACAGATAATATCAAATATTACGATAATAAGTACTCAATGTCCAATTTGTTTTTTATAAGAAGAATTGAAGTTGGAATTGCTATCCTATTCTCAATGTAATCTAGATTGTTCGCCAACGACCATTATTCGTTTGCAAATCCCAAAAGGATACTCCAAGAAACAGTATTTGGATCCAACTTAAAGAGAACTTAAAGAAGTAATGCTAAAGCAAGTAGTTTATTTGATTTACGTAGTACAGGAAATAGAATGTGCAGTAAAATTCATCGTTTACGGAGAAATGTGACACGCAGCATCATTATGTTGAAATTAGTTGCCTTCTTCTTTCATTGTTAAGCAATTCTAGGATATTGAAAGCTTTATCTGTGCAAAAAGAAATCTGGTGTCATAATACAGGACGAAACTATGACGAGTTATTAATGGAAGTTTCCTATTTTTAAAAAGTCAACAATTTCAAAATGATCTCTCTCTCTCTCGACGATTTTATAACCTTTCCCTTGCAGCCCAATGTTTCAACATCAAATTCACCCACTTATATTGAAAATTTGTCATCCATATAAAGTTGTAAGCATTTGATAAGTGGAAACTCTTGTTGAAGCAAACGCTGTTATACAGAAATCACTGCCTATCTGTCCATGTGTACCGTTTAGGCTCACAAACTTGTCATTCAGCTGTGACAGCACCTTGGCAAATGGTTGCTTTGACTTCACAGGGCGTTTAATAATAGTACGAGTTATGGGTGATAGGAGGCGGAATATAGCTAATTCCATTATTTTGTTCATTAGTTTTTTTTTTTCTTTTTTAAATTTCCTTTTGTTGCTGAGAGTAGTATACGTTTTGGTTAGTTCCTACAAGCATTGTTTTGTACCAAAAAAAACTCTCACATTTTCTATCCCAATTGCTAAAGACAAGAAAAATAAAAATACGTTTTTAAGAAACTCGTTTCTTAGGTAAAAAGTGGCATCGCGATGAATGAAGTGAAATGGAAATATGTTAACACATTTTCCTTTCTCTGTGTAACGATTCGTGGCACAATTTCATGTATTAAATATTACCCAAGTCAAATATGACGTATCCTGTCATCCTTACGGGAGACGAAATTTATACACCAATGTGATTTCATCGGGGCGTTTCATAAAAGCGCGTTTATCATTCATCCGATTCGCAAATTTGTGGCATATTAATCGGAGATTGATTCTAATATATTGCACATTGTACATGATAGATGGCGCACGAAACAATTTGGCCGACTCTTGTACATGTATCCAATGAGAACCCATGAACTATTCAACGAATTAAAATGAAATTTGAGCAAATTATGTCTTATGTTTTGCGAAGTATTTTAAAATGGGACATATTCTGTTTAGTTTTGTAATTGCGTTCACTACGTCCTTTTTTCCTAAACAGTACGCTTTATTATGTGTGATAGGGGTGGACTAGTTAATTTCATTATTTTATTAGTTATATCCTATGGCTTTACCTTCGTTCTACTATATCTTAACTTCTTTCTGTTATTCCTTTTACAAGTTCCACAAACTTTGAATGCTTTTCACATTAATTTCCAAGATTTCCCAGGCTGAAACTGCATTTTCAAAAATTCGATATTTCTTAACCGTTTTTCGTGTTTTTCGTATGCTCACATACTGCTCATATGATTCTAACTAAAATTAGGCAAGTTGTTGTTTATTTGCCTAAGATTATTTCTAAGATAGTTCAAATTATATTCGATAGAGGGGGGCGTTCATGACTTAGCTTAATAATTCTTGTGAACTATTTTATTGTTGACAGCTATATTGCAAGAGCTGTGATGTAAATTGAATGTATTTATCTATATGTTTCTCATAGGCTCACATAACGTCATTATTTCTTTGTTTCTTTGTCACAGATTATTTCTAAGTTAGTTCAAATTACGTTCGATAGGGGGAAGGGGGCGTTCATGACTTAGCTTAATAATTCTTGTGAACTATTTTGTTGTTGAAAGCTTTATTGAAAGATCTGCGACGTGAATTCAACTTATTTATCTGTGTGTTCCTCATAGGTTCCGTCCTTCCGACTCTGTTGACATTTTGACAAAGTCTTACTTATTTGCAAAAGATTATTTCTAAGCTAGCACAAGTTATGAGTGACAGGTGCGCCGTAGTTAATTCCATAATTCTATTTCATCCAGTTTGTTTGTTTTCCAATTCATTTGGGGTTTTTGTTTCTCAAGGATAATAAACTATTTGCCTCCTCTTTGTGTATCAATGTCCTATTTGAAATTTGCACAATGGCTTAATAGTTGTTTTTTCGTAATAATAAGGAACTCCTCCAAATTTGCACAATATTGTAATTAACCAATATTTATAGAGCAGTCATTTAACCGAGACATCGATACGCGTTAAATGGGCTAACAAGAGACGATTACAGTAACCCAGTGGGGGCCAACACAAAGGAAGAAAAACAACAAAAGCTCTTGTAATAACAACAATGAAAATGATTAATTATAACTGCCAGTTAAAATAAATACACTTTGTGAATGGCGTCAGTAAGACAATTGGACGAACGAATGGAGTCATAACATTAAGGCCTGGGTAAAATCACCAAATCGTTGGCGGATGACGGTGGCAGTGATGGTGGCGTTGGACTCTGTTGGCGCTGGTCGACAAATAGATTAACAACCATTGTTACAAACGCCAATTACCAATTGTGATAATCGTTGTAAACATTACTATAATATGGATTTTGCAATGACGACGACGATTATGTATAACATTCGGCAGAAACATAAATAAACTAAGCGTATTACATTGCCAACGGAAAATCGTACATATTAGAGCCAAAAAAAAAAACAAAAATCATTAAGACGTATTGAAGACAACGAAAAACAAAAACTATATCGAATTATTGGCAATATTTTGCTAGGAGTTTGGAAAAAAACCGTTTGGAATCGAATTGAGAGAGAAAAAATGGAGCGTAACGCAAGCAGGAAAGTTCACCATTTACTGGGACGGTTTCGAAAATACACAAAATCGAAATAAGTTTGGTATTTCAAAATTATTGCCAATATTTTAACAGTTTTCATTGTTTTTCGGTTTTATATTTATTTTTGTTTTATGCTCTCACATCAACAATGGTGAGGTAATTAAAGAAATACAAACACAATTAGTAAACCAAGTTTTTTCTGGAACTCATCTTTTTTTCTTCTGGCGTTGAGGCTGTCTTTCATTTAACAATTTGATTTTTTTTAGGTTTATGTTTTCTCCTGAATGTTTACTTATGCGTAAAATTATGGAAATATTTCTTTAGACAAGTGTACCCGATTTACGCACCACATGTTTTTTTTTTGTTGATATATTAAAAGATCCATATTGTTGCGTATGTTTATTTAATACTATATTAAAGGCACGTCGAAGGAAATGCCAAGCAAACCATATCAGCATATTAACATATTGATATGAAATGTTTTAAACTGTCCTCTCCAAAGCATGACTATGACGACATTCTACAAAGCCAATAACTGACTAAGAGGTGATAGGTAGGTAGCTAACAAAATAAAAAATCACTCGGTTGCCACCTATAGTACATTAATTGTACTAATGTAGCAACTACATCGCTACTGGATTTAATTGCAATTGAATGGTCCTCATAGGTGAATAAACCCAACACACAGACACACACCGATTTTGAAAAAGAATATAGGGGCCAGGATGATATGATCCACCTGTATTTTATCCCTAAAATTGTTATTCAATGTCTCAAAGAAGATGGTTAGGCAGTTTTTTTCGAATGCAATATTCACTGACATATATTTTTAGAACTTTCCAAAGGTCATGCCCACAATTGAAACGATCTACGATGTAATTTTCCCTATTAAAAGTATCTTTCAAAATATCTGGGAGGATCTAAAAAACAACTTGCAAACATTTTCCTACTTTGAACGCATTTTCAAAACACTTTTCAATATGAAAAGCGTTTTTCAAGGCCACCTGAAAATTGATTTCTCAAAACAATTTATATATAAGAACTTACAACTTTTCTATACGAAATATATCTTCTAAGCCACTTTTCTATATTCCAAATGAAAATTATATATGTTTTCCAAGACATGTATGAAAATTTGTTTTCCGATGCTCTTTTCTATAAAAAAAGGTAGTTAAAAGAAATCTCTCTGTAAGAAAAGTGGCCCACGATACAGTGAAAATGGTTTTCGATGACACTTCTCTATAAGAAACTATCTCCCAAAACTTTTCTATACGTACGAAAAGTGTCTTCCACGACACTTTTCTGTACACACGAAAGGCGCCTTCCACATCACTTTTCTGTATAGACGAAAAGTGTCTTCGACGACACTTTTCTATACATATGAAAAGTGTCTTTCACGACACTTTTCTATACATACGAAAAGTGTCTTCCACAACACTTTTTTACACGAGAAGCATCTTCCAGGACACTTTTCTATGTACGAACTGTCTCCCACGATACTTTTCTTTATGAAAAGTCCCTTCCAAGATATTATAAATGTTTTTCCTTCCATATACAAAAAATTTCACTGGGTTATCATCGTTTTCTGCTTAACTTTATTTTCTCATTTCTGTGAGTTGTGCACAAAAAAAGGAAAACGTAAAGTAATTTACTTAAATTGAAATCAGGTTAATGACCGCCGCTTCTTATTTGTGCTTAGAGTTTATTTTAAGGTTTTTTTTCGTTCTTACTTCAGAGAAAACAATTCAGAACTTCGCAAAAATTTATGCTGCTAATATGTCTGCCCTCACTTTGTTTCCGTCAATATTCAGAGGCGATTTAACTGAAAAGTTTTGAAGCGAAATTTGTACAGAAAATGCAATATAAACAACAATGCAAATTAAGTCAAAACAGATAAATTTGCTACATAGGCAAAATTAAACTTTTATGAGTTTAACGCCCACAATTGATGAGGTAAGCAAACAAAGGCAAAATTTAAAAATAAAATTAATTTAAAATGATTGACCCAGAAAGTAAAAAATGTTGAACAAATATTAATATGCAAAAATTTCGTAACACCACATGTATAGAAATGGGATAGAAGGCACATTCACCGACTACAAGTCAATTTGTATTACACATTCTGTCAAAAATGTACTGGGAATTGGTTAGTAAAACGCAAAATATTTGTCATCCATTCAAATTTATTATATCGGTTTAGAAGTAGGGCCTCTTCAAAATAATAATCAAATTCATTTTCATCAAAACACATTTTCAAAGGCATTTCTCGGAAAAGACTTCAGTTCTCTTTTATGTCTTCTATCGACTGAAAACGGGCAACTTGAAGTGCAATTTGGATTTTGGAAAGAGAATGAAGTCAATCGGTGAAATGTAAGGTGAATACGGTGATTGTTCGCTCAAGTCTTTGGCCAGAATTCGTTCACGAACAAAATCTTCTGAGAAAAATTAAAAAAAAAAAAATAATTTAACATGATACAAAATACGGCCTTTTTTACGAATTTGACCTCTCAAATGCCCCACAATGCCAAATTGTCATTATTTATTTACCGTCTGACCTACTAGTAAAGATTCCGAGTGCACAACACCGCGATAATCAAAGAAAACGGTCAACATTACTTCATTGTTCCGGTTTTGGCTCAGTTGGAAGGCAGCATTCCGAAGCTGGTTCACTTTCAAGACTTAAATCCATGTCGTACCCCAAAAGCAATCATAGGTTTTTGTAAATTTAATGACTTTTACGCGGTTGCGTTATTTTTTTTTTATTTAAGTTTTTTGAAACCGCATTTCGAACACTTTGAAGGCACTGTACCGCTCATATGCCAACATTTTTGAGAATGTTAATTCACATTAAGCCTTCTATAAAATTTTCAAAGAATCGACGCAAGAAATTTCATTTGAAATACAAAATTTTAGAAAAATTTTGCATTCTGTATTTAGTCGTTATTCTGTTATCCATTGTGGAAAGTTCAAAACACACTGTAAAGGAGCTAAATGACAGATCGCTTTCAAACTCAGCGGCAGTAAAGAGGACAGTTGCGCCAACTTAGTAACAAAAAGAAATCTGACTGTCCCTTTAAGCGGTCTTATGAAATGAACAATTCCCGATGTGTATTTTTTTACAGAATATATAAAGTATAAAAGAAATCCGTTATTTTACCAATAAAAGGCTTTACTTATTCGGCGTTAGGTTAGGTTGGGTTAGGTCAGTGTGGCAGTCTGAATAGACAAACTCACTTAGATTGTGTAGTCCATTGTGATGCCAGAGAAAGTACAGATAAGGATGTTCTTAGTTTCCCCCGTTGAATCATCCTAAGCGTTATAACCCAGACAATATCTATATCGTCCAGATCTCCCACGTTCCAAAAGAATCCGGCGTTAGAAAGATAAGATTTCGGATTCAAAATACTATTCAGACATTTTTGGGATTGACTCAGTAAAGACTGAGCAAAAATGAAAATATGAATAATGTTTATGGTCCACGCTGTGGGAGGCCAATTGTCGTAAGCACAGTTTTGGTTGTCATGGAACTAAATACAACACAGAAAGCGATCCGCCAGGACCTCAATATTAGAAAAAAACAGTTCGAATCGATTGGAATAAGGCTGGATATAAGAAAAACAAAAAACAACAACAACAAGCTCGTTGAGTGCCACAGAAGTTAACGCAAAAAAGAAAAAAAATCAAGGACAAATTTAACATCTGCGAATCGCTGTTGAAAAGTAGGAAATCGAGCGCAAATGGTGCCCTAGACAAGATTGACGATGAGCACGGTTTTGCTATGTGTTTCATGGAATTGACAGAGAATCATATACCACGAAAGATGCACTCCTAAAATCAAACTTTTAATTCGGGCCGGTGCTGCCATCAATTGGATCGCCTGAAATCTACGAGCGTTTTACGTGAGTCTCGCCGTGAAGGCCTTACCCACGGTGTGTATATTATATACCCACATTGGGTATATTATAATGTGATTGCCAACGCCCCCCTGGGATAGCCAAATAAAACTTGGACTATCTAGGAAAAGGGACTGACAATTTTGATACCAAATTGATTATGCGGTATGGAACACCTCTGCTAATCTATGGGTCTATAGCACCCGATTGCAATGTAACTCCACATTCGAGCACAAAGTCTCTACCAGCGATTTCGATATCAACCACAACCCGCGTGATGCTTCCACTAGGGGTCCTACACCAAATGATCAGACGGGAACTCAGTCCCGGGACGTCCTGATAGCCAGGCTACTCACCATTGGAGCTGCGTAGCAAAAGCAAAGCTACTACCAAATTGTAATTTATACACAGTACTACTTTACGGGATTGGCCGCCCCGTGACAAAAGAATACAGACTGGACATTTTTACATACCTGCAGGTGCGGAGACCCCAGGTAGATGGAACGGTCGATACTACATTGCAAGGATGCAGTATCCTCACGAATGGAAGACGGTGAAAACTCCAAATCCCTTCCGTTCGGCAATGGTGAACGGCAACCATGAAATAAAGACAGAAGCGGCTAACTTTAACCAATGGCAAAAGTATGAAGGCGGTCCCGAAATTAGCCGACCTGACGTATAAATGGAGCCAGTAGTTAGAAAAAAAAAAAAAATATTTTGATGAAAAGCGGCCATCTTATAAAACATATGTTTTAAGTTTCAAGGCGCAACGTTGGATAGTATTTTAATTGATGCCACCAAATGTAAACGATTTCAGTGAATTTGTAAGCAAAGCAAAAATTGGTCACCGTTATGTAATTCAATATTTTCATTTGAAAGGTCTCAGTCCAACCAATATTAAAGCCGAGCTAGATTTTACTCCGGGGAAATCCGCTGCTTCGTTTACTGTAAAACTGTAAAATATTGGGCAGCAGAGTTGAAACGAGGCCATACGAGCTGCCAAAATGAACACCGTAGTCTTTAGACCAATTGAGGCGTCCCTGCCAGATACAATTAAGAAAATCCACAAAATAGTATTGGATGATCGTACGCTGAAGGTGCGTAAGCTATCTAAAATGATAGGCATTTCAAAAAGTGGTAAATATCGAAGATTTGAAGCTGAGAAAGCTGTGCGCAAGATAGGTGCCGCGCTTGCTTTCAATAGAGCAAAAACAGCGTCATGAAGATATTTCAGCGGAGTGTGTGGTGATGTTTCACCGCAATAAAGCCGAATTTTTTCGTCGATTTATAATCATGGATGAGACATGGCTCCACCACTTCGCAGCTGAGACAAAGGATTATTTAAGTCTAAATGGACTGGAATGGGAGAAACATGCCCAAAGAAGGCGAAGACGGTTTCATCTGCAGGCAAGGTCATGGCTTCTGTTTTTTGGGATGAGCATGGTATTATTTGAATTGATTATCTACAGAAAGGGAAAACCATCAACGGTGAATATTATGTTAATTTATTGCACCGTTTAGGTGATGAAATTATGGAAATAAGGCCGCATTTGCCGAAATAGAAAGTGTTGTTTCATCATTGTCATTGATGCTCCAGTTCACACATCCTCTATTGCGATAGCTAAAATTAATGAACTAAAGTTGGAATTGCTTTTCCATGCAACCTATTCGCCAGATTTAGCTCCCCCGAACTATTTCCTATTTCCAAACTTAAAAAACATGGCTCGGCGGTAAAAGATTTGCCAACAATGAAGAGGTGAAGTCTGCGGTTGATGACTATTTTTAGATGCTTGACAGCTCTTTCTATAAACAGGATGCAGAAGATATTGAATATTACCGGAAAAAGTATATAAAACGAAGAGGAGATTATACTGAAAAATAAAAAAATATTCAAAAATGTTTTGTGTCTTCTTTGTTAGGTCGACTAGTTTTGGAACCGCCTTAGTAGCGCCAGGCTACACACATCAATAGTGACTTGCCGGAGGCTGTGGGAGTTTGGATGACAGGTTCTTATGCTTTCACCTTATAGTTGAAACATGCCACCAAGTGATTACTACCTGTTCCTGTCTATGGCGACAAACATCAATAGTGACTCGCCGGAGGCTGCGGGAGTTTGGATAGACATAGACAGGAACACGTAGTAATCACTTGGTGGCATGTTTCGACTATAAAGTGAAAGCATAAGAACCTGTCTGTCATCCAATCTCCCGCAGCCACCGGCGAGTCACAAGAAAATTTTGTGAAAATCGGATGCGGCAGTTTTCTTCTCCCAAAATAGGCGATGGTTTCTGTGAGAGAATCATAGTGGAATTACCTTGAAAATGAGAACAAGTTATCGAGCTAAATCGAATCTTTCTAACTGTGTTAAGTAAAGCCTTCAATGTTAGGCAAAAATAATGGACTTTTTTTTTTGTTATTAAACTTTACGTATCAGGTGGTAGAGTAGAGGCAAAGAGGCAACATTGCGGTTTTGTATACAGCTAAGTTAATTGTTTAAAAGTTCGTAAGCAGAGTGCTTAATTTGAGACATTTTTACCATCTGTTTTTAAATATTTTTGAGAAATTTATCCTATAATCCGCCCTATGTTGTCAGGATCGAGAGAATGATAAGAGAAATGTTTCGCTCTGAATGTGCACAATAATTTGAAAACTATTTTCAAATATTTCTCTAATACAATTAGAGAAATTTTTGTACATTTCCAGAAAATTATCTGCCAATCATCACCCTCTATTTATAAACGATCTCCTAGATAATCCAAAAAAATACGGAATAATTTAACACGCAATTTATAGAATTCTAATATAAATTCCATAAATATTTATAGAATTTGATCTTGAAATTACAAAAAACCAACAAAAACAATTACATCGAATAGCTTCATTAGCGCCCAATTAATGACGTTTTTCAAATAATGCCTGAATCATTTTCATCTTA
Source organism: Philornis downsi (assembly GCA_019455685.1). Classification (NCBI taxonomy): domain Eukaryota; kingdom Metazoa; phylum Arthropoda; class Insecta; order Diptera; family Muscidae; genus Philornis; species Philornis downsi. Next base: position 9,825 of record JAHXMU010000714.1, on the reverse strand, counting down.
ACACAATTAGCTTGTAGAAATTTCCAACAAAACCTTAAAGTGCCAGAAATTTCGTGTGCAGTTTGGAATGCTGTCAAATCCAAAGGCGAGTGTAAACATTTCTATTGTGAAAAATAGGAAGGAGAACACAGTTTGCAATTTGAAATTGCATTTTCTGACTTTTGTAATTAGTTATAATTAACTCTCGTCAGACAGACAACAAACAAAATGTAGTAATAATTTACAGTTTATTTCTCAATTCTACAATATTTCATTTCGTTTGCATTACTACAGCTTGTGTACGGCTTCTGTTGTAAATTTGTGAAATTCTCCCTAAATGATGATGATGATGATGATGACGACTGGCAATGGTGATGCGGCTAAGTATCGCGCCACCATTATCATCATCTCCCGATGAAGTCATTTTGCTAAAAATATATCTACATTTTTCTAACCGGGCGAAAAAGATGAGGGTTATCGTATTTCAAGGCCGGCCTTTTCGTTTTTTGTGTATTCCCTCCTGTCACAATGATAATCAGTCACGACGCCAAAGTTTTTTTTTTTTGTAAAAAAAATAAAAAAAACAAACACAGAACCGCAAAAAGGAGTCTGTTTTACGTCTTTTGTGATTAGTAGACATTGAAATAGCTCTGCTTATTAACAGAAGCAAGACCTCAAACGTTGGACTGTTATCCCAAACCTAAACTATAAAACAATTCAACGCCCAGATATCCGTAAAGAAAACTTTGCCCCCAGGTTGTTTTGCAACGAAATAATATGGAGAGACCTCTTAATTAACGTCTGCTAGCAGACAACTTCTCAAAGAACTGATTTTCATTCCATTTTGTAAAGCATTGCACTGCTGTCAAATAATGAAAGGGCCATCATGAAAGTTTAGTTTCGTTTCGATTTTGATATTGTAAGTTTATTTAAAGTATCGTACGTTTGTTTCTTGTTCATATGCGAAACAACAATTCAATTCATACATTGATTCGTTTATTACCCAAAACGAAATCAGAAATCTGCACTGATTTTGTCCCCCAATTGAAATTTGACACCAAAACGAGGATTTAGGCAGGACGACAGTCTATCGTGGAACCTCCTCAACATACGAGTACTGTTGGAGATGATTATGAGGAAAACTGCAGTTAACACGCCTGATACCATCTTTAACAAAAGTCATATGTCACTCGCATATTCAGATGACATAGACATTATTGGCAGAAAACTGCGAGATGTTACTGCAGCCTTCTCAAGCATCCAGAAGGAAGCAACGAAAATGGGCCTGGTGGTAAACGAGGACAAAACAGAGTTATTGGTTTCAACAAACAAAGAGTCTACTCGTTTGGGAGGCCGTTTGAACCTTGACAACCATAATTTTAAAGTGGTGGAAGAATTCATCTACCTCGGTTCCGCTGTAAACAAAACGAATGATGTCAGCATAAAGTTAAAGAGGAGAGTATTGCTTACTAACAGATGTTGCTATGGGCTAAGCAAACGATTCAATGATAAAGCCCTCTCTCGACAAACAAAAATCCGACTACGTCAGACGTTGGTTCTACCAGTCTTGTTATATGGCGCAGAATCCTGGATTATGACGCAAACGGATGAATCAGTACGGATAGTTTTCGAGAGAAAAATACTCCAGAAAATATATGAACCCATCATCGTCAATGGAGAGTATCGGCGTCACATGAACAATGAGCTGTATGAGCTATATGCCGACATCGACGTGGTCAAACGCATTAATATACAGCGATTGCGTCCATCATGTTGTGCGGATGGATCCAAATTCACCGGCATGGAAAGTTTTCGACAACGATCACGAGGGACGGCGCAGAAGATGGCATTGCGGTCGCATTGGATCCATCATGTTGTGCGGATGGATCCAAATGCTCCGGCACGGAAAATTTTAGACAACGATCTCGAGGGGCGGCGCAGAAAATGGCGACCAAAACTCCGTGGGATGGATCAGGCTTTTGAAATACCATCGAAATTTGGTGTGACTAATTGAAGGAGAAGCGCTTGGATTTATTTTCTACGGCAGCGTATAATAGATAAGTACGAGTATGTCTATTCCAGTCGCCACCTAAGAAAATATTGAAATATAACATAATGATTTGAGAACCTGACACAAAAATATACCTTTCCTAATCTGAATCAGAACTGAAACCTAACTTAGTTTCGATTCTATGCTGGAAAAATTGCTTGGCGCCAAAGTTCGAAAGGTAAATATGGTGCAAATAATTTATTTTTTGAATTTGCGTTTCCAGG
>JAHXMU010000713.1:328849-339330 GCA_019455685.1 Philornis downsi | reverse complement strand
GCGCCATGGTCGGTCACAACGAATTGACGAATATCCCGGTGTTCTCCTGTACCACTTTTGTCTTTTCTGTAAGAAAGATGCAAAATGAGATAAAAATGTTCACAGTGAGATTTAAAATTAAACTGATCAATTGAGCAAAAAGATTTTGAAAATAAAAAAAGCGCCATCTACATGAAAAAAATAAACTTACTGTCTTGCCAACCCAATAGTGAGTATTTATACATCGATTTTTTAAAATAAATGAGTGCAAACAAATTAAATGTGAGCTGTTTTTCCTCATTTTGTTCACTTAATATTTTATTACACAATAATAAATTTATTTTGTAAAAAATGTAATGAAACCTTTTCTTTCAAGTGTTTAACAAGCATTTGTATTGTCCACCTTCTACACTCTCCTACATGTCTTTTATAGTGATTACGGGGAATGAAAAATACCAAAAATATTATATTAAATATTATGCACAAATAAAAACGCTTATCGTCCTTACCTTGATGAAGCCTACTCATACCAGGCCTTGCGTATGTGTGCTATAAATGAAGTATGAGTGAAAGTGTTTTGGGTGCGTGTTTTTGACGATAGCTGTTTCCTTGACACTTATTTGTCTCACAATGCTAAGAGAGACCCGTATAGACATAACTGTCACTTTCACATCAATCATTGTAGATTTGGGTTTTACATGAAAAGATAAACATGAATAGCATTTCTTTTGAACCATTTACGCTTTTTATTTTCTGCATGTTATTATTTCTTTCTCTTTTGCCTTAGTATTCGGTAGAGTGCGACTGTTATCCTTCTAGAGCTTCTGTTTTACAGTTTGTGACATAAAACATTTTTAACGTTCTTGATTGTTATAGAAATTTTCTGTTCTTCTAATAACCAATTAAACAAGCAGAGGAGCGTTTTTATCGTATGATAATAGTTTAAAAAAAGTTTAAAAAAAAAAAAACAAATATTCGATCCTTTGCCAAATTTTTAATAGAAATGGGCAATTTACATCCCTGTAAATTTACTTGGTATGGGAAACAATCACAAGAAAAACTGCAACACGAGACCACTTTTCTTCTCATTTATTTTTGCCTGGTTAATCAGATTTAGAGCGTTCAAACGACTCATGTTTTCAGAAAACCGGTTTTCAGGTCATTTGAATTGCTATTTTCTAAAGTCCTGTTTTCTATTACTCGATTAAGAAAAAAAAATGATTAAATTGGCGTTGTTCAGGTTTACCTGCGAGATGCAAATAAAAGCAAACCATAGAAAGTATTATAATTTACACATATTTTTTAAAAAAGTCCTTTCTAGTTTCTTAAACTTGGCAAAGCCTAATATCTTGTCATAAATTTTCCCAATTTTAATTTGTATCCTATAACTTACTATATAGTTTACAACTCAAATTTTTGTCCATCGTAAAAAAAACAAATTCCCTTGCATCCCATGAATGAGATAAGGCAGATCTTTCCACATTCAGTTAGCTTATACGCATTCAATTTTTAGACTCACTCGACGGGACCTACAGTGTTACATTCACGAGATTTATCGATTACTCGACTACTCGACGTATTCGTCAGACACATCGACGATGACCACTGCTCAAATAATGATAGCGGCTGTATCAGAAATTGAACCCACGATCATGCAAACTATAGTAGCGCGTACTAACCATCGCACCGCAGTCATGTATCATATCTTGCTATAATTTCTAACAAAAATATGAAAAAAACGACAGATTAACCACGTCTTTTTCTTCATATCAATAATTCAGTTACTCTAAATTAAAACAAATTTTTAGCGTTTGCTATAACAGTGTTTCAAGATGAATACACAGCGCTCTGCCACATCTCCTTTGTATGGGCACTACCCGTGAAAGTTAGCTGAGTTTCCGAATTTCAATCTTTGCTATGTAATTTTCAATTAGTAGCCTGCAGTAGCCTAGATATTTTACCATTGCTTTTAAAACTTGAAAGATATCGGTTAATCCCCCTTCAATACGTTCCATACAAATGACTGATTCATCCCACATATTCTTTGCTTTATAAAAGGTGTCCCAACAAGAAAGATTTAAATTTGGCGCCATTCGAAGTGTCATTGTTTGGCATTTGAATATTTGTTATTGTTTGCTAAGAGAAGGTACGAGGTTAATAAAAATGGAGCGCTACACAAATGAACAACGCATTCTCATTGTGAAATTGTTTCACCAAAATGGTGAAAGTTTTGCGACTACAGTTCGCAAATTGCGATCAATTTAGGGTCACAATAATGCTCCAAAAGCGTCAACTGTAAAGAGATTAATGGATAAATTTGCCAAAACTGGATCTGTTAGTGATGCAAAGACAACAACACGTCTTCGAACAGGTCGATCGACCGAAAATGTCGCAGCTGTACGTGATGATGTCGCTCAAACTCCATCCACCGCAATTCGACACCGAGCTCAGCAAATTGGTGTCTCCAAATCCTCTATGCAGCGAATTTTGACGAAAGATTTGCATCTTCATGCATACAAAGTTCAATCGACTCAGGAACTGAACCCAGCTGACCATGGACAGCAAAGGGAGTTTGTTAATTGGGTATTGGAGAGACAACATGAAAATGCAAATTTTGCCGATAAAATCATCTTCAGTGACGAGGCCCATTTCCATCTTGATGTCTTCGTCAATAGGCAGAATTGTCGCATTTGGAGTGAGGAAAATCCTCGATTGATTCACGAGAGCAAATGCATCCTCAACGTGTCACTGTGTGGTGTGGATTTTGGGCTAGAGGAATCATTGGACCTTTTTTTCATGAAAATAAGGCATGTCAAGCGCAAACAGTCGATGGTGTTCGGTATCGTGAAATGATAACTTGTTTTTTCTTGCCTAGAATTAAAGAAATGAATGTGGAGGGCATGTGGTTTCAACAAGACGGCGCCACAAGTCGTACAGCCAGAGAAACAATTCAATTGCTGCATCAGTCATTTAAATCTTACGTTCTTGTTGGGACATCTTTTATCTTTCACGTAGTTTACTGAATTCAATCAAACTTAAAACACAAATGGAGGCCACTGACACACCCCTTTTGGCACCCTTAACATAAATAGACCGCTATCGCATCTAAAAGTGTAGTGTATGACATTATAATATAATGTGTAAAAATGTAAAATCAAACGTGGCTGGGTAAGCTTATCTTTTCTGGTAACACTCGTCCAAATTAGTTAATTTAACCCATATATTTCAAAATTCATATCTTCAATTCAATTGTGCTTAACTCCGTATAAATTAGTACGCATAATGCGTTTCGTAACTTAGTTCCGCAAATTGTATAGGGTATTTTTTTTTTTTGTTTTTTTTTTGTTAATTGAATAAAACACTCAAATTTGCATCATATATTAACATTTTTTATTGGAATCGATAAATTGGTCTTTGCCATTAAGTTTTTAAAGATAATTTCAAGTAGATGTTGTCCGCGGCTCCGTCACAAAATGTCCATTCGGAAGGTCCAATTTTTCGACACTTTTTCGAGAATTTCGGCCTGTATTCCACGAATAACGCTTGTTATGTTATCCTGTAAGGCTTCAATAGTGTTCGGCTTGTCCACATTGACTAACGACCTGACATAACCCCACAATAAATAATCAAGAGGCGTTAAATCGCAAGATCTTAGGGGCCAACTAACAGGGCCAAATCGAGAGATAAGCTGCTCACCAAATTCGTTCCTCAACATATCCATTGTTTCACGAGCAGTGTGGCATGTTGCACCGTCCTGATGAAACCACATGTCAACCAAGTTCAATTTAGGCAATTGGGGCAAAAAAAAAAATTCCTTGTGGTTGAGTAACATATGCCCAATCGCAGAGAATGGCGACGAATTGACATTTCACGATCGTCATAAACGCCGGTCGCTACGGCTGCAATATTTTCTTCTTTTTATATCCAACAAAGTAAATTTGGTGCGAAATTTGGAAATGACAGCACGAATTGTTGATTCAGCAGGTCGATTATGACGACCATAAAATGGTCGTATCAAGCGATGCACGTTTGTCACAGAGCACGAATTTTGATAATAAATTTCAACGATTTGCAATCGTTGCTCGTTGTTAGTCTTTCCATGATGAAATGGCAGAGTACACTGTACACTTCTCATTTTGACAGATGACGTTTGGACGCCATTACCAACCAGTGCTGCCAACCTGTAGAACTTAAATCTTAAAAAATCACCCTATACTTTGAGGTACCTACCAAATATACTAATCACCAAAAATCAGTAGTCCATCTTCAATTTCTGTGGGGCCGACTTCTGAAAGTTCTAATTTTTCTACTTCGTTGCTTAAACCACATTTGGGTGAATTTAAGGCGACAGAATGAAAGATATGAGCGAGCATGAAAATTGATAGGTTAAATACATCATTTGTAATCGACGCACCAGGAGGGATAGGGCAATTCAGTTCATTTTCCTTAGTGGAATTAACTTTATCAAAGATATGAACTTCAGAGTAAATGGGTTATGTTGGCCATTTGCATGGAACATACCAGAAGAGACACTGTTAATCAGACAATATTTCCAAATTTTTACCAAGCATTGCCAATCAATACAACGGGCAAAAACTTAGATCACTGTCGTTAACGAATTAGGTGTTACCGGGGAAAAATTTAATTCCGGAAAAGGGAACAAATTTGTATGAGAGGGACCAGAGGGGATGGACCTTTATAATGCAATCATAAGCCCCGACTATGATCCATAGTTTCAAGAAGTTTTATTACGATTTACGACAATTATCGTATCTACCAGATAGATAGCCAGGCAGACAGACGGATATCGCTCAGTCGACTTAGAAAGTTATGATACACATTTTGGCCGTATCAAATGATATATACCTTCTTTTAGGTGAAGGTGTAATTATTTCTAGTTTCGTTTCTCTGAAAAAAAGTTACTTTTGGTTTTGTTTTGGATGTAAGAATCAAAATTGCATAAAATTTCATTTCGGTAGTTATACCCAGCAAAAAAAAAAGTGGAAGTCATTCAGAAAGAGTTACATTTTCACCACTTCTATAGATTCAAACCATCCACATTTATTACTTCTAATGAAGCAGTTTTGAACCGCTTCCAAAACCACCATAGTGAAAAATTGGTTTTATCTTCACTTATGTTTCCTAACAATTAAAGTACAACATGTTCCAATGGAGTACTCCAAAAACTATTTTTTAAAAGACATAATGTGTTCCAAAGATGTAATTTTTGATAGTCGGCCTAAAGAAGCTCCTTTTGCGGGGAAAAAAAATTATTAGCCCTCTTTTATATGATGACCGATATGCCACATTTGTCATTCTATTTGTTAAAAGTACAAATACTCAGGGGCCAAATAAAGCATACACATTTCTATGTCACTAAGAATATTCGTCACTGTGGACTGGAGTCCGTGGCAGAGGATGCATAAACTTCGACCTTGCGAAATATTACGTGCACTTTTAATTCAGTGTATACCTGTTCAGTTTCTTATACACAATACCAAATCCGTTCGGGATCTGAAACCAGTTTTTAAGTAACTGACTTTTAATATAAATAGAAAATACAGGGTGTCTGTCGGGAAGGTATACTACTTTGTTTGTTTATACGTTTTGATTAAATGAAAGAGAATGGATCTTATATTGATTAATGTCGGCAATTGTATACGGAATACAATATCAGATAAATGCCGTTTCTATTAGCCTCACAAGCCAGCTCTTTTAAGCACATTTTTCATTACATTCTCACACATTTCACGCGGTATTTGACTAATTTCATCACGAATATTTTATTTGAGTTGCTCAAGCACTTCTGCTTTGTTTGCATAAACGTTGCTTTTTAGATATCCCCACAAAAAGAAGTCCGAAGCAGTCAAATCAGGCGACCGTGGAGGCCAATCAACATCACCATTTCTTGAAATAACTTGTTGTGGAAAGAGGTCTCGCAGCAATTCCATTGTAATTCTGGCTGTATGCGATGTGGCGCCGTCTTGTTGATACCACATGTTAATCAAGCCCAAAGCATGCAGTTGTGGCGTTAAAAGTTTTCAATCATATCACGATATCGCTCCCCATTGACATTTACCGGTACGTCGTTTTCAGTTTCAAAGAAGTGAGGTCCAATGATTCCTCCTGACCAAATTGCACACCAGACTGTCACTTTTAATGGATGCAAAGGTGACTGATAAATAATTTGAGGGTTTCTCATTGCCCAGAACCGACTATTCTGTTTATTCACATATCCATTCGAATGAAAGTGCGCCTCGTCACTCATTATGATCTTTTCTTGAAAATCAGGGTTGTCATGGGCTAGCTGTGACATCCTATTGGCATATGTATGGCGGCGTAAATGGTCCTGTGGAAAAAGCTCTCGTGTCAACTGAATCTTAAACAGAAACAAATTCAAATCCTTGCGCAAAATTGTGGCCAAGATGGTTGATGGATTGTTTTAAACACTGTCTTGAGCAGCAGTAATGTTTTCAGCCGATCTTGCAGTACGTTGTGGTCCATGCTTGGCCCTATCAGCTACGATAAATAGTGTGTCTTGTTGGCACGTTGTTTCTCCCAAAAATTTCACTTACTGTAACTTCCTCATCGTCACAATAATCGATGATTGATTTTGATGAAATGTTTTAACGATTAAAACAAGTTAGTTTGTCGAATATTTGTCCATAATAAATTTGCCACGTCTGTACTTTGCGACTGCCAAATATGAACTATCAAGATTAATGTTTACCAAAATGGCGGCATTACTTTGTTTTGCCCCTTCCCGACAGACACCCTGTATAATAAAAAATTAACTTGATTACGCCTAGTTCATTGAAGGCATCATAAAATAGCGCTTCCCTGTTATGACAACCCTATGTTAATTTCATTGATGATTACGCAATTTTTCCCCATTTCCCTATCACAAGTCGTGATGAATATTTGCTTCTTCAGATGCGCTTCTTTTTGGCTGGGATACTAAATAGACTGCGTGTAGTTTGCATTTCGTTTCGGTGAAAGCACCGCTACATAAATGTGAAGAGAAGTTACTAATGGTACGAATTGATACCGATTCTCTCAATTCGCTGATAAATTATGAAGAACAAATATTCCAATTAATTATATGATTGGTCTTCAATTAGTGATATATATTGCCATGTGTGAGTTTGTCATATGAAAATCATTTAATTATAAATGTACCTATAAGTACGCCAAAACCACTGATGTGTTCAACATTATTGACTTTAACTGAATTAGTTAAGGTGTTGATTAATTGCGAACGTCAATTAAATTACGTAGAAAGGCAGAGGTACGAAAGTAAGTAATTGAATTGTACACATAAATTTATGGACTAATGGAAGTCACTGAAATGTAGTCAGCTCATAACTTTCATGTGATGGTGCTTAAGCAACATTGCTCCCTGGTATATATCTAATGTGAGCGATTAAATCACATGGTCGTTGGCTTTGGCACATATTTTCAGTTATATGTTGGCTATAGAAAAGCAGCAGAAATAAAATAAATGGAACTGAAGATCGGATTTTGGAAAAATGTAATTTTTCGAATAACTAGAAAAAAAGTTTTTGTGAAAAAATTGGTTTATAACGCTTTCCAGAATTTGAAAAAATCTATCGACGCCCACTTCCGTACCTCCCATACAAATGGCAAATAATTTAATAAATACACTCTTACGTTCATACATTTATCCAGCAAGGCGCCCACTTCCGTACCTCCCATACAAATGGCAAATAATTTAATAAATACACTCTTACGTTCATACATTTATCCAGCAAGGCTTCGGTATATGTTAAGGAATTGCTAAAGTAAGGTCTGAGAATGACAATAATCTATTTTGTGCATACAAAATGACCGATTCTCCGTAATTTACTTTTTCCCTCTAAATCTTAATTCTTTAACTGCAGCACCGTAAATTTGTGCTTGTTTGCTTGGTAAAATACGAAAAAAAATAGGTTTCATATCTTTTATTCAGTGGTGTTAAATTCAGTAAAATTCACTAAACATCTGGTTTTTCATAAACATAGTTCTACGAGTGAAAATGGACTGTACTGCTACTCCCCTTAGGAAATCACACATAAATTTCATAAATTTCATGAATTTCCAAGCGGAGGAAATAGTACAATAGTGCTAAAGTTAGTTGAGTGACGTTCATATACGTCAGTTCAAACAACTGAAATTTCTGTCTCAATTTTTATTCCTCTTTAATGTCAAAGAAGTACAAATGAACCATCCTGTATGTAAAATGTAGTAAAAAGAAAAATCCATTGTTGTTGCCCTATTCTAAAAACTTTTTTGAGCATAGTTAGAATTGTCCGATTTAGGTCAAATAATTGAAGATAATTCCATTTTGCCTCTCTCAAGGATACCCTCGTCAAAGAAACTGGGACTGTCAATTTTCACCAGCTTTACTTGGAGCAAAATTTTCATCTGCAAAGTCATTCGCCCGAGGCAGAAACAGGTAGTAATCACTTGGTGCCAGATCCGGAGCATTAGGCAGATGCACAAAAATATTTCAATCAAGCTCCTGGAACTTCTGGCGAGTCACTATCAATGTCAAAGCTGACCATTTCGGGCAATTGCTTCCTTCAATTGGTCCAATTTCTGGCAGCACAGATATAGATTAAGAATTTGTTTGTAGGGCAGCAACCCATAATCCCAATCCCACTAAACACACCATAAAATTTTCCAAGATTGACGACCTGGCTTGTCCATCGTTTGCACCGGCTCACCTTGTTTCGATCATGACCATTTTCGCCATCAGTCCCATCTGTTTCATAAAAAATTCGGTTTTGTTCAGATTAAGCAGCGATTCGCTGATAGAAATTCAGTCCATTCACGCCCACACATTGAGCTTCTTTTTTATACAGCGTTATTCAAGTTTCAAATGGTTTTTGTTTAATATTTAGCTGCTCGGCAATCGGAATAGTGCTTACATAATGGCCGACAATTTCCATTATTTTATCGTGATGTTCGTCAACTGGCCTTGCAGAGAGTTGGGCATTTTAATATCAAAATTATAGGAGCGGGCGAAACTAAAATTGGATGTGACTGGCAGTGGCACAGTATCAGGATCATATTCACATTTTCAGCCGGCTGTCAAGTGTTTTCGTGTTTATCGAAGAAAAACTGTAAAATATGTCATATTTTCCTTTTGAAGGTATCCATCTTTGAAGCGCGTTCAAACAATGCTAAGTCAAGCAATCACAAGCCTTTTTGAGTATTTGGTTGAGTACGAAATAGCATCTTTCTGATGCCATGAAGCCAAAACCGATTCCAATTATACAATGTGGGATACCGATTATTAAAGCCGGCTATTGAAGCAATAATTGATTTACACCACTACAAATTCATCACTTCAGAATACATGTCAGCAACACATGTTCTCTGTTTGTGTTGAACAGGTCCTAGAGGCAAATTTTCACACGAGCAGCGCGGATCATTGTAGAAAATACTCAAATACAGCAAAATCGAAAAAAAATGATTAAAATAAAATAAAATAAAAAAGTGTTCTTGAATAATTGTCTTTAAAGAAAGTTGTATTTCGGTGAAACGATGTAAAGTTTTAGAAAAATGTGTGTAAATTTGAAAACAGAGTGTCCATGAAATTGTCTTCATATTGCTATTTACATAAAGTGGTATCTTTGGCATCCAAAGTAACTGAAATAAACATTTTCATAATATTTCCATACATTCCGATTTGTATCAGTTTACTTTTAATGGAACAAGCTTTTTATAGAAACGTCAACATTCCCATTGCAGAAATTCCTTCGTAAGAACCAGGGACCTTAACGAAAATTTAATTTCGTTTCGGTTTTGATATTGTAAAATTATTTAAAGAAAATTGAAATTTTGTTTCTGATTCATATTCGGAACAACAACTCACTTTATACATTCATTCATTTTTAGCTAAAATGAATTTAGAAACCTACATTGATTCTGTTTCTTCTCTATTGAAACATAATGAAATAGATGTTTTTATTCGAGAATCTAAAATGAAAATATAGTTCCATTTCTTTATTTGGATCAGAACTAAAAAGTGATGTAGTTTCGTTTCTTGGCAGAGGAAAAGGACTGGTGGCACCAGAATATGAAAGGTAAAAATGTTTCAAATAATTTATTTTCTGAATTTACGAAACCAGGTTGCAGGAAAATTTCGTAGCTTTTCAAAAATGTTGAACTGAAAAATTTCAACTGAAATACCAACAAAACGTGTCTTCTTTATTTAAGTTTAAAAAAAAAAGAAAAGTCTGCCGGGGCCATATCTTTTGGATACGGTGATTGTTCGCTGAAATTTGTACATTTTTTGGCCCGAAATTTGCCCACAATTAGTGCATATTCGTGGTGTTGTAGCACGATTAATTAGCTTCCTAGGCCGATTGGTATGGGAAAATGATCCAATTCGATCAAAATCTCACAGCCAATTGTGTATTAATTCCTTTAAAGTTTTATCAACATCCGGTTTTCTTATTGGACATCACAGTATGATTAAATACCAAGGTCCATAG
>JAHXMU010000713.1:310557-328839 GCA_019455685.1 Philornis downsi | reverse complement strand
TGTCCAATCTTGTTTCATTGATGTTGTTCTAAGTAATCGCAAGTTTTAGCGAATTACTTGCATTTCCCTCCTCTCTTAAAAACGAATCAATCCTTAAAGTTTTGAAATTTACTAAAACGCTAATGTAAATGCGGCAAATAATCTCCCAATAATTGAAATCTGCCTCTTTTCAGTTGAGTTTAAAATTATATCGTAGTCATTGGCTCGTTATGTTGGGCCCTTATAAACCAATTAAACTACAGTAGAACTTTTAATGGACTTTAAAATTAACTGAACTCCGAATTTGCTTATCTCAGCTGTTTTTACCTTTAACAACCATAAAATTTGTTGAACTTGCTTTTGGCCTTAGCATACATTTGAGTTCTAGCCAGGGTTTTCCTCCACTTATGTGACATATTGCCAAGCAGACCGACGCAGGAGTTCTAAATAAAACCTCAAACATCCGTTTCCTGTATTCTGCTTTTTTCGCACTACTAGCATTTGGTGGAATTTGTTGACCCTAATCAAAATCTCTGGCATGAAAACACAACTTTCCTTTTTTCTTCGCTAGCCTTCATCCCATATAGACGAACAAGCGACAAGAACATGTGTTACGGCAGTCTCTCGTTGGAGTCTGTCAGACATCGAAATTTGTTATATCGCTTTTCTCCCTCCGGTAGTTTATCTTGACCATTTTCGGAGCACTTAATAATGTTCTATTTTGTTTCTGTACTCATGACTGCCCTAAAAATGAAGAGGCAGGGGACACAAAGTGAAGTGGCCTGCGAGTAATACAATGAAATCATATGGCCGTTGGAACTGACCACACAATGTAACCTAAGGAAATGTCAGGCACGAAAATGAGTAAATATTCTGCAGTTGAAGGCTGAGTGTTGCCAATATATGTTCGTGTCAGGAATAATAAATAGCAAAACGAAAGTTATAGTAAAAGTTTTATTGCGCAAAATATTAATATAATTGCGAAATTATGTTTTTTTGTTGCCACATTAGCACAGATGCTTTAAATAAAGTGAAAACAGATACTGGGAAATGGATACTCTTGATAAATTTCTTAGGGATTTGCCGAAAATAAATAATTTTTCTGGTTATTATGAGGATTATTTACTAGGATATAAATCAAAACTTTCTGTATTTTTTTTTTTTTTTTTTTTTTGGTTTTTATTTCTTTTTATTTTGTCTATTGTATATACATACAGGGCGGCCGACGAATATTGCTGCCAATTTGTAATTTAAAGACATTGAAAGAGCTATTATTTTCAGAACTATGCTGCCTCTTAAGTTAAACTCAGGACCCAAAGGCTTCTTTCCCCTTCAGCATATTATTTTTCTCTGAACAGTAATTCTAAATGGAAAGTTTATAAACGAAATCAAACCGGTACAGAAATGCAAATCAAGTTAACTGACTTACATATTCCCTGATCCAAAGACTTTTTGCATTTGTGCAAAGATGTGTGTCGTCCTATTGTTCTGAGTTAATGCATAACACTGCATTTAGTTCAATTATATAGAAAATATGAATCCATAATATATATATTTACATATAGCCTAACAAAGAAGACACAAAAAAGTTGAAAAAGATTTTCTTTATTTTTCAATCTAATCTCCTTTTAGCTCAATACAACTTTTTTCAGCAATATTCAATCTCTTCTATATCCTGTTTATAGTAAGAACTGTCAAACTCCTTAAAATAGCCATCAACCGCAGACTCTACCTCTTCATTGTTGGGAAATCTTTTAGCACCGAGCCATTTTTTCAAGTTTGGAAATAGAAAATAGTCTAAGGGAGCCAAATCTGGCAAAAAAAAGGTGCGTGATGAAGCAATTCGAACTTTAATTAATTGATTTTGGCCATCGCAATAGTGGATTTGTGAACTGGAGCATTGTCTTGTCTTTTCCTATAATTTCATAACCTAAACGCTGCAATAAATTAGCATAATATTTGCATTGATGGGTTTCTGTAGATAATCAATAAAAATAATCTCATGCGCATCCAAACAAAAAAAAAACAGACGCCATGACTTTGCCTGCAGATGGAACTGTCTTCGCTTTCTTTGGACACGATTCTTCGATTCCAATCCACTGCTTTGACTGACTTTGATCTATACCTCAACCATAGTTATAAATCGATGCAAAAATTCGGCTTTATTCTAAAGAAACATTGCCAAACACTCTACTGAAATATCTTCATAACACTGTTTTTGCTATATTGAGAGCAAACGCGGCACCCATTTTGCGCACAGCTTTCTCATCTTCAAATCTGCGGTCAATATACGATGTACAGCACCTTTTGAAATGCCTGTCATTTGAGCTAGCTCACGCACTTTCAGCCGATTCGTACGACCTCGTTTAAACTCTGCTACCCAATATTTTACACGTAAACGAACGATCAGGTTCCCCTACAATAGAATCTCACTTGACTTTAATATTGGTTGAATTGACACCTTTCAAATTGAAATATGAAAGTACATAACAGTGACCAGTTTTTCCCATGCTTACAAATTCGCTGCGATCGTTTATTTTTGAGGGGTCAAATAATAATACTGAACAACGTGGCGCCTTGAAACTTAAAACATATGTTTTATAAGGTTGCCACTTTTCATCAAAATAAGTTTTTCTAAACCACTGGCACCATCTCTACGTCACATCGACTAGTTTTGTGATCGCCCTCGTGTATATATAATAAATTATGTACTTTGCATAGTAAGTACCAGAAAAGCCGGCTCAATCTGATCGATTTTTTTCGCACTTTATCATTAAATGCCACTGGCAGCAATTTAAGTTATTGCAGCCTACGTATGGGAGTTTACAGGGAAGAAATTAAAAGTCGACATATTGGTCAATTTGCATGAAAGGTACCCGTATAGAAATAATAATACTACAGTCCATTTTTATTCTCAGAATTAAGTTTATCAAAAGCGTGATGTGTACCAAAATTTGTTGTAATCAATCCAAGTGCTTGAAGCTACGAATATATGAATTAAATCGTCATTTGTATGAGAAGTACCGGAAAGGACGTGGTTGATTTTATTAATTTTTTTGAAGAATTATAGAGCAAATTAATGGTCAAAGACTTAGTTTGCTGCAGTTTACGAATTGGAAGTTATAAGAAAAATTTTAATTTTAAAAAATCGGCCAACTTGTAAGGGAGAGTTGATTCAACATAGCCCATTTCCAATTGCTGGCTGCAGTTTTGCAAAATAATACCGTATGCCAACTTTTAAGAAATTTCATTAATATAGGGTTATCCATTTAGTAATTTCAAAACAGCCGGTCTGGCAAGGTTGTCAGCTGTCAAATACCTGTCGTCTGAAGTCTTACTTATTTAGTGTAAGGTTTGCCATTTACAATTGTGGTTTGTTCAATAACCGAAGAATGAGTAAAAATAGTTAAAACTTACGAACAAAAGTGGTGATTCAAATGTGGGATTTCAATCGAACAGAATGTTTTTCGGCGATGAAGCTCATTTCTCACTCAGTGGTTACATCAAAAAGCCAAATTGTCACATATGGGGCTCGGAGAACTCAGAAGCGGTTGTGGAAAAGGCATTGCATCCGGAAAAAAGTTACTGTTTGGTGCTCATTATGGTCTGCAGGTGTCATTGGGCCGTATTTCTTCGAAAATGACGCTGGAGGAAATTCAAAAGGAATCACTGCTACACCAATCCAGAGGTGATCAGTTAAATGACATTGTATTTCGTACATATAGGTAATGGTAAGGTCCAAGCATTATAGTGAAATATCGGTTTCATCGGTTTTGTTAGTTTATTTAACTTTACTTAAAACGGAAAAGTGGATAACCCTATTCCCCAACTTCCCCAACTTAACCCGTACGAGATGTGTTCAAAAAAAAGGTGAATTTTCAAATTTCGGGGGCTACGTACATTCGACTTTCGATTATAATTTTTTTTATGTTGGTACACTCGTCTCGAAGATACGTTGACGGTTTTAACCATATAGCATGTTTAGGTTGTTTGTGAGAGGCATAAATAAGACAAGTGTTTTGCGTGTTCGGCGATTCGGTTTTTATCTCCTCAATCGTCGCAAAACGCCGTCCTTTCATGGGTCTCTTCAATCTTGGGAACAGGAAAAAGTCGCAGGGGCCAAATCTGGTGAATACGGTGGCTAAGGCATGATAATAGTGTTGTTTTTGGCCAAACAATCTCTCACAAACAAAGATGAGTGAGCAGGTGCATTATAATGATGCAAAAGTCATGAATATTTTTTTCCACAATTCCGGGCGTTTTTATCGTATTACTTCACGCAAACGGCGCATAACTTCAAGGTTATACTCCTTATTTACCGTACTACCTTGTGGTAAAAACTCCTGATGCACTACGCCATGGTAATCGAACAGTGAGCAAAACCTTGAGATTTGATCGAACTTGGCGTGCTTGTTTTGGCCTTGGCTCTCCTGGACTCTTCCATTGAGGCGATTGGGCTCTGGTTTCGATGTCACAACCATACGTATCCATGATTCGCCACCAGTTAGGATCCTTTTAAGCAAATCTGGATGATCGTTGACGTAATTCAACAATTCCTAAGCGATGCTCATGCGACGTTGTTTTTGGTCAAAATTCAGCAATTTTGAAACGAACTTCGCTACCACATGCTTCATGCCCAAAATTTCCGAAAAGATTGTATAGCATGAGCCAACCGATATGCCGACATCGTCAGCAACTTCTATAATTGTGATTTGACGATTTTCCATAATAATTTTCTTCATCAATATTTTCTTTTTTTTTTCAATATTTTCTTCAATGTTTTCGTCGGTTGTTGATGTGCTGGGGAGTCCAGAAAAGCTTGTACCACCTGTAAACATTCTTTTGACTCAGGGTACTCTCACCGTACGCCACTGTTAAGATTTCAAGTGTTTTTGAGTACTTAATTCCATTTTTTACACAACTTTTTTTTTGATGCAACTTCTTCGATCCATTTTTTTGATAGCAGAAAATCGCCGAACACGCAAAACACTTGTCTTATTTATGCCTCTCCTAAACAAACTAAACATGCTATATGGATAAAACCGTCAACACACCTTCGAGACGACTGTGCCAGTATAAAAAAAATAAAAAAATTTAAAAAAAAATAAAAAAAATAAAAAATTTAAAAATTCGCCTTATTTTTTAAACACACCTCGTATTTCCCTAAGTTCATATCTTTCATTCTATTGTGTTAAATTCGGTTTAATATGACAAGTATCAAGAATTTCTTAAACTCAGCTCTGTGGATTAAAGTGGTCAGCTCTGCCACCTCTCTTAAGGTACCCCAGACTGACTTAACACGCCACTTCCAGCACTCCGCATGCTTAAGAACCAGTGTAAAACGAAGTTCGGTGACGGTGTATGTTATGTCAGTTCACTGGACTGTCATTTCTGATTTTCATATAATTATTGCAAGCAGGAAGTTTATAATACAAAACTATCGAATTAGGATTGTTTAAAGCAATGCATTCAAACGTTATTTGAGACAATTCCCGCTGCAATCCTCTAGTATTGAGCACATCTTAAATGTGTCTGAGTTTGTTCACCTGACTGAAAATATTTACTGGCTTTCATATATTTTTATACCTTCACCCAAAGGAAAAGCACATTTACAAAGCACGAGTACGATGTGGGGAAATAATTTTAACTTTAACTTCCATATGTGCCATATTGACGCAACTTTCTGATACCTCCCATCGATTTTCCGAAATTCCATTTTTTCCCCTATTATTATTTCCTAAGATAACATCTAAGAGTAAAAATGGACTGCATTCCCACCCCAAACTCTAGACCCTACCATTTTTTCGGAAATTCACTTTTACCCCTGTAACCCTTAACATGTAGATCGCATCAACATGGATTATATTATTTTGCCATATAATTTTCGGTAAAATTTTAGAAAATCAACTGGCAACCCAAGCCCCTTCTAGTGCCTCTCATAAAAATTATAGTTTTAGCCTTTATATTCTTCGATTTATATCTTCTGTACAGTTACAGTGATATCAGTCAAGTTTTGGCCCACTACAAGAGTTTGCTAAGATGGTGTTTGAGAATGCAAACGGAACGCATTGTAATTTCCTCTCTTGTTCTTCCCAAATAAACTAGTCGATTGTTCAAAATTCACTTTTTTTCTTGTTAACTCCTTACATGTAGACTGCAGCGGCCTAAATTTTTGTTAATTATTTCATTATGTAATTCTCGGTAAAATTTTGAGACAATTAAACGGCAAACTACGCTCATACAAATTACCGATTTAAGAAGTTACATTGAATTCAGCCAATGCCTTTAATAATCTTAGCTCTGAGGAAGAAAATGATATCGTGTCTTCAGCTTTCCTTCCATGTAAATTGATCGATTGTCAACCTTTGACCAAATTGTACACCAATGCAACAGGATATTGGGTGAAGTTATACGAGTATGTAAGTCAGTTCATCTAACTGAAATTTCAGTACTGATTTTAAATAATTCTTCTCCTTTGGGAATTGCACCAAAACAATACTCTTACGTTCAATTAAAAACAATTTACATATATCTGATGGTATTTTATCTCTTCTCTACCATTTTTTTGCAGCTTAATGTAGCCGGTTTAACAAAGGCCTTAGTCGTATACAAAGTCTATCAGACTATGTTCCGTGTTGTCAAGGAATCCGAAACTGTGGACAGTCGCCAGCATTGTTTTCTGTTGCAAAGCGCTGGCCATGAGCCGCGTTACCTAAGTGTGGAGACAAGACAAGAACTGTTGCGTATCGAGAACAGCTGGAATGCAGCCATAGTAACGAGTGTCATTAAATTAGGGGTAAGTAAGAGTACTCCAACGCCACATCTTCCCCTTATAGCTACCTACGCAATATAACCAACCAACCGAGTAGCCACCCACAAACTACAAACAAAATTTTAACTGTTCTCAAATTGCGTTTCCTAATGTTTTCGATAACAAAACGAAAACCGTAGACAACCATAGAGATATTCCTGGGAATCCATGGCCTTTACAAATCAGTGATAGAATAAGCATTGAGACAGCCATTTGTTTTAAACGTCACTGTACAGGTTAACCACAACTGCTAATGTAGTTGACATGTTAAAATATAATTTTTATGCAGAGATTTCGTATCGCCACGGATTTTCCCCTTAGGTCAGTGTGACCTTGTTGGGAATTGTTACATGTTTAAATGAATTTACACAATCAATGTTAATGGTTTAATAATGAATGACCATGGAATATTCTGCTTGAACTAGCTAAGGGGCGTCATCTAACGAACCGCACAGATAGTGGAAAAAAGGTCAAGAGAAATCGATAGTGTTGACATAGATAAAACGTTTAACGTCAACGCACGAGAACGGGTCACAGTTACCCTTTAAAAGTTAATGGCCTCTCCACCCAATGGGAGAAATTAATAACTACTGGTGGTTGCACGTCGGTAATGGCTGCAGTGTATAATAAATTGATGGCTTGAAAGAGCGGAAAAACTAATATTGACTATGCCAGAAATATTATCCCAAAGATGTGTTAACTAAATGTTGTTAAAATATGATGTATTGTGATTTTAATTAATTCTATGAAATTGGAAAATGCTCATGCACTATGTTCATATACGAGGTGTGTTCAAAAAATAAGGTGAATTTTCAAATTTCGCTGGCCACGTACATTCCACTTTCAATTATTATTTTTTTCTTATATATTGGTACACTCGTCTCGAAGATATGTTGACGGTATCCATATACTCGTAACATGTTTAGTTTGTTTGTGAGAGGCATAAATAAGACAAATGTTTTGTATGTTCGGCGATTTTCTGCTATCGAAAAAAATGGATCAAAGAAGTTGCATCAAATTTTGTGTCAAAAATGGAATTAAATTCTCAAAACACTTGAAATCTTAATAGTGGCATACGGTGAGAGTACCCTGAGTCAAAAAAATGTTTACAAGTTGTACAAGCTTTTCGCAGGAGGTCGAGAAGATGTGAAAGGCGATGCTCGCTCTGGACGTCCCAGCACATCAACAACCGATGAAAATGTTGAGAAAGTGAAGACAATTGGTATAAAGACTCGTCGAATCACAATTAGAGAAGTTGCTGAGAATGTCGGCATATCGGTTGGCTCATGCCATGCAATGGAAATTTTCGGAAATTTTGGGCAATGACCGTGTGGCAGCGAATTTCGTTCTAAAATTGCCGAATTTCGACCAAAAACAACGTCGCATGAACATCGCTCAGGAATTGTTGAATGACGTCAACGATGATCCAGATTTGCTTGAAAGGCTTATAACTGGTGACGAATTATGGGTACGTATGGTTATGACATCGAAACCAAAGCCAAATCGTCCCAACGGCAGAGTCCAGGGAGCCAAGTCCAAAAAAGCACGCCAAGTTCGATGAAATGTCAAGGTTTTGCTCACTGTTTGCTTCAATTACTATGGCGTAGTACATAAGGAATTCTTACCACAAGGTAAAAATTCAAGTTCATGAGCTGTTTGCATCAAACAATACAAAAAAACGCCCGGAATTGTGGAAAAAATATTCATGGCTTTTGCATCATAATAATGCTCACTCATCTTTGCTTGTGAGAGATTATTTGGACGAAAACAACACCGTTATGATACCTCAGCCACCGTATTCACCAGATTTAGCCCCCTGCGATTTTTTCCTGTTCCCAATATTAAAGAGACCCATGAAAGGACGGCGTTTGCGACGATTGAGGAGATAAGAACCGAATCGCTGAGAGAGCTCAAGGACATACCAAAAAGTGTATATCAGAACTGCTTCTAGGATTGGAAAAACTCCTGACACAAACGTATTATATCGGAGGAGGACTACTTTGAAGGAGATAAAATAGAGATTGATGAATAAATAAATATTTTCTGAGAAAAATGAAAATTCACCTTATTTTTTGAACACACCTCGTATATGTAATAATTGGAAATACTTCTCTGAGACTTTGTAAAGTTTATAAATTCCTGATCTTCGTAAAAGTTTTTGTCATTTATTGAAAGCACGATGGAGATCTCACCGCTTAAGGTAGGAGGCTAAAAACTGCCATAAAAGTGTTCCATATTTATAGTCAGCTTAAGCTCGAAATTGAAGTATATCAGGCCAAAGGAAATGAAATCATCTACAAAAGAATTAGTAAATGTTAAATTTGTTCGTTAGCTAAAGCAATATTATACAGATACTAAATTAAACCGATTGTGGGCGTGGTTAGTAACAAATACTGAAAATACCATAAAAAGGGCTAATTCCATATATTATATATGACAAGGGTTCTTCTCCGAAGGTTTAGTAAAGGTTGTCCCAACAAGAACGCAAGGTTTAAATGGCTGATGCAGCAATTGAATTGTTTCTCTGGCTGTATGACATGTGCGCCGTCTTGTTGTAACTACATGCCCTCCACATTCATTTCTTCAATTCTAGGCACGAAAAAACAGGTTATCATTTCACGATACTAAACTCCACTGACTGTTTGCACTTGACATGCCTCATTTTCATAAAAAAAGGTCCAATGATTCCTCCAGCCCATAATCCTCACCACACAGTGACACGTTGAGGATGCATTTGCTTCTCGTGAATCACTCGAGGATTTTCCTCACACCAAATGCGACAATTCTGCCTATTGACGAAGCCATCAAGATGGAAATGATCCTCGACACTGAAGATGATTTTATCGGCAAAATCAGCATTTTCATGTTGTCTCTCCAATACCCAATTAACGAACCCCTTCGCTGTCCATGGTCAGCTGACTTCAGTTCCTGAGTCAATTGAACTTTGTATGCATGAAGATGCAAATCTTTCGTCAAAATTCGCTGCATAGAGGATTTGGAGACACCAATTTGCTGAGCTCGGTGTCGAATTGAGGTGGATGGAGTTTGAGCGACATCATCACGTACAGCTCCAATATTTTCGGTCGATCGACCTGGTCGAAGGCGCGTTGTTGTCTTTACATCACTAACAGACCCAGTTTTGGCAATTTTATCCATTAATCTCTTTACACTTGACTCTTTTGGATCATTATTGTGACCCCAAATTGATCGAAATTTGCGAACTGTAGCCGCAAAACTTTCACCATTTTGGTAAAATAATTTCACAATGAAAATGCGTTATTCATTCATGTAGCGCTCCATTTTTACCAACCTCGAACCTTCTGCTAGCAAACAATAACAATTGTTCAAATGTCAAACAATGACACTTCGATTGGCGATAAATGTAAATCTTGCGTTCTTGTTGGGACATCCTTTATAAACAAACAAACTCCATTGCATGCCATAAACAAAATATGATGACAATGATGACTCGTTTATTCGAACTCTTCGTTAGACATATCGATGTGGCCGGTGCTCAATTATTTCATTACAGTTTCCTGTATGCGGGATTACACCCGCGATCATGTGAGCGATAGTCATATGTATTAATCACTGCGGTAAGGTGGGTCACGAAGGGTTGATATATAATGTTCAAACACATTACTTTTTCATTGGTTTTCGAGTCATTCGATTTGATTTTCTGACATTCGACAAAAAAAAAAACAATTAAATCGGGGTTTCATATTTTCTCAAGGCAGCACTATTAAAAGAAAAACACATTTCTATTATGACAGCTATGTAGATACTATACTTTAAAATTATTGACAGTGTTTTTAATTAATTGAAATTTCTGACTGTTCAACCCTCGCATAGTAACTAAATCCACCTATAAACTATCCCTGACAGCTAGGGAACAACATGTCAAAGTTTCATCTCAATCGATTTGATGTTGTATCAGTCTATAAGTAAGCACACACTTTTTTAAACGGATGAGCCAGAAATGCATCCGGTGTAGGTAATATCGGTTATTGCCAGAGAATCGCAGACTACTTTCATAACATCACAACAGACAGCAGGGAAAAGAGGAAATGGGATACGATCAAAAAATAATAAAAAATAATAATAATAAATTTTTGTCAAAAAGTATTTATTTTCAATTTCTATTGTATTTCCTTTAAAGTAGTCCCCCTCAGATATAATACACATGTGCCAGCGTTTCTTCTAATCCTCTAAACACTTCTAAAACGCGCTTTTTGGTATCTCCAACAACTCCTGTTTCGATTTTTCTTTAGTTTTGGGAAGAGGAAAAATCAGCGGGGGCCAAGTCCGGTGAATACGGTAGCTGAGGCATGATTGCGGTTTTGTCTTTGGCCAAAAACTCACGCACAAACGATATTTATTATGGTGCAAAATCCATGATTGGTTTTCCCACAATTCTGTGCGCTTCTGACGAACTGCTTCGCGCAAACGGCGCATAACTTAAAGGTAGTATTTCTTATTGACCGTGCGACCTTGTGGCAAGAATTCATGATGCACCACGCCATTGCAATCGAAGAAAACAGTGAGGAAAACCTTCACATTTGATTGAACTTAATGTTTTTTTCGGTCTTGGCTCTTCTGGACGCTTCGATTGAGATGATTGGGCTTTGGTTTTAATGTCATAGCCATACACCCAGTATTCTCCACTAGTTATGACCCTCTTAAAGAAATCTGGATCGCCGTTGACGACGTTCAACAGCTCCTGACCGATGTCCATGCGACGTTGTTTTTAGCAATTTTGGAACAATCTTCGCTGCCGCACGTTTTATGCCTAAAACATCCGTAAAAATTGCTTGGCGTGAGTCGAACGATATCATCAGCAACCTTTCTAATAGTGATTTGACGATTATCCAAAATCATTTTTTTCAATGCCAATTTTTCCATCGGTTGTTGACGTGCTCGGGCGACCAGGACGAGCATCGTCATAGACATCTTCTCGGCCTTCCTTAAACCGGTTATACCACAATTGAACTTGTGTTCTGCTCATAGTGGTCTCTCCAAACGCCACAGTCAACATTTCAAATGTCCTTGCACATTTAATTTCATTTTTTACACAAAACTTAATGAAGTTTCTTTGATCGATCATTTTTTCGAATAGTAAAAAATCGAAGAGCACACCAAAACACGACTATCCTCTTCTCTGTCAAAAACAAACTGACAATCCAGAATGGCTGATATTGTCAACATATACAACAGACATGTGTACCAACATAACAGAAAAAAATGGGAAAATCGAACATAAGTAACTCACGAAATTTGAAAAAAATGTTAAAAGATATGAACCTAAGAATACTTATATGATTACATCGACCTTTTCTATAACAGGCGCCAGAAGGGATGCGACTAATCTATCGTTTCTTTTAATTTTTTTTTAAATGAGAAAAATTTAAATGGTTGGAGTCTGAGAGTTATGAGGTGTAGAAAATAACTGAATTTCCAAAATCCAGTCTATAAGAGCCAGGTCGATAAAGTCCATTTACAATCTCCGGCTACGGTCTATCACAATATTTAGCTGAGCCATGTTTTAAGAAACCTCATCGAAATTTACAACATTTATTGTGTATATCAGCTTGGCAACCAGTCCATCAACACTCAACCGACTTAGGAAGTCATGAAACATATTTTCTCAAAAGATATTCGGTACTTTAAACGTTTCCTTCTGATTTTTACGGTATCAAATGATATACAGTTTCACTCCTCCGGGTGTAGATATTAAAATTCGTACATCCGTACATTCGTAAAGGTAATTTCATTATGCCTCTTAGAGAATCCTGTCTCTACTGGCAAAACACTTGAACGGTTGATCTCTTGAGGCGAAAATTTTAGCAGTAAAATTATTTAACTTCGACAGGAGCAGGCGGTAATCACCGCCAGGTAAATACGGTAAATACTTAAAGATATCTCAAACTAACTTCTGGAGCGAGCAGATGTGTGTGGTGGCGTTGACCTGAAGAAAAGCAATTCCAGTACCATTGGACAAAACTGACCGCTGTCTTTGAGACGTTCTAACTATTGCAAGTTAGACAGATTCAAATTAACAGATTGGCGTGGAGGTGCAACTCACAGCAGACACCAAACACATAAAAAAAACCTTTATGACTTACAAACCTAGCTTTGACCGCTTTGATTCGACGTTATCATAAATGACCCACTTTTTATCACTAGTCATCACCTGCTGTAGAAATGGATCATTTTGTTGCGATTCAACAGCCATTCGCAAACAGAAATTCGGTCTACAGTTTTTACTCGCGTAACATACGTATTTTCCTTTTGTATCCAGGCTTATTCAGGTGGTTCCAAACGCTTTTTTGTGCTAGGTTTAGCTTCTGAACAATCGAAATAGTACCTGCATGACAGTCGGACTTGGCGACTTCCATTATTTTATCAACATTTTTGACAATTGGCCTTCCCAGGGCGTGATGCATCATTGACATCAAAATTACCCAAACGAAATAGACAAAAACAAAATGGCGCTTAATTGGCCGCTACAGTATCACGACCATGCAAAATACTCACATTTTCAGACGCCTGGCTTAAGGACAAACTATAAAATATGGTGTATTTTCTCTTTTGTAATATCCATCTCTCCAACATTTCTGAGTTAAGTAATCACAAGACTATTTGAGTAATTTTTTTAATATGAAAACTTATTTTTTCTAACGCCATCTGGCATAACCAGATCGCACTTGTACTAAAGCCATCTATTGGAAAAATGATGAATTTATTTTTACTATACCTTACATAAGAACTCGAAACTAACCATATTACAGTGCGGCAGCAAGAATCTCTGTCACAATTACAAATAAATGCGTTTAAGAGTCCACCTTTGTGCCTACAAAAGCGGCATCGGTAATAGCCTACAGCGGTATTGCTCTTAGCACATTTAGATCACATTGAGTGGACGTTAAAAGCTTTTCATTAAAATTCAATATTCTTTTCCGTTCATTACCGGCATATCATAAAGTGCCGGTACAAAAGACTGCATCATAAATGTTTTATAATTAAAAAATAATTTTTTCCTACCAAGTATTCGCTATTTTGTATTCACATATCAATTTGTTTTCCGCAAACATCAACGTCTAATGATCTACATAATTTCTGCAATATCAAAGAATATTCTCAGGTTGTGCGTCACACATAAATAATCCTTTTCATCAAGTTGGCTTGGCCTCTTTTCTGGCCAGGCGACAATGATGGTGCTGTCTGGCATGCAATAAAGTCAGATGACACACATTGAACGGAATGAAGAAATAAAAAATTAAAATCATTTGGTTACGTTTTATAGTGAAATTTATATAGCAAAGGAAATAAATGAAGAACGGGACACATTTCTTTCAAGACAGAGACCAACAAGGCATTCATGTGGAGGCGAAGAGAAAATATGTGCAATTCAACGTGACACCAAAAACAAAAAAATGTCCTTTATAGTCAATGTCTGCCTGTATATCGTATTTCTCCTTCTTCCAGTTAGTGTCACCTATCGTTTTATCAAACACCAACATTTCTCCTCTTACATTCTGCTGCATTGGAAAAGCTTTCAAACATACATCACATTTATCCATTTGATATATACACTTTGCGTTGCATTTAGTTTTTACCGGCACGCAAATCTAATTTCTATGGTACCATAGGCTTTCGTGATAGCTGAAAGCCGAAATAACCTACCATCAGTTCCTCCGTAGTAACTTCAAACAAAAACACAAATTTCAAAAAACAGCCTATTGCAAAGCCTTCTAACGGAAATGCAGGCATTAAGAAATTAGCAAACGAATGGCGAAAGCGGACAAACATTTCATGTGCATGTAAAGTTTTTTTTCGCTCTCGGTTTAAACATTCCCCACGAAAGGACGAATCACGAAGAATAAAGTTCAGTGACTTTTGCTATGTTGTGCGTTCGTTTCGTATAGTGGGGGGAGAGCAGTGTTAGGCACTTAATTCTATTTGGTTTTTTCCACTTTGTTTCCTTTTGGCCAACAGAAAACAGTAACAAGTTTACAATACTGAGGACTTTTTGTGTGCACATAATTTCGAAGTTAAATCGATAAAGATTTCATGCTGTTGCCAAAGTCACGGTACCTGTGCCGGAACATTCCACGTGCTATAATAATAACATTGCAGGATGCGAAAGGATTCCCACGGAATGGACGGTTAGAAATATAATGAAAAACAAATTATTTTAATAATTATTACAACATGCAATTTAGTTATTTAATAAGTAAATTATTTAGCTATTTATGCGAGACATAAATCACAAGTAAATTAACTTCCACATAAGCTGAATTAGCGGCTTTGACATGAGCGTGAGCGCCGCTCACGAAATGTGGACTAGGGTAATAAAGCTACAAGTTACTTGTAACGTAAGGATCAAACAACAAGGACTTTTTACATTCCAAGAAAAAATGTCCGTCAGTTACAGAACAAAATATTGAATATCGGAAAACGCACAATTTGAAAGGAAAGTACCAGTAGAGACAGTCCACTTTGGTGTCATTTTGATTACAATGGAATTACTGCGAGACCTCTTTCCACAACAGGTTATTTCAAGAAATGGTGATGTTGAATAACGACCGTGTAGCCCTTTTTGAGGAGATATCTGAAAAGCAAGGTTTATGCAAACGAATCAGAAACACTTTAGCAACTCAAACAACATATTCGTGATGAAATACCGCGAGAAAATGTGAGAATGTAATGAAAAATGTGCTCAAAAAGGCTCGCATTTGTGAGGCTAACAGAGGTGGACATTTATTTGATATTGTATTCCATGCACAATTGCCGACATTAAATAAAACATTCATCAATATAAGATCCATTTTCTTTCATTTAATCAAAAATTATAAACAAACAAAGTGGTATACCTTCCCGACGAACACCCTGTATTTGATCCATGGCTACGTGGAGCTTTGCATGTTTCTAAGTGTTGTACGAGTATTTTTGACAGTATCAAATAATATATAACTTCATCTCTCCGGGTGCAGATGTAATTACGAACCAAACCTTTTAATTTCCAGTAAGTATACATAAAGTCAGTCAGTTCTCCTGGCTAAAATTTCTGCAGAAGTTACTTCGTATCAGGAGACCGTATAGAGCACGCCTTAGTGTTGAGCTCAAAGTTTCCATTGAACACTGTTTTCTTCTTCTGCACAAAATTAAGATATCTAAACTAATAAATGGCACAATAAAATTCATTATTTCACTCATAATCCTAAACAGAATTACTTGATTACCCTTTAATCTCTTATCACAAAACTTGTAATTCGCCATAATCTCCTCTACAAGTGTCGTTTTGCTTTTGCATTGACATCCTTTTAGGTATCACCCCGAATATCGCTGTGTCAAATTACTTCATAATTTCAGAAGGAATGAGCTCATCTATTTATTTAACAATTCACAGAATTAAAAAATAATGACATTATAAGTAGAACCAAGTACTGGTCCTCTAAATCTACTACTTACATAAATATGCAAACGCAGATATATCTCCATTTAATGTCAATTCGTATTGCCGCTCATAAATGAGAATCGTCGTCAATGTTTGCCAACTTTATTGACACATTAAAGAGATTAGTAGAGATCCATTGGTGATGGCCAACCAGACTTAGCGTACTTAACAAATAGAGTATTTCGCGGTGCCTGCCACCTCGTCCCTTCCTATTTTTCTCTTCCTCATTTTCTTGGTCTTTTGCATAGATAAACAAGCAACGCAATAACGTCCAACCTTTTAATCAACTGCTTAAAGTTTTTATAGCTTTTTTATGTTTGTAAACACTAGAAATAAAAACAAACTTATTTTGTTTCCTTTTTTTCGTTTCTGTTTCATATCCTGCTCAACCACTTCCCTTTGGTGCAGCGTAAAACTTTCGCCGTCTCCCATCATGGAAAAAGTGGCGGCCTCACATTGGATTGGCAGTCGGGATTCGCATTGGCTGAGGGAGCTGATTCGGCCATTGTGTGGCAGTATAAATTCTCCCAACTACGAGGTTCCAGCGATGATGGCAAATCTAAGTTAAAGCTACATTTCCAGGATCATGAGACGAGAGCCATTGAGACAAAAGTAAGTACGAGTGTGTGAGCGAATAAATAATTGCGCTAGAGCGGAGGGAAGCTAAGTAATTTAACTATGTAAAGCTCTCCCTACTTAAGTGTGTCAAATTACAAATCATTTCTATTAAACAATTATAAATTGCTTTTGTTTATTATATATGTACATGTATAAATTTTTTATTTTCGAAATAAAAGTAGAAGTAGTTTTTATTTTTCTGCTGTACTTTAATTGTAATTATATTGTTGGTTTATAGACGAAAGTAATATTCAAAATAGGTTTTTAAATGTATATATGGGGCATTCCATAGTAAATAGTTATTTGCATAAATATGACGGGAATTGTATCACTTTTCTAACGAAGTCAATTAAATTAACAGGTTAACAAAACTAAATAGGACGCCAAAGAATATTTAATTTCATGATTCAAAATTGTCAGCGTCATAATATCCTTATCCAGTCATTAAAATGAAGATCCGAAATGAACAGAATAGCCAGAATAAATAGAGCGGAATTTTGTCATAATCTTACCATTATCAAAAAATAATGGTGATTCAAATCTTTACTACCCGTGTGTTATTTTCCCCAAATAAGCAAGCAAAGCAAGTATTTCCACTCTTTTAAAGATGTAGACCACCATAGTAGTATGTTAAGAATAAGAATGGGGTTTTCCACATCAGCGTAAACCGTCTGCTGCATCTACGCTTACAACGAAAAACGACTGTAATCGGAATCTATCGTTGTAGAGGAATGAAGCAATACATGGATTTTTGCAAAACTGTGATACCCAGAAACAAGCAAGGTACAGTACCAAATATCTCTTGACCAAATGAATTTCAAGACTTTTTAAGTCGACTGAGCGATGTCACAAATTGTGAATAGGTAATATCGACTCACTTCTTCTGGTACCCCCCATACAAAGCACCGATTTAATTCGTACATTCTTGGTTTCATATCTTCCAATCGATTGCATTAAATTTAGTGAAATTTGGCAAACTTTCAATGTTTGCGCAATTAGGATTTCAGAATGAAAACGGAGCACATTACCGTGCCCTTTCCGATACCCTCCACACATATTGACCAATTTTTCGAAATTCAATCAATCCTCTAAAATTTCTAATTAGTCAGCTGAATTAGAACTAGATTTATATCCATTATATTGCTTTACTATCCTCTACAACATAGGAGTATATACACATACATATATGGGTATATATACATATATATACATATATATATAACGGGTGGGCCATAAGGGTGTTGGCGGTTTAAATATTCAATTAAAAAAAAAAACTACGAAACATAAAAAAAATATATTTGTATTTTTAAAAAGTAGAAGCATGGGAATTTTTAAGACTTAAAAATAATGTTGTCCAAATGGCTTCTCTCGGCTGCTTGACACTCTTGGAACCGAAGTCGCAAATTTTGGAAAACTC
>JAHXMU010000713.1:225266-309334 GCA_019455685.1 Philornis downsi | reverse complement strand
AAAAAAAGCTTCATCTTTTGAGGCTTTCCAGGAATGGTCCCACTTTTTTTTCTTCATAACATTGAGCGCTTTATTAAGCATAGTTAGAATGATCCGATTTGGATCGAATATTTACCGATCTGTTTGATATTTTGTTGCCATTTTAAAGGTACTACCTCTCTCTATATCCTCGTCGCCATTGGCAAAAAACTGGGACAGTCGATTTTCACAAGCTTTCCTTGATGCGAATTACCACTAGCGAAATTATTCGCCATAAACAGTAATAGGTGGTAGTCGCCTGGTGACAGGTCCAGACTATAAGGTGAATGCCTAAGAATGTTGCGGGTCACTATGGATGTACGTGGCCTGGCTTTGTCTTGATGGAACACAATTTCCCTTGTATTGGCCACAATTGACCGTTTTTTGACGATTGCTTCTTTCAGACGGCTTTATTGTTAACTCTCCGAATCAAGGGATTGATTGCAGCATTGTTGAAGATTCCCCACCAAAACATAAAAAAAATCCTTCTTAACTGTGCCGGTTCACATTTATTCGACCGCAATAGGTTTTACTTGGCGTTGTCGCAAGTGACTAGCTATTCATAACCGATTCATACTTGATAGTCAGCACTTCACACGCGTAACATAGGCGTTCGACTTTTCTAGGCATCAATTCATATGGAATCATGAACGCTGAATCATTCCCAATGGTTTTAAATAATGTAAAATTTATCGTTGAGTGACTCCTAACGTAATTGCACATTCTTCTTGCGTTCCATACGAACTTGTCTACAATAATGATTCCATTTCCACGTTTTTGAACATTTTCGGTCCTCCGCTACGTTCATTGTCTTAGACATCAAGCTCACTATTAAACTTTTAAAACCACTCACAACAAATGCTCTAATTTAATTCTTTGGCACGTTATCAACACGCATCAGCTGCAGATTTCTTCAAGTTAAACAAGTAAATTAAAAATTTTTGCTAATGTTCCTCATTCGGCTCAAAACTCGATATTTTCTTACAAAAAACAAATGTGATGTTACAAAATCTCCAATACGAGTATTTTGCGATTTTGGTATGGCCAGATGCCCAACTATACAAAATGATGTTGAACTCATCTTTTGTAAAACGAATTGGAAATTTATTCCCAACAAAGAACAATTTATTTCATATTTCATTGAATATTTTCAATGAAAAAAACGAGCTAAGTAAAGGGTGATTTTTTAATCGCAGTTTTTTTTTAAATCGTATAAAACACTCAAATTTGCATCATATATTAACATTTGTTATTCGAATCGATAAATTGGTCTTTGCCACTTCATTTTTTAAAGACAATTTCATGTAAATGTTGTCCGTGGCTCCGTCTCAAAATGTCCATTCGGAAGGTCCAATATTTCGTTACTATTTCGAGCATTTCGGCCTGTATTCCACGATTAACGTGTGGTTTGTTATCCTGTAAGGCTTCAATAGTGTTCAGCTTGTCTATATAGACTAACGACCTGGCATAACCCCACAAGTAATAATCAAGAGGCGTTAAATCGCAAGATCTTGGGGGCCAACTCACAGGGCCAAATCGGGAGATAAGCCGCTCACCAAATTCATCCCTCAACATATCCATTGTTTCACGAACATTGTGGCATGTTGCACCATCCTGATGAAACCATATGCCAACCAAGTTCAACTCAGCCAATTGGGGCAAAAAAAAAAATCGCGTATCACAATCGTCCTTGAAGAAAAATGGACCGATGATGCTACCAGCCCATAAACCACACCAGACTGTCGTTTTTTCGGGATGCATCGGCAATTCATGTATGGCATGTGGCTGTTCATCTCTCCAGCTGCAACAGGTTTGCTTGTGTACGTATCCGTTCAGCAAGAAATGAGCCTCAGCGCTGAACACGATTTGTCGATAAAACGGCGGATTTTCATTGAGCTTTTGTAAGCCCATTCGCCAAAAGTTAGACGTTGTGGTAGGTCATTCGTCATTCCATGATGAAATGGCAGAGTGACGTTTGGACGCCATTACCAACCAGTGCTGCCAACCTGTAGAACTTAAATCTTAAAGAATCACCCTGTAGCAGTTTATTTCGCCACGCCTACTACACGGTATACTGCATGTTATGGTAGTGGAGACAAAAGGTTCGGATTGCCGGTTTTTGATCAATCGGATGTAATTTTATTATTATACCTTACTATGATATTTTGTATATCAGTGTCACCGCCAACAGTGTTGTTTAGTTTTAGTTTATCGAAAAAAAAAACAAATGTACGATGCTCTTTAATTTTCTTAGCTAACTTAATTAAACTTAACTTTTAAGAACGACTCATTTGCTCATTGCTCCTCATGGATTTTTGTGTTTTTGTTCTCTCTTTTATTTTCATATGACATCTTCGTCATCTCGAACATCAAAACATAAATTGGATGACAGGAACTGGAATGTCAAGTACTGCAGAGTTTGCTATTTTGTATGCATGCGTTTCTGACAGCTAAAGTTGCTTCCGTTGATCCGGCATTTTTGAGTTCTATACAACAGACCTAGACAGCACCTTTTCTACCGATAACAATAACAACAACAACAACTACAGCAGCAACAACAAAAACAATTACACAGTAAAACAATCACGACACCTATTTTGTTGTAATTGTATGGCTATAAGAGTACAAAACAACTCTCCACACCGCAAACTGAGAACGTAAAAAACAAACTTTAGAATTTCTTTTTTTAATGAGGAAAAGTAAGTACTCGTAAATATTTGGAATAATGCAAGGCAAGGAATCATAAAATTTAATTATATATATGTAGAAAATGACTACAAAAGAGAAATAATATTTATTATTATGTATTAAATATGAATATTTCTAAAAAAATTATTAAAGGTTTTTTAAATGTTGTTGCAACATTATGGAAAAGTCTTCAGTATGATAAAGCCCAAGAAAAAAACAAACTGTACTCCCCCCTCCTACACACGCAAACACACACAAACACAGATACAAATACTCTAGTCTTAATGGGAAATCTTTTTTAGATAAAAAATTTATATAATAAATTTGTATAAAATAAATATTTATTACGTATTATAACAATATAAAACCAAAAAGAGAAGATGGCAACACATTTGCTGAGAGAAATAAAGCTCATTTACTATAAACTAAATTTTTAGCAAAGCTTATAAAAATGATATAGAAAAATAACTAAATATAAAATTAATAACCAAACATAATCAAAGTCGGTTCCCATCGACCATCGAATATTCAGCAACATTATCGGAAAGAAGAAGAATCTCAAAACAACAAAATACCATAAATAAGTAAAAAA
Source organism: Philornis downsi (assembly GCA_019455685.1). Lineage (NCBI taxonomy): Eukaryota > Metazoa > Arthropoda > Insecta > Diptera > Muscidae > Philornis > Philornis downsi. The sequence continues at coordinate 306,036 of JAHXMU010000713.1, read as the reverse complement.
TTTAAACTACTTTACTTGGCAGTGGATAGGGAGGTGACATTTTTTCAGTTCTTCTTAAAAATAGAAAAAAAAATAATTTCTCGGGATCCTGGCAATTTTCTCTTGCTATTGTTAACAATTTTTTTTTTATGGAAAAGTATGAAATAATGAAAAATTTAAGGTTACTTTCAAAGGTACGAGGATGTATGTAGGTGGCGCATAAGTAACGTTAAGGTTTGATCAGTGAATACATTTTTTTGTTTAAGTCTTTTTTTTGTCTCTTTAGAGAATTAACTAAATAATACTTGGGAAATTTATGATGAAAAATCTCAGCACAGAACAAAGAACCAAAGTTGTTCAATTTTACTTTGAAAGTCAGCATTCGATTATTTAGATCATATCGAAAATTTCTTTCAAATTCGAAATGCTCCTAGCGCTCTAACAATTTATCGATTGGTTCAGCGTTTTGGGCAACAAGAGGCTGTCTGTGATCTCCCGCGTGCTGGAAGACCTCGTGCAGTTCGAAATGAAGAAACCATCGCCAGAGTGCAAGCAAGTATTGAGGAAAACCCCGAAACTTCCACTAAGCGACGTTCTCACCAGTTAGAGATGCCTAGGCGGTCTTTGCAAAAAATTGTACATATGAAACATCTTTTCCCATATAAGATGCAATTGGTTGACGAGTTAAAACCAAATGATGCACAAGAACGCATTCAGTATAGTCGCCGTTAACGTTACTTATGCGTCACCCTTTACATACGAGATATCAAAAATTCGGGTAGCATATTCAAAAAAAAAAGACAACTAATTTTGCAACTCTATAGATTCAATCGCCATTCGTTTAATGCCATATTTTATCGGTAATTCAACTTTGTAAAATCGTTTTCGCATTTTTGCAATTTTATCATTAACTGCATTATTGGTAGCCTCTTCGCTGTTCATATATAGCTGGAACTACTATATAAAATGATAGACGAATTTCTTAAGCATCTGAAAATGCAATAACGTCGACCGATTCTACAACAGTGCGCTATTCGAAGATAGGAAATAATGGCGCAGTATTCTTTGCGTTTTTAAAAGGGTATCATTTGACAGTAACTGTCTAACCAGTTTCAAAAGCATTTAGATTTCCCCCAGTAAAGTAAAGTGGCATTAATATTTTTGTACCTCTACCGAGGAATGAAGCTATAAATATTGGCCAAAATATGACACCCATATGACACCCATTTAGAGCACCAGCTCTTTTTGAATCGATTGGGATACACCGATCGGTCTGACTAGCTGGCTGATGGACACGACAAGTGTCGTAAATCGTTATAAAACTTCATAAAACTTGGCACAGTCTATTTTATCACATATTAGCAGAAGATTGTAATATCTCCCATACAAATTCACCGAAATTCTGAAATACTGAAATCGATAGATTTTTAATTTCATATCTTTCTAACATTTGTACTGAATTCAATCAAATTTACACGCATTATGCGCTTGATGAACTTAGTTGTGAGAACGAAAATTAACAGCCGTTCAGATATGCCACATAAATTTAATTGTTTATCGAAATTTTATTTTTATTCCGTAATTCCTAATTCATAGACTGTAATTAATAAAATTTTTGTCAGTTTTATTTAGCGACTTTCATCAAAACAAAATCAAATAGTTTCGATTTGTTTCAGTTTATGAAACCTAAATCAAAACTGTGTAAAAATCTAAATTATATTAAACTAGCTGACCCAGCAAACGTTGTTTTGCCTTCAAGATGTTAATGTGGTAAACAAAATTAATTGCAAAAATCTCACCTCCAACGCCATCTATCACTTCAAATAAAACCTTTTAAACCTTCCGAAATACTCTACCAATAATCAAGCTTTTATAAACTTTTTATAAATATATATATATATATATATATATATATATATAGATTTTGCTTTTATTCTATCCCAAAATGAAATTATTTTTCTGATTTTCATTAATACACCCAAAACGAAATTAAACATAATTTTGATTTTAATACAGTTTATAAAAAGTTTTGTTTGTATTTTATTTAAAATTTTGAAATTCAAAAAAACAGACACAATTTCTGATCACCAGAAATTTTGGAGAGCCTGGTATCGATATCAGAAAATAAATTATTTAAATCATTTTTACTTTTCGGGCCAGACTTTTTTTCTCTGACAAGAAATGAAACTACATTTGGTTTCATTCCTGATTCAGATTAAAAAATGAAACTGCACAAAATTATATTTTTGTTTCAGATTCTCTAACCGAAATATCTGCTTCATTACGTTTCGATAGAGAAACAGAATGCATTTTGGTTTCTAATTTCGTTTCACATAGGAAAGGATTCAAGTATGAATGAGTAGCAAATTTCTAAAGTACTTTAATTAAACTTACAATATTAAAACTGAAACGAACTGGACTTTCGCGAAGGTCCCCACTTTCGTTGCCTTGTAATATTTGGTAAAATATAAAAAAGTTACCTCATATTATATTTTTCATTCTATTGAATATATTTAGTATAATTTAGCATGCATCAGGCATTTAGTAAATTTATTTCTGCAAACAAAAATTGGCAGTATGGCCACGCCTCTTAGGATACCAGACACGCACATTGGCGAATTTAGCTCTCTATAATATCTAAGAGGAGAAGTACAGAAAGTTATAATTTTGTTGTAATTCAGAGCTTTTTTTCTGATCATTTTTAGTACATTAATAGACATTGGGTGAAAGTATATGTAAGTCAGTTCACCTGACTGAAGTTTTTAAAACCTCACTTTAGCGAATGGATTTCCACCTTCTCGGCTTCATATAGGGAAATAATTTTTTAATTTCAAAATAGTTCTTGTAAAATCATACTTTGTTGCAATTTTTTCAAGAACCTTAACCACTTGTTTTTGAATTTGTGACGAAGATAATGAGAGAAGATACACAAGTGGTTGCTTATACACTCGAAAAAAATTGGACTGAATTTTGTTAGAAAATATATTCAAGATAAATATACCAAATCTATTCGATACTAGTAAATTTTACTTGAATCGAGTAAGTGAAACTTACATTGATTAAATTTTACTTGATTTGAATACGCGTGAAAATAGTACGTAATTAAAATAAGTACGAAAACTTCCTCGAACAATTTTCTTACCTTTTTGAATAAGGAGGTACTTAACGTCATATGTTAGGTATTTAGGTATTTGTCGAACTGGTAGTAGAAACGATAAATGTCATAAATCTTGAACAAATTTTCAAAATTTGACACAAACGGATATTTTTCTAGAATGCTCAATGTCAACCTAACCTTCTGCCTGTCGTTTATCGTTACGAAAATCGATCTTTCTTCTGTAGTTTCTAAATGTTGGTTGGCACTTACCTACTTTCGGTTCATTGTAGTGTCCTGTGATGTTTGGCAAAAATTGAGAAATTCTACCGAAAAAAACCTTTTTTACCATAAAATGCTCACATATATTTTAGTTTATAATTTGTCCAGAACTCAACAATTTCTCTGTAATTTTGAGCTAACGAGCTGCAGTAATTCAGATTGTTATTCAGAACTGAACAATTTACTGTAATTTATTTCTAAGAATTTATATTTTTATTCATTGTTATTGCCGTAGCAATAATTTCGCCCTGGGGAGGACAGCTATAGCCCCCCAGGATGTATTAAATTCATTCAATTCACCTAATCTGAAAACACTAGGGGTATTAAAAAAAGTTCTAGCAACTAAGCTCCCACCAGCACCCCTCTTGCTACGCCTATGTCCATTGTATTGCATCACAGTATTTGGTAAAATTTGCAAAATTCGCCTGCATAACCACACCTTTTTCTGGCATCAGGCATCAGTTCCACTACAGTTAATACAATTTACAATGCGTCTGGCATTTAGGAAACCTGATTACGAGGTGTGATCAAAAATAACCGTTATTTTCAATTTTTTCGAAAAAGTATTTATTTATTCATCAATTTCTACGTTTTTCCTCTAAAGTAGTCCCCCTCAGATATAACACACCTGTGTCAGCGTTTTTCTTCTAATCCTCGAAACACTTCTAAAACGCGCTTTTTGGTATCGCCAACAGCTCCTGTTTCGATTTTTCTTTTATCTCCTCAATCGTACCAAAACGCTTTCCTTTCGTCGGTGTCTTCAGTTTTGGGAAGAGAAAAAAGTCAGCGGGGGCCAAGTCCGGTGAATACGGTGGTTGAGCCATGCTTGAGGTTTTGTTTTTGGCAAAAAATTCATGCACAAGCATCGATGTGTGAGCTGGTGCGTTATCATGATGCAAAATCCATGATTGGTGTTTCCACAATTCTGTGCGTTTCTGACGAATCGGTTCGCGCAAACGGCGCATAACTTCAAGGTAGTATTCCTTATTGACCATACGATCTTGTGGCAATAGTTCATGATGCACCACGCCATTGCAATCGAAGAAAACTGTGAGCAAAACCTTCACATTTGACCGAACTTGACGTGCTCGGGCAATCTGGACGAGCATCGTCATTGACATCTTCTCGGCCTTCCTTAAACCGGTTATACCACAATTGAAATTGTGTTCTGCTCATAGTAGACTCGCCAAACGCCACAGTCAACATTTCAAAAGTCCTTGCACATTTAATTTCATTTTTACACAAATCTTAATACAGGTTGTTTGATCCATTTTTTCGAATAGTAAAAAATCGAAGAGCACACCAAACACGACTAACCTTTTTATCTGTCAAAAACAAACTGACAATCCAAAATGACTGATATTGTCAACATATATAACAGATGTGTATCAACATAACAGAAAAAAAAAATGCGAAAATCGAACATACGTAACTCATGAAATTTGAAAAAACGGTTATTTTTTTATCACACCTCGTATATGTAAGCTCGAAAGCCCTTTAAGGTGCCCCCAGTACAAATTTGCCGTTTTAATGAAAATCGATTGCGGTTGCTTTGTATCCAAAAGGCTTCAGTAAACTATAATTCTGTTTCTTACAACAAATACAACTGCCTTTAATTGAACTTCGCTGAGTGTATCTGGATTTACTACCCAATCTCAGTCACTTGTTAAGCGTTAGTATTTTAAATTAGTATGTTGAAAATATAAATCAATGGCTTATTGAAGAACGGCAGTAGTGAGTCGTGTAATCTAAATTTTGTCTACGGAAAAGAAAGTCCATCAGTTAGGCAATCAAACAATAATGTAATCATTTAATACATTTCCTCAAATCGGTCACTTTTTTATACAAAAAAATAAATTTTTTTGTGGAAATCTGTTCGGTGTCATCTAGCAATCCATATTGAAACACATTTTATAAAAAAAATTATGCGCACCTAAAAGTCTTAGCTTTGCATATCGTTAATAAATTGCAATTTTATCCAACCGTTAATGTTATTGAATATTCAAGCTTAAAACTGTTTATTACTTAATAATATATACATTGTATAACTAATTTATAACTTAAACAAATATATTAAAAAAGAAAACTAAACTAAGCAAAAAATATTTATAACTAAACAGAAAAATATATATTGGCCTTTAATTTGTAAACTCTTGTTTAATTTTTTTGTAACTATTTTTTCTAACAACTATTATTAATTATATAACTCTTACGCTATAACGGCAAACACACAAAATCAACAAAGCAAATCTAAACTAGTTCTATCGAGAAACCGTAGAACTAATTGGAAACTTAATATGATAAAAGCAAAAAGTGCTAATAATAAATAATTAAATGCAAAAGCGGAAAATTTAATTTTCACCGCCCGCCAACATAAAAATGCTAAGTTCTCGAAACAAAGAGAATAACAACAACCACAAGACAGCAAAACAGCGAATGCATTTTTAATGCCAGCAATGGCAACAACAAGAAAAAGTTATTATTAATTATTGGCTTTTTTCGAAAATGGATTCTTTGTTAAATGGAAACTAAAAGTTTTGTTGTTTTATTGGACACCAAAAGAAAAAGACAAAAAAAAAAACACACAAAACGTGAACATATCTTTAGCATTAACAACGGATATAAGAAATAATCTAGTTTTGTTAAAGACATAAATTTCTTTCATTTCTAACGCTTGGCCTTTAATAAGAACTTTGTGTTTTTCCTTCACTCACTCACTTTTCAGTTCTTACATAAAGTCAATTCATATATTGTGTCTTCAAGTGTTGAAAGAGAAAAAAAAAAACACATTGCAAATAAACAGAAACATTTAAACGCAAAATTTTTAAATAAACTAACATCTGAACTTGTTTGGAAAAGTTATAGACTACTTACTTACACATGCAACTATACATACATTATCCTTCAGCATCCTCCTCGACATACCATCATAATCACCCAACCAACCAACCAAAACACTGAGTATCTGAGAAGCTTTCTGGTCCCTGGGCAATACAGATGTGAACAAAATACCACAAAAAAAAAACAGAAATAACGAAATTCAAAACTTTAAACCACCATTACGGAAATTAAGCCTATAGAGAGAGAGAGAGAAAGAAGTGAAACAAATTATATACAAAGCCCATTCATATTTCATTTAAACTGAATCCAAACTATGAATAAACAACTTTTTCAAGGACTTTAATTGTTCTCATTAAAGCGCTCCATTATTTATACTTTAACAGTCAAAATGGTAGCCAAAGATCGCATTGGAAACCAGCACAACCATATCAGGACTGTGGAGATTCCTAACTCTAATTCCAGATCAGGGGTTCAAGCCGATACAAAATTGCTGGCGGCGGCGGGTGGAGGTCTTAATGATCGACGACTTAAACAATTGCTTATGATTTTTTTTAAAATAATTTCCTGCAATTCTGCGACATTTGACGCATATTCACATTTTGATTTATAAAGCGGATTTCACAGTATCGAATAACGCCGACAGATTTAATACAAGTTGTCAAAAATTTGGTAAAATTTTCACATTAAAAATTTAGTTACATTTTCACATTAAAAATTTGGTAAAATTTTCACGTTAAAAATTTGGTTAAATTTTCACATTAAAAATTTGGTTAAATTTTCACATTAAAAATTTAGTTAAATTTGCACATTTAAAATTTAAAAAATTTAGTTACATTTTCACATTAAAAACTTAGTTAAATTTTCACATTAAAAATTTGGTTAAATTTTCACATTAAAAATTTAGTTAAATTAAAATTTAAAATTTAGTTAATTACCTTAAAAATTTGAGCATTTCTTATTTCATCAGAAATATATTTTTAACTTATTTAATTACACTAGCCAACAATTTTTTGAGCTGGAGCAACCAAATATCTTTTCTTCTGTATTTCGGTGCGCTGAATTTGGTATTTCTCTATCACATCAGGTTTTCGAGATACAAAAAAATTCGTTTTATTCGTTTTTTCATAAAAAAAAAGTTGCGTTATTTTTGAACGTCGCTTGTATTTTGGTTTCTCGTGTTAGGGTGCAGCAATAGTTTCCCAGCATGCTTTTGTCCCAAAATCCTTGATAATTTCTTTCAATTTTCATTAAACCTTGCAGAGCACGCTCCCCTTGTTCGTCGCTCATCGCACCTAGGTTTTGTGTGGAAAAAAATGTAAATGCGAATGAAGAAAATACATTTTGAGTGACATTCGCGCAACTAATTCGTGATAATTTTTCAATAATTCAGCAACAATTCAGTGTAGTTTTCACTCTTATTGTTTCCAAGAAAACTGTTCACGGTGCTCTTGAAAGATTTCCAGGCTGCATATTCTGTCTCCAATAAACATTGTGAAAAATTGTCATCATTCTTTGATTTTAGCATATGAAATTTTAGGAAAAACCACTAACAAACTTCTAAATGCTGCACCATTTTTGTCCAGAACCGTGACAAAGTTCTTAAAAAGATCCAATTTTATGTACAGCGGCAAAAGAAGAACGTCATTTGGATCTATTAATGGATCAATTACTCAGTTCTTTTTGATCACTCTGTTGTGACGTAATGATGACATGCAGCACGACTATCCCATGGACAAAGGAAACAACAATATTTTGTGAAAACTCCTTGCATACCAGTCAACAAACCAATGACCTGAAACAGATTAATTTACAGTTATTTAAGATGTTCTTTACTATATATATAAAGAAATGTAAATCATACACCTTATGGTCACCACAGATCTTTATTTATTATCGTTGTATTTGAGCAATATCAAAATTTCAGTCTTTGATTCGTAATTTTCCACTGTATTAACGGCATGAGCAATTGGTATGGATGGGTTTTCATTCCCATTATGCAAAAGAAGAGCCTTTAAACTGTACTTAGAGCCATCAATAAATAATCTCCACTCAGTGTTGTCGTATGACTGGTTCATTTTTTGAAATAAACCATCAACCTCAGTACAGTATAGAATAGAGAGTTTCTTTTCAAAATATACAGCCAATTCCAAGCTTCTATCTTCATAGATTGTTACTTTTGTCCCAACTGCAAGATGTTTCCACTGCTGCTTGCGTGAAGCTAGTAATCCTGCGTCCTGCTTCATTAAATGTAAATCCCGAATTAGATCATTCAGCACAGCCCGAGTCACTAGATGACGTTTATCATTAACCTGATACAAACTACCACTGCTGATGAAAGATGTTTCGGACTCACTGCTCGTAGCACTGGGAATGACTGGTAATGGATCATTTGGTGGACGTTAAACTGGTTTAGAAACCGATGGGACATCCGCGTATGTAATAAATATTTTTTTCGATTTTTCATATTGAATCCAGCAACTTTTGTTAAACAGAAATAAAAATCGGTTTGGTGGTTACTGGACTCTCTCCAATGTACTGGAATTGAAAAATTGATATATATTTTCTTGCCATTTGACCACTTGTATAAAACAGTTCTGCAACTATTGCAGAACATTGTCGTTGTCCACGGTTTGTTCAAGTTTCTGACAGCTAAACCAAAATAATTTAAATAGGTATATTTTAATGATTCTGATATTGCATATCCTTTTTTTCCAACCAAATATTCACCACACACAAAGCAAAAATAAAAGTTTTTTTAAAAATCAAATAAAACACTCAAATTTGTATCACATATTAAAATTTTTTATTAGAATCAATAAATTGGTCTTCCCCATTTAATTTTTAAACATAATTTCATGTGAATGTTGTCCGCGGTTCCGTCTTAAAATGCTCATTCGGAAGGTCCAATTTTTCGTCACTTTTTTCAGCATTTCGGCCTGTATTCCACGAATAACGCGTGTTATGTTATCCTGTAAGGCTTCAATAGTGTTCGGTTTGTCCACATAGACTAACGACTTGACATAACCTAACAAGAAATAATCAAGAGGCGTTAAATCGCAAGATCTTGGGGGTCTATTCACAGGACCAAATCGAGAGATAAACTGTTCACCAAATTCATCCCTCAACATATCCATTGTTTCAAGAGCTGTGTGGCATGTTGCACCGTCCTGATGAAATCACATGTCAACCAAGTTCAACTCAGAAAATTGGGGCAAAAAAAAAATCGCGTATCATGGCTCGATATCGTTCGCCGTACCGTACAGGCGTTTCTTCCACGGTCGTCATTAAAGAAAAATGGACTGATGATGCTACCAGCCCATCACTCCATATGCGACAGTTTTGCTTCTGTACGAGTACGCATCCGTTCCGCAAGAAATGAGCCTCTTCGAGGAACTCAATTTTTCGATAAAACAGCGGATTTTCATTGACTTACAAAAGTAAGGCCCATTTACCAAAAATTAGACATTGCAGTAGGTCATTCGGCTTCAATTCTGGGTGAGTTAAATTTTATAGGCTTTCAAACCCAAATCGACGTGTAAAATTTTCCTTGTGGTTGAGTAATTGTGGCGACGAATTGACATTTCACGATCGTCATGAACGCCGATCGCTACGGCTGCAATATTTTCTTCGGTACTCACTCTACTCATGCGAGTCGATGGTTTTATATCCAACAAAGTAAATTTGGTGCGAAATTTGGAAATGACAGCACGAATTGTTGATTCAGCAGGTCGATTATGACGACCATAAAATGATCGTATCAAACGATGCACGTTTGTCACAGAGCACGAATTTTGATAATAAATTTCAACGATTTGCAATCGTTGTTCGTTTGTTAGTCTTTCCATGATGAAATGACAGAGTACACTGTACACTTCTCATTTTGACAGATGACGTTTGGACGCCATTACCAGCCAGTGCTGCCAACCTGTAGAACTTAAATCTTAAAACATTACAGTTGGTTAACCCAACTAAAGTTTCTATATTGTAATACGAATTATATTTTTTCCATCACGCAAAGATCTGGTTTTTTTTTTGTCGTGAAACTGTTTGATCGGCTTAAATGCACTTAAATGCTGACAAAACCTTAGCCACTCATATATTTAATATTATACTTTGTAATTATAATCCGCAACTTTAATGATAACAGGTTGAGTCCTTATATTCCGCTATATTTTTTCGATTAAAAATTATCAGCCCAAAATAACCTTAAGATCCTCAATCCTCAGAAACAAAAGATTATCGCCCCTGCTCCCGAACCCCCTCTAAAATAAAACGTAAAGCAACAAAACTACAGAGCAACTCAACTCATTTTACAAAATAAAACAAAGTCATATCATTAACACAAAGAAACAACAATGAAAAGGAAAACTAAACCAAAATGAACGTTATAATTTAAACGGAAAATATAAATGGTAATCAAACAATATACATATATATATACACATACATACTTACATATAAAATGCTATATATACACCAACATACATATATATGTACACATGGATGTGTATAACAATATTAATGAACTATTTACAAAACCAACAAAAAAAAAAAGTGAAAGAGAAAAGAAACCGGAACAAAACGAATAAATAAAAATACATACATATAAAAAATAATCATATACTAAATATTTAGATACTACTACTGCAAGTACTAAATCATAACTAACATCCAGCATACAGACAGACAGACAGTCAGATAGACAGTTAGACAATTAGACAGACGGAAAGACAGACATAAATAGCCTATACGTAAATCAGACATTTACATAGAGTACATTTCAACAGGCGTACATGCATACATATTCGATAGATTCAGATTCTGATTCAGTAAGTAAATAATATTAGCTACCATATACATAAGACATACAAACATATTTACGTCTACCCTCTATATACATAATTACCGCATACGATACTAACATAGATCAATGGATAAATGTATTGTATATTAGTGAATAATCCTTATGATTTGAATCATTTGTTTCCGGTCATTTGTGCAGAGCCCCCCGGCTCACTTCCCATTCTATTGAATGTACTGTCCTCTTAAAAACTGTAAATGCAAAAATCAATCAAATCGAACTTAACACAAAAAATACTTGTGTACCGACGACAAAGGTTCATTGTACTCCCATGTACCATATATTCTTATTATATCGTATAATCATGATGCCTATTTACGTTATATTGTATCCCTATCATTTAAGAGCAAATGTTATTGTATTTCCTTTAGCCTAATTGCATTTTATGTAATCCTTGTATGTAACAGTTCAACCGATTGACCCCTGACACATTAACATGATTTGAAAAATCATCGAAATAAAAACACAACTTTTACTTTCACTCCATTTCAATTGGAAAGTTTTAATTGTTATTGAAATACATGTGAGCGGAGGAGCACAACCTTATGCCCTTCTTAATCATGAGAGCGGAAAAAATATACGAGTATAACTAAATTGCAGGGGGAAAAAACTATATATAACTTTGACCTGAGCAGCAGTTCCCAAATGGTTTCCTCATCCGTAACGGTGGGAGTGTTTGTCATTTGATATGAGAAAAATTGTAAAGCTGTGAAGGAGGCGAAAATCGTTTAAAGACTTTTTAATACATATGGGGCATATCTATATTGGTCTGTCCGAGTGGCTGGCCAAGAGACAGGTGTATAGGATAACTACAGATAACAACGTTTACCGATCTAATATATTTTATAAAGCAGTGATCTGGGTTTCACAATTGGCAAAATAACCAAGGCCCCTCTAGATTTTCTTCGACAAAAAACCAGAGATAATTTCCAATCAAAATCGGGTGGTTCTCGTACTTCTTACGCCTCCAATACAACATACAATACCGAAAGAATTCATACTTTCCCATTTTTTTGGAAATGACCCTGTGACCTAAAATACAATTCATACCTCCACCCAAAGGAATGAAGGTACACATTATTTGATATAAGAAATATGAGACGTCCAGAAGGCGGTGTCAAATGTCAAAAGACGACACCTATAACTTAAGATTGTTACACCTGATTAATCAAAAATATAGCCAGTTGTAACATTTTATATATCTTGCCCAATCAAAGATATTGAGATAGTTTGCCCCACAGTTTCGTTTTGCATTTCGTTCAACGGAACAAAATTAAATGTGAAAGCAGTATTGATTTGTATCAGTATGTGGTATCTAAACGAAGATTATACTAAGTTTTTATTCTTGTTCCGATAACCCAATCAAAATTGTATTAAATTTTGCTTCTGTTTCATATATCCAAAACGAAATTACAAACAATTGTGATTTTGGTTGTTACACACAAAAAAAAAATTAAAAGAAATTTTTAATCTGATTCAATGTATGAGATGTTTCCTTTGTATTTCTTCTGAAAATTTTCTAATCAAAAGAACGACAACATTTTCGAGTAGCAGTGAAAATTTCTGGAGGCCTGGTATTACAAAATTCAGAAAATAAATTTTTTGAATCATACTTTCGCAGTTTGGCGAAGGAAACGAAACTACCTGTACTTAGTTTCAGTTTAGATTCAAACTAAAAAGCGAAACTGCAATAGTGAATTTGTGAGCTGGAGCATTGCCTTGATGAAACAATACTTTCTTTTTCGACAAATGCGGACTTTTTTCCATAATTTCATCACCTAAACGCTGCAATAAATTAGCATAATGTTACCCGTTGATGATTTTTTCTATCTGAAGATAATCAATAAAAATAATCCCATGCACATGCCAAAAAACACACGCCATACCCTTGCCTGCAGATGGAGCCGTCTTCGCCTTCTTGGGACACTATTCTCCCATTCCAGTTCACTGCTTTGATTGTTTGATATGCTCTGCTTTATCTCAGGTATGAAGTACTGGACCCATGTGTGAAGTGTTCATCCATGACTATAAATGAAAGCAAAAATTCGGCTTTATTGCGGTGAAACATCGCTAAGCATTCTACTGAAATTTCTATTGAAAGCAAGTGCAGCACCCTTCTTGTGCACAAGCTTTCTCGTCTTTAAATCTTCGGTCAATATACAATTATTGAAATGCCTATAATTTCAGATAGCTTTAGCGAAGGTTATCCAATACCATTTTGTGGATTTTCTTAACCGTGTCTGGCGTGATCACCTCAATTGGTGTTTGTCTTGAAAGCTTGTACGGCCTCGTTTAAGCTCTGCTACCTAATATTTTACCGTCGTAAACAAAGGAGCAGGCTCCCCCAGAGTAGGATCTAGCTCGGCTTTAATATTGATTCAAAATTTCCATTCAAAAGGTCTCAGCCTCGTTTAAATATTTTAGAGTCGTAAATGAGGGCGCAGACTCTACCAGAGTAGAATCTGGAAGATCATGCCCCTTTGTTTATGGCTCTAAAATATTGGTTAGCAGAGCTTAAACGAGGCTGATATCTTTTAAATGCAAATATTGAATTACATAACAGTGTCCAATTTTTTCCATGTTTACAAATTCACTGAGATCGTTTACTTTTGACGGCTCAAATAAAAATACTAAACTACGTGGCGTCTTGAAACTTACGTCATATGTATTATAAAGTAGCCACTTTTCGCGAAAATAATTTGTTTCTGGCCATCTATACGCTAATTCTGGAACTACCCTTGTAGTTTTCTAATTTCGTTTCAGGTGAAAAACGGATCAATTTATGAAGTGAGTTATTGTTTCGAATATGTGTCAGAAACAAGTTCCTAATGTACGATGCTTTAAATAGGAGAGTCTCTGATTTCTCATAATATTAGAAATATCTGTACCAATCTATTGAAACTTTGCATAAGGTAAATTACGTAAGTTCAGTATAAGTTCTAAAGCACTAATTCACTACTACTTCCGTGTTACTAATTTGAAATGTAACAGAACATAACTAGTTACAAAACTAGTTACAAAGTTACAATTTCCCTCATATCTATGACATTGCAATGTTAAAATCTACAGTAATTTGTATGGATGATAGCTAGTTCTACAGAACGGAAACATTAGTTCTGAACTAATAATTTTTCCTACTGCAAATCTGCTATTACATGGCAATTCTTTTCTAAACACTAGCTAATAACTGCAGCTTAGTGAGGTGGCCACACTCTACTCATCATATGATAGGACGATAATCATAAAGGTTAAATTAACTAGAGAAACGAACACGTTAACCTCAAATGCTGTCCGTTGGCTCGACCAAACCAAATGTCTCCAATATTTGAGGAGAAGATTTACATTACGCCTTAAAGCAAGGAACGGTATTGTTAAAGAGATCATTATCACTGATTTCACATGGCTAATAAATGGTAAATAGTCAACCTCTTTCTCAAAGAAGAAAAATCTGCTGGACCCTACTAATCGACCATTTTATCTTTTGGAGCCCAGAGAAAGAGGGAGAAATGGGTGAAGTCCCAAATATGTATTGATCGAATGAATTTCACCGCATTCATTTTAAGTCTATTAAAATATGCCCTTCTACTCGTATCTGGCCGATAATTGCCGTAAATATTTGTGAAACTACTTAAGCTTTGGCACAGGGTAATATTTTGCCGGATCGTAGCGGGGATTGGTAACGGATCATAATGGAATACTCAATCATGCTTCTCATTCAGTTGCATTATATCCAGTCAAACTTAATACTTAGGTCTGAAAATAAAACTAGATCGCATTGCGGAGTTCCTTGCGCCACCTCCGACACAAAAAAACCAATAAAGCAAAAATCAAAATTTATTTTACAATTTCTAAACAAAAGTTTCCTAAAAGAAGTAATTTTGCTCCTTTCATTATGCGATAATTCTGAGCAATACTCGTACATGAAAGAAAAACTGCAGTTCACCAAATGTTTCGTATCCATCCCGCATACTTGCACAAGTACCACCCAGTAGCGGTTTTCATGCTTGGGAAGACATTCTATAAGGTGTGATTTTGAAAACCAAACCTGTATCAGAGACCTTGGATGATATTGAAGGACATCTGCCGTCACACAGAAAAGGTCTTATATCAAATTTGTGGAAGAATGCCTTGAAAATGTCTCGAATTCCCAAAATTACGAAGAAAATATGGTGAATTTTCTGGGCTACTGGGGGGTAGATGCACATGTGCGAAATTAAAATACGACAACACCTAAAAAAATTTTCTATTACAGCAGTAGGCCTCTCTGCCTTCTTTGCAAATTCTTCATTATGGTTTTCCGATGAAGCTGATGTGAAAGGTGTTGCAATCAGTGATCGAAATTTTATCGACAAACAACTTCCTTGCCACTTTTTATCAGATGCTAAAAAGAAAAGAGGAATTCTTATTAGAACTAAATTGAAAGGAAGATAAAGACAATACATTCCCGTATCAGGGGCATGTTGGCGAGTCGAAAAATTCGCTAGAAATTGTAGCAGAATGCCCCCTATACCGAATGCTTAGCCATTTCTGATACTTGGAAGCTGCTTAAATTTTAGTATGAGGACAATTTTATTTAACAGAACTGTTACATTGGTTACCAATAATTTACAATCACATGGTCCAGTCTAATATTTTGCCTAGTGTAAGGTAACCTGTGATTCCGCTTTCATTTTTTCTATATAATTTATTGCAAAACCCCCATGTTAGCATTTTCTGCCATAGCTTTTGCAATGGTTATACAAACCTATTTAAACATTAACCCTGGCGTTATTCTGAAAATATTAATGGAGACTGTAAGAAATATAAATACTAAAGGTCATATTTTAAATGGTTTATAGTTCGTGTTTTTATGAAAATTTAGGATTTCGGTCTCAAAAACAGAAAAAATTTTTTTCACAATTTCTTTAAACATAATAAAATTCATTAAACATAATAAACCTATTTGACTTCAAAAACTCAAGTGGCATCAGTAAAATAAATTTGTTTAAATCTATCTAAATACGCTTCCACTAGAAATGATAACTTAATAGTTTTTTGTCAGATTTGATGTTTCTCCATAGAAGTTGCTATAAAACGTCAATCGGTTTCACATATACCTATACATAGATAAAATTAGAATATGCCTACAAACGATTCAGAACGGTCTACTCATATGTTAGGGCAAAAACCATAGAGGTTAAATTCCTTAGACAACCGAACACGCTAGTCTCAAACGCTCTCCATAGGCTCAATAACTTAATAGTTTTTTGTCAGACTTGATGTTTTCCCATAGGAATTGCCATAAAACGTCAATCGGTTTCACCTACTCGTAGATAATATTAGAATGCCCCAACAAATTTTTTTAATAATATCGAAATTGGAAGTTCAATTACGCTGGTAGTTATCCATCATCGTCAGTGGGAATCTTCTCGCCAAATTTCATAATTCTAACTTCCACCATTGAATCAGACTGACGGTACAATTTTTATGCTATTTTTGAATGTTTGATTGTTTGATTAAAACTTCCAAAGACAGTTTACTTACCAAACTGTACAATTCTGTTTGCAGCCATTTGTTTTATGCGAGACTATTTTTTTTTTTTTTTTGTTCCTATTAATAAAAGGACGAATTTTAGAAAATCCTTTTTTGTCGATTGCATATGAATTAAGAGTAACCCTGCACATATAATTTCATATCTGCAACTTAAGCGGTTCATCATAGGCGGATAATTCTTCATTTTTAGCCTGTAAATAAAATTAGTTTGGGAACATGAGCTTATAAATTTCTCTCTAGCTGACCAATTCTACGGAATTATTGCAATAAAAGCTTTTATTGCATTCATCTGCGGCAGATGACTTTCATGATTTTATTATTGTGTTTTCTGCTGCTCGATTTAGGCGATAATAAATATATTTTTCTTTTTCTTTATGGTGTAGTAGCTGAAAGGATGAATTTGCAAAAATTACTTCCTACAGTGTTCACAGGATAAATGTACACCCACTTATTATTGACATTTACTTCGTGATATCGCAAATTCTGTCCCTTTCTTTTATGTTTTGTGCGCTAAAACGAATTTCGAAAAATTCCATTCGATTGTGTCGTACATGGTAAGATAAAAAAATCTGCTTAAGCCTACTAGTCGAATATTTTATCTTTTGGAGAGCAGAGAGTGTTCATTTCTCTAGGTAATTTGACATCTATGATAATTATACATATTTCCGCTTTCTTCCCTATTTTGTCTTTGTCTTCTAGTGGTCCGAATTTCAAATGATTCGCCTGGTTGTGGGGCTACGAATAGCCAGTGTTCAAACATACTACACAATTTTAAATTCGCCAGCTTTGCTGTGAGCAGTATTAGTGAATTTTCGTTTTATTATTTTCTTCAGTGTTTTTATAATAGTTTTATTTTTACACTAAACGACGATTTAGACAGGGCGACAGTCTATCGTGCGACCTCTTCAATATACAGTTGGAAACTGCGAGATATTACTGCAGCCTTCTCAAACATTGAGAAATGGGTCTGGTGGTAAACGAGGACAAAACACAGTTATTGGCTTCAACGAACAAAGAGTCTACTCATTTGGGACGATGTGTGAACGTTTACAACTATAATGTTGAGGTAGTGGAAGAGTTCATCTACCTCGGTTCCGCTGTAAACAAAACGAATTATGTCAGCATGGAGATACAGAGAAGAGTATTGCTTACCATCAGATGTTATTGTGGGCTAAGAAAGCGGTTCAATGATAAAGCCCTTTCTCGACACACAAAAATTCGACTGTACCAGACGTTGATTCTACCTGACTTGTTATATAGCGCAAAATCTTCGGATGAATCAGTACTGGCAGTTTTCGAGAGGAAAATACTCCGGAAAATATAAGGACCCATCATCGTTAACGAAGAGTATCAACGTCGCATAAACAATGAGCTATATACCGACATCGACGTGGTCAAACGCATTAATATACAGCGATTGCGTGGAAAGTTTTCGACAGTGAACCCGATGGAAGAAGATGGCGACCAAAACTCCGTTGGAAGGACCAGACTTTTGAAATACTGTCGAAACTTGATGTGACGAATTGGAGGAGAAGCGTAGAAAATCGAAGCGCTTGGAATTATTCTCTACGGGAGGCGTATAATAGATAAGGATGTCTATACCAGTCGCCAGTATTAGTAAATTGTGTACCTTTCTATTTGTTTTGCCCTCAGAAATTTTCCTTTCATTATGCTGCTCTTATCGCGCCCCTATTCTTTAACGCCACTTTAACGCTACAATACCATTTTTTGGTAACCGCCTAAGCTGTAAGCATTATAGCTTCGATATTTCATATCTGATTTACCCTATTAATATAGAAATTTAAAACAATCTCCTACGTACAGCTCTCCTGTGCAGAAACAGAAATGTAACAATTTAAACTTCCGCCGCTGTTGGCAGGCGATGCTACCATTTGTGTAGTCTTTCTTCCATTTATACCCCATTGTATGAATTTTGAAAAATATTTTGCAAGGACCCATCAATAAATATATTTGTTGATAACCATTTCTTTGTTGTTTTATCTCCGAAAATTATGGATATCTTTTTATATTCCTTTACACATATTTTGATGACTTTAGCTTTACCAGATTCTTCTCTTTCTTCCATATTATACGTCCTAAATTACGAATTTCCCAAAAATTTGAACGTGCTTCGAAACAACGCTGCAAAAAGAAGGTACAAAGGCCCATTTGCCTTCAGCCAATTATACTCTTCCTTTTCTGATTTATCCCTATCCATGCGTTATGCGCCTTTGCTGTAAGCGCAATGTATGGAGCACGGGTGACTTTAGATTGAGTCATTCTTTACAAGAGGTGGTAATATTTTTGTTAATTTTTCACATAGAGCTGATACATATCTGCCAGTAGGCCATTGACACGTATCTGTGTCCCAAACTAGCTGAGCTGACAAAGAAGACACGAAAGAGTGTTGGGATAATTTTTCTTTATTTCTCCCTTCAGCTCGATACACTTTTTCCAGCGATATTCAATAGCTTCTATTATTCTATAGCTTCTTCTATTCTATGTTTATATTACTATACTATGTTTTTACTGTCAAACTCCTTAAAATATCCATCAACCGCAGACTCCACCTCTTCATTATAGGCTAATATTTTACACCAAGCCATTTTTTCAAGTTTAGAAATATAAAATAGTCCGAATAATATACCTGGCGAATAAAGTATCAATGTCTTTATAAAACAACACTTTCTTTTTCTCCAAATGCGACCTTTCTTCCAAAATTCCACCACTTTAACGCTACAATAAATTAGCATATGTATTCGCCATTGACGGTTTTTCCTTTCTGAAAATAATCAATAAAAATAATTCCATGCACATTCCAAAAAACAGACGTCATGACCTTCCTTGCAGATGAAACCGTCTTCGCCTTCTTTGGAGATGATTTGTCCAATCCAGTTCACTGCTTTGACTGTTCCTTTGTCTTAGGTATGAATGAAATGGTGGCCCGTGCCTCATCCATGCTTATAAATGAATGCAAAAATTCCACTTCCACTCTACTGAAACATCTTCACGACGCCGTTTTTGCTCTATTAAAAGCAAGCTCACAGCTTTCTCATCTTCAAACCTTCGGGCGATATACAATGTATGACACTTTTTAAAATGCCTATTATTTCAGTAACGGTGTTCGTCTTGGCAGATCGTACGGTCTCGTTTAAACTCTGCTACCAGTCGTAAACGAAGGAGCAGACTCCCCCAGAGTAGAATCTACCTCTGCTTTTGGACTGAGACCATAGATTGAGTTGGACTGAAACCTTTCAAATGAAAATATTGAATTACATAACGGTGACCAATTTTGTCCATGTTTACAAATCCACTGAGATCGTTTACTTTTGATGGCTCAAATAAAAATACTAAACAACGGGGTGCCTTGAAACTTAAAACATATGTTTTATAATGTTGCCACTTTTCACCAAAATAATTGTCTTTTTTTACAAACCTCTGACACCATCTATACGTCGGGTCAATTAGTTCTGGGATTGTCTCCATAACTGTAATATAGCTATTTTGATCTCTTTTAAACTCGGTAAGGGCCAATCTATGCCATCGTTGCAAGCTTGTAGAAATGTTTTCTCACTCTGTACATCAATGACCAGTTTTCTATGTTGTTACGGAAGGGATCCCTTTATCATTCCATTTCTTTTTAACATTTGTAGGAGAATTTTCAGGCTTTACCTCTACCATTGTACGTTTCTCCGCGTTAATCCGCGCTCTCCCGCTCACTCCACAACAGCTGTTTTTCCTATTAAAAAAGTAGTTTGCTCCTCTTCCATTCTCCATGTAGCGTAGCCTCTCAACATAGGCTATAATTGGCTGCTGCATTACGATGTTTGTGATATCATTTTCCTCCTTGGATGAGAGCGATTTTTCATAGCAAAGTAAAGTTTTTCAGGCAATAGCCATCGAAAGCGCAACTCTGTGCCAGGCACTTTAGGAACGCGTTTAGTCCTAGTCACTGAATGAGATTATGGAAGCAGCTTAGAAGGGAATTTACTCTAGCTAAAGCAACTCACTCATTTCAGATACCTCTCCGTAGGCTCGAGCAAACAAAATGTCTCCAATGTTTGATGGGAAGATTTATATTACATCTGAAAGCAGACAATAGAATTATTATAGAGGCCATTACCATTCATTTCATATGGCTGATAAACGGTAAATAGCATGGGCTTGAAGCAAAATTACACCAAATTCTATCAAACTAGAAAGATCTGCTTGATCCTACTAATCGAACATTTTATCTTTTGGAGCTCACAGAAAGTTGGTGTCTCTAGAGTAATTTAACCGCTATGAGAAGTAGTTAAAAGTTATGAAGTGCCTATAAATCATAGAGGAGAAATTACTGGGGAGAAATCGTCTCGCTTACCTAAGATATTCCGTAAGTTCGAACAAACTAAGTTTCTCCAATATTTGAGAGCAAGATTTATTATAGAGGTGTTATTATAGAAGCCATTACCTTTGATTTCATATGACTGATAAAACGATAAATAACATGGATCTGAATCCAAATGCTAAATCTGCTGGAGCCTATTTTTGTCTTTTAGAGCCCAGAGCGAGATGATTTCTCTACACTAATTTATCCCCTATACCATATATGTAGTTATTAACATCGTTCTCTGAGGAAAGGTATTTTTATCTTGAATATCAAAATAAAGTTGGGAAAACATGCATCAGGACTGAAAGGGACAGAAGAAAAATATCTTTAGGAATGTTATAATATGGTATATATAGTGTAGCGAATACCTGGGCCGTGCAGAATAGTTTTTTTACATATTTTGAAAGGCATTTGGGACAAGGCTTCAAGTTGATTGATTGTGCAAAATCTCCTTTTTCATTGACATAATGTTGGAAGGTATGGAAATGAACTTTTCGAAAGTTAAACTTTTCGAGATTTCGTAAACAGTATCCATAATAACAAACACATTTTTCACAAACAAACAAAATGGTAATCATTCGAACAAGTCATAACTCAATTAGTTTTCATAATAATCGATTTACATAGTGATTTATGTATATTGTAAAAAAACAATTAAGTTAAATTTTTATCCGTCAATAAAAATACGCAAAAAAAAACATACAAATATAGCCATAATTTCACACATTCACAACCCACCATTGCCACTGGAAAGTGCTTTTAATTAGCATCCTCAATACGTATAATTTTATTTGAACGCAATATGACAAAAATTGTATGAAAAAAACCTACAACACCCACACTCAATTACTCCTGGTGAGCTGAAAAAACAGTTAAGGATAATAGTTTTTTTATTTGTTTCCAATCCATCCGCTCTTTAAATTTATGTCAAATTAATTATGCTTAATTTCATTCAAATCAATTACAATCAATATTCATGTGCAAATGCATTTATTTTGGTGTAGAAATTAATAACAAATTTATTTTCTAATTAAATGCAGAGATCTAAACAGGATAATGTTAAACAGAACAAACAAATTAGCAAGAACAAAAAAAACGAAACTGGTACGAAATGATATAAACAAGAAAATAAAATCAAATTATAGCTAAATTCAAAATTTCAAACAAAAAAACTGATTGTTTTTCTTTACGATAATGACGGGAGGAGAGAGAGATAATGATAGTTTGAAACCGGGTAAGTTAATTTGGCATGGCTCGTTTGCGTTATGTTTGCTTGCTTACAGCTTTTAGCAGAAATTCTTAATAAAAAGAAATATATTTTTTTTACACATAAGTACGTTGTGATTACAATTACAGTCTTTATAATGTTTAATTTTTTAAGTGTTTTTAATTTTTACTGTTTCTTTTCTTGTTCTTTTTGCAGGAATCACTGCTGTAGATTTAAATCTTCTGCACTAATTTGTTATTTTGTTTTAGTCGTAAGCATTTTATTAGTAATAAAGCGGTTAGAAAGAGTGTAATAAAGTAAAGTAAATAAAGATCGACGTAATCTGAAAATAATGATTAGAACATTTGTTCCCCATTAAGAATTAATTTTTGTTTCAATTAAGAAGTCTTAGTTTTCATGCTACCCCGTCTATAAACTATGTTACAACTGGTTAGAGAAACATAAAATTCAAACAATCACAAATGATCACAAAATACCTGCAAAAACTGTCCTAAATTGGAATCAACGCTGACTAAAATCATACTCTGGTGTTATCCAGACGATATTGCCATTGATATGTTATATACAGGAGTCGGCGTTCGAAGTATTATTAGTTAAAAATGATGTAATCTTCTTTTTTTGAAAACTTCAACATATCGTAAAAACATCTAATATTTTAAGAAAAATATATTATTGTTCGATGTATGCATGTTGGAAAAGACTTTACAAGCTTCACGAGTATGGTTTGTCCTTATTTTGCCCCGTTTCCGGCGATGAACCATTGACTGTCTCAAAGCTTTTAGTTAATATTTTTGGAATATGGTGGTCATTGTCGTGAAAAAGAATTAAGCTGCGAACTTTTTCTCGTAAAAAAGTTTAGATTTCGCGGGCTTTATCAGATGGACTAGACTGGACTAGTTAAAATGTCCAAAGCGTTCCAACATATTGTTGGCGTGCACAAAGCAATAAAGTATCGTTTAAAATATTTTCTCGTAGATTTGTTGATAAATAAATAGGGTTTTATTAGAAAAACCCTTCGCACCGTTTTCGGTTGTGCAGGCGTTACATCTTTCATTTTTTGAATTTTGTAGGGCTTCAATCGTAGTTATTTTTTAAATATGCACCCTATGCTACGAGCAAGCACATTAAATTTTTTCTCTAATTGAACTGCGCTTTGTCGTGGACTATGTTCAATTCTGGTCTTCACCTTTCGAATCATTTCTATCGTTTTTATTGTTTTTGGATGTCAGCGTTCATGGCGTTTTTTTTTTTTAATGCTTGACTCAGTATTTTTAAGCGCCACCACTAAAAAGAAAATGTGCCGTATTTTCCATTTTTTTTATTCGATAAAGTTGAATACGCAGGACTTCCGGCTGAAAATGTGAATAGCGGTTGAGGTCCTAATACTGTACCAGCCAATCACAAGCAATTTAGGTTTTGTCAATTCGCTTGCGGTAGTTTTAATGCTAAAGATGTGCAACGCTCTGGAAGGACAATTAGAATAATAAATATCACCAGTTCTCACTTTTATGATTTCTTCCAGTTACCGAATAGACAAATATTATACAGCCATTTAGAAGCAGTTAAATAAGGTTGGATAGAGAAAAAAAGCTTGATGTACGGATGCCACACAAGTTAAAGCAAAAAAGCTTGTGAACAGAATTGATGAATCGCAACAAAATCGACTCATTTATAAAGCGGATGGTAACTGGTGATAAAAAGGGCGTCACTTATGTCAACATCAAGTGAAAAAGGTCAGAATCGAATTGCGGTGAGCTTCCGCAAAGGTTGCTAAACCACGTTTGACGGTCAGAAAGCGTTCGTTATATGTTTGGTGGGATTGGCAGAGAATCATCCGCTAAGAATTGCTGCCCCACAAAAAAACGCTTAGTTCCAACCTGTAGTGCCAATAGTTGGAAGGAAGCAATCACTTAACAACGGTCAGCTCCGGTAATGACTCGTTAGAAACTCCAGGGGGTTGGTTGGGAAATTCTTATACATCTACCTTATAGCTTTCACCTGGCACCAAGTGATTACCGCCTGTTCCAATCTATAGCGAAATTTGATTGCAAAATTTCTCCTAAAAAATAAAAAACTTGTTGATTGCCCCTGTTTTTCGCCAACAGACACGAGGGCTTCTGCGACGGTGCATACCTGATCTAAATTGGATGATACTAAATAAAGCATTCAAATTGATGCAAAAACAATGTATTACTATTATAATCAATGATACGTACCATGGACTTAACTTCATTAAACAGTAGAAAAAAACTGCTTAAATCTACTAGTCGAACATTTCATCTGAAATCAACCAATCAATATAAAATCTTTATATTGTTCTTCTCTAATGTTAAGACTCATAACAAGTGATTATGCCAAGTCTTAAAAAGAAGCAACATAATTACATGTGCCTATTTTATGAGGGGTTTAAATGAGCCTTTCTAGTCGTTACAAATATCAACATCAGCATACCTCCATCCTATGGTGGCGGTATAAAAATACTCACTTGCTTAATTAGATTACGACTAAAATACATATTTTTATCCACGGGCCACCCGTAGAAAAGTTTTCCGAGCACACTGGCTTCCTGCGTCCCTTCTCCAATTGACCACATCAGCCATTGGCACAGTTACCAAAGTTCTGATCGTCCATCGATTGTCGTCGACGACTTTTCATACTGGAGCGTTTGGATCCATCCACACAACATTAACTTGATAACGCAATCAGTGCATTTTGATTAGCTCGACGACTCATAATTCATGCAACGACAGTACTCTTTGTTAACACTGATGGAGTATCTGATTCATTCGCTTGTGTCGTAAGCCAGGATTTTGAGCTATACAACAACAAGGATAACAAGGTGTTGGATATACTATAGTTTGATTTTTGATCGGCGACAGAGGGTTTTCTCATTAAATCGCTTGTTAAAAGCTAAGTAGGATCTGCTTACAAACAATACCTTGCTACAAAGTTATAGTTGCAGGGTTCACATGTCCAATAAAGCATCGTTTAAAATCGTTTCACATTACATTTGTTGGTTAACCTTTACTCTCTGTTCAATGAAAGCGAGTGGTGAGCATCCTGTGGCAGTTACCACATTCCAAATCATAACTGATGTTGACACTTGGTTCAGCACAAATTTACACTCTAACCATACACAGCCGTTTTGTTTGTTTTCGTATTCCTCAACCGTAAAAACATTTTTATCAGAAAAGACCAAAGTCCTACCTTTCACTTATTATATATTATGTAGGTCTTCAATAGTAGTTAATTTTGTAATATTCGGCCCGTACTACGAGCAGACACTTCGGTTTCTCGTCTACTTAACTGCGATTTATCTTGCATTACTTTGAATTCTGGCCTTCACCTTTCGAACCAGTTCTATTGACATTTCTGCTTTTGTATGTCCACCTTCAAGACGTTTTTCGATTATATCAATATCATTGTAACGTGTAGAGGACCGACACACAAACACTTTGTTCGCACATAATAATGGTAGCCCTTTAATAATGAATGGTTGCGATTTTCTAATTAAACACAAAGTCATAACCCTGTTGCCTTTGATTTCCATATCTATAAACATGCTTCTGTAGGCTTGCAAACAACGTAACAAATTAACACTTGTCAATAGATGAGGCCGCTGTCATTAGCCTTTTGGTTGCCGCTGCAGCACTTACCCCTGTATATTCCAATTCCATTCAAACATTGAAAGCCACTACCCATTAAAAAAAAAGCGCTGCGTGGTAATTCATCTGACAGTTTACCGATATGAGACTATTATGTCATATACTCGTATATTGACATGGTCTTACCATTAACAACTAAAGCCTCCAAACATAAAAATGCAATTATGTTCTTATTAGACATCAAATAACGTAACTATATTTTAAAAGCTTAAAGTCTTTAATGCTTAGAACTTGATGGCGTGGACTTAGTTGTAGTAACAGGTCTTTTATATTTGGATGGCAGATTACCCGAATACTTCTTGCGAATTGACTCTTCCCATTCAACGGGATGGATTTTCTTTCGATGACTGTGCATGTTGCCATTCGAATTGAAAGTTTTAGGACACCAAGGACAACTGTAAAGGGGCTCGCCAGTATGTACGGACATGTGGGCCTGTAATAATAAAATATGTAAATATATATCACATGATATGGTTAACATAGTATTATATATTAACTTAGCGGTTATTTAACATAGAATTATATTAAGAAAAATAAATTTTCTTGAGCTTCCACCCATATTTGTTTCTTTATTATAAAACAATGGTTAAACAAAGCTTATAGCCCAGACTTTTAGGCAGTTCTTTCGAATTCCGACTAATCGATTAATCTACTTTTTGTTGGAAAATGTAAAAATGTCGAAACCGACTTTTTCGTTGTGGAAAAGTTGGAAAATCTACTTTTGTATTGTAGAAACCTATGCTAAGTACACTTTAACTCACATAATTAACGCACAATAATTAACTTCCGAACTTAGAAATTTTGAAGAAACAGATTTTTGCTAAACCGGTAAAATTGTAAGAGAGGTGTTAAAAACGCCATAGCCAATTATTAGAAAACAATACAACGGACAAATTTAAAGTTTTTAATTTGAAATTTCTGAAAGAATTTGAATTTCTGTAAATCTATTGGTGTAAAATGTGAAAAGTGAGTTTATTTTCATTCTCTGGTCTAACTTTATTTAATGTTTGGTGTTTGCCAATTCTGTCTCAGTTTTATTTGGATTAAAAGAAAGATGTGGATCTAAGAATATTTACGTTAAGTCGCTCATTTGTACAGTAAGTATAAGATATGACATAATTAGCCGTTAAAGTTGTTCAAATTTGATGTCTAAATGTCCAATGTCTAAATTTGTTTTAATATTACATTTTGCTGTGCGCCTGTACGAGATTTTTGGCTAGATGAGCCGAAGTGAACGCTAAGAATAGAACACTTAGGCTACTTGAGGAAGAAGAAAGAAAATCTATGTTAATATTTTTAGTTGTTTACAGACCACTGTTTGATTTTATTGACTATAAAATAATGAGTGGTCTTATTGGGCACTTAATATAAATGATGTTTACAATTGTTTACAAGGCAGAGTTATTTTAAATTAATATAGTAGTATGCAACAAGGCAGATTTATGTTAAACAAAGACAATAGTATGCACCAAGGCATACAAGAACTGTGTCGATCACAGACCCAGTTTTGGCAAATTCATCCATTAATATCTTTATAGTTGACTCTTTTGCAGCATTATTGTGACCCCAAATTGATCGCAATTTGTGAACTATAGCCTCAAAACTTTCACCATTTTGGTAAAACAATTTCACAATGAGAATGCGTTGTTCATTCGTGTAGCGCTCCATTTTTACTAACCTCGTATCTTTTACTAGCAAACAATAACAATTGTTCAAATGTCAAACAATGACACTTCGAATGGCGCCAATTTTAAATCTTGGGTTCTTGTTGGGACACCCTTTATAGTCTATGTGCGCAACAAAAAGAGGACAATTTCCCTCCACTCCTGAATGATATGTGGCAGAGGTTTTCAACATTTTCAGTGTGCTTAAATGCATTGTATTCTTAATTTAACTAATTTTGTTGTCCATATTTTACAGTTAGAGTTACATTATTGTAATCTTAATATGAAATGCCTTCAGGGGAAAAGGGGTCAGAGAACTTACTTACATATATCTTCACCCAAAGTCCAGGCGCATGGCAATGCAGTTTATTTTCATACAGAACTAAAATTACTAAATGCCTAATGTCTGCTAAAATATACTGGATTTGCAGTATTTGAATAAAAAAATTGAATCTAGGAATATATGTATAAAATTAGGTAATTTGTATGGGAGCTACCAGATAACCAACTATGGTTATCGTGTTGATTTTTTAAATTTTCCAAAGCATTATAATGCAATGCAATCGATAAACAGTTAAATAAATCAATCAATCAATCAATTTGCGTGGGAGATACTAGAAGCAGTATCGTTAAAACCCATCAATAAGTTATAGTGTCTACCCGCCAGCCAGTCGGAAAGACGGACATCGCCCAATCGATTTAAAAAGTCCTAGTAAAAAGATACGTTAAAGTAACATTTCCTTCTGAGTGTGATATATTTGCCATATCAAGTGATAAATACCCTCTTTCCTCCAGGTAAAGGTATAACTGATGATTAAAAAAAAACGCCCTCATTAAAATTAATTTTTTTTTTTTTTTGCAACAAAACTTTTATACCTTACAAATGCCTCGTTGTTTAAGGCCTTCACGACAGCAAGTCTAAGCACATAAAGGCCATAGCTTTGTTTCAGAAAAAACTTTCAAAACCGTTTCTCAATACAAAATATCAACAATATTTGGACATCTAACAAATTGCCAAGTCAGTGTAAATCGGTTTCTATAAAATAAAAACGCTAAGTTGCCTGCGTTCACTTTTTGCGGGAAGGGTTCAATTTGGAGAGCTTCGGCATACACTGCTGCTTCAATGAATGACCTCAGTCATCAAGAACATTTTTGAAATAAATATTGCCAAAAAGCAATTTTTTATCCCCTATCATGGCACAGTAAATGTACTGTTTTATTAACAACCTTTGTAGGCTCTGCATTACTTTTTATTCTTAAATTAATCAAAAAATAAATTTTGAATTTGTTTTATATTTCTTCCAAACTTACCTTGAAATTATCCGATCTCTTAAACTCTTTCTCACATATCGTGCACTTGTAGTTGTAGCCCATTACATGAGTGCATTGAATATGCTTCTTGAGAGCTTTCATGGTGGGCGAAACTTTTTGGCATATGTGGCAAATGTGATCGCGTTTACCACCCACAGGATGTTGAACATCCCGATGACGTTTCAAGTGATACGTCCCAGCTAATACGAGACCACAATCCCCACACACAACCGACGAGGTTGAATTCAAATCGTGCCTCTCCATATGACGTTTAAATGTATTGGAGTTGTATGTGGATTGGCCGCAAATCTCGCAGACTTTCAGATAGGTATTTAGGTGTACGACCCGATGATGAAGACTAAGAACATATTCATTGGCAAAGCTAATCGAGAAGTAGCATATTAGAATGATTTAATTAAGCCATGATATTTTAAAAAGATTCTTACAATTTACCACATTCAGCGCAGGGGAAATTTTTCTCTTCTTCAGACAAATGTGTCAATTTATGACGTTCCAGTTTAGTTCTGTCTCCGCAATTCTTATCACATACATCGCATTGGAATTTCTTACTCTCGTGACTTAAAATGTGCCTCGAGAGATAACGCCTTTGATTGAAAACTTTTCCGCAGTATTTACATTTAAAATACTCTGGATTTAAATGGTAATTGATGTGGTCAATCAAGTGACCGCGATGAAAAAACTTCAATCCGCAGCAGGCAACAAAACCACGTTCATTGTGTTTTTCGCTAAAGTGTTTACACAGTGATACAAATGTGTCGAAAGGAAGATGGCATTTGTTGCAAGTTATTTTGTAATGTTCTTGAAGAAACTTGTCACGGCGGTTGATCTTAGGTTGATTCCAGGATTTTTGGGTAGTAGTATCTTCGGCAGTATGCGAAGTTTGGCCTTTTGATTTCTTCTTCGGTTTTAGAGGATCAGCGTCCGTTTCAGAGTTACAGTCGTTATCGCATTCACTTTCATTACTACTGCTATTATCTCTTGAATTGGTTTTAGTATCATTTTTATCGATATCGTCGTCACTGTCACCATTGTTAAAGGTATCAGCATCTTCACCTAAATCTGTATGTTCGGCATATATACTTTTGTTGTCCATAAATTTCGTTTCTCCCATCTCGTAATCATTTGACCATGAAACTGTTGTTTCTTCATATTTCTGTTCCGTTACAG
This sequence comes from Philornis downsi, assembly GCA_019455685.1. Classification (NCBI taxonomy): domain Eukaryota; kingdom Metazoa; phylum Arthropoda; class Insecta; order Diptera; family Muscidae; genus Philornis; species Philornis downsi. The sequence goes on along the minus strand of JAHXMU010000713.1, from coordinate 276,022 downwards.
TACTAGATTCCAACGTTTGTTCAATATCAATCTCTGGCTCTAACAGACCTTGTATGTATGGAGCATCAGTTTTTATATTCTCTACCGAAACATAGGCTTCAGATTTTGATAATGATTTAAAACCATTCTGAACTTCCTCTATACGTGTATAGAATTTATGGAAATTGTATAGTTCTTGCCAGCAAATGGAGCATAACCATGAATTCTCGTTAACAGTGTCCTTTAAGGGAGGCAAAATATTTATATTATTATCATTGTTATTTATATTAGTATGAAATTCCAGACATTTATAAAATTACTTACAAGGGGCCACAAATGTTGGTTGATTAGATTGCTTATGCGGAACTCTTTCCATTCAGACGAATCTACTTGTATACAATTTTTAATGTCTTCACAGGAATATAAGCATAACAAGCACTCCACCATTTTGTAGCGATAACCAAGTTATGATGACAAGTCGGTGTGGTTAAGAAAATTTCTCATGTAAAAGAGATTTTTTGAAGTTTCGATATATATAATAACATATGTTGGTTGTGAAATCGACGATAGTCTTAAAAGAAAGAAAGAACAATAATGGGAACATAAAAATTTAAGCACTACATAATCAGGTTATTAGCCGCTTGGAAAGCATGTCGATTGGATTGGTAGCAACCAGAAGCTCATTCCGTGACTACCTCTGTTGCCGGGTAAGTGATCATAACTATGTTACTAATTGTATGTCTACTAACTAAAAGATTAGAACTGAAAGTAGCATACATATACATACGTATAATCGAACATGTCTTCGTTGACCGCTGATTTCAACCGGTGGTATTAACATGTATATCTTTTGGTGGCTAGAACGTGGGTTAGAACGTCCATATAAGTCACAGCTCTCGTTGAGTGAGTCTAAAAATAGAAAGCGATGGTTCCCTAATTGTTTATCTGATTGTCTGGTAGAAACTTCAAAATTGGCACAGACTAATATCCTATTATAAATAGACTATATAGGAACTCTCCTTCTCATACCTTCCATACAAGTTTATCGATTTTCAGAAATACAATTTGTTCCTTGAAACTCTTCGTTAGTCACTTTCATTTTACGTGACTATAAAGTCAGAGCTGTGTTCCGTCTTTTTATCTGCGAGTGCCATACAGATATCTCAACCATATCTTCTTTTACCCTATAAGCACCACTATCAGTGTCAATCCAGTCGTCGTCTTCTTCTGGCACCGACGTTTCTTTGAGGTCTTCCGCTTCCGCTTCGTAATTTAACTGTTTCTCGTAACATGACCCAAAGTCTGATATATGAAACCTCCAATGCACTGTTCCCTTTCTTAATGATATCTTGCAGTTGTTGATAAATTATTGGAAATTGCTGCTCTCAGACGAAAAGATTATATCCTTTCTTTCAAAAGGAAATCTTGTAGTTTAAATACGCGAACGTCCTACTAGCTAAACGCCACCGTCAATTAAAATTGTCGGACGAAGATTCTGTAGGTGCGTCCTTCCACTTGAGGCCTGCTACGTCCGCATTGTGGGAACAGAATGTGTTAAGGCATTTAACATGTTTAACACAACCTCTATTATGCCACAATTGTGCCACAATTATTTACATATTATCATGAAGAAAATAAGTAACAGAAGTAACCAGAAATACTACCTTTGATAGCTGTAGAAAACCCGAGTAAATTGAGAAGCTGAAGCAAATTATTTTTTCTACTGATGTAGACAAAAGAACTGAAGTCAGCTGTTGAAGGAGAAAGTTGGCAATGCGGAAAAGCACTGTAACGTTATATGCAGGTGTGTAATCTATAGTTCCAAGTCGATTTAGGAAATAATGCCGTCGCCAAACAAACTTCCGCACAGCTCAGGCAGGCGAATACATCGGCATGCATTATTTTGAAATAATTTCAAATTGCTTTTGAACCGTCAACATTTTCCTGCTAATAAAATGGATGGCCTCATTTTTCGGTTTCAAAACGAAAAGTTACCAAAAATTCTCAAATAAAGAATTTTTCCATAATTTCCAAATAAACGTATTTTTCTTGTAGATGGTGTACGACCTAACAAGGAAGACAAAAAAAGTTGTGAAAATTTTTCTTTATTTATAACTTCCATACCATGTTTATGGTAAGAACTGTTAAACTCTTTAAAATAGCCGTTAGGCTCCTCCTCTTCATTGTTGGCTATTCTTTTTCAAGTTTGGAAATATAAAATAGTCCGAGGGAGCTAAATCTGACGAATAATGTGCGTGATAAAGCAGTTCGAATTTTGACTCATAAATTTTAGCCATCGCAATAGCGGATGTGCGAACTGAGACATTGTTTTGATGAAACAACGCTTTCTTTTTCGCCAAATGTGACCTTTTTCCAAAATTTCATTATATTAGCGTTGGTGGTATTTCCTTTCTGAAGACAATCAATAAAAATAATCCCATGCGCATTCGAAAAAACAGACGCCATGACCTTGCCTGCATATGAAACTGTCTTCACCTTCTACGATGACACGATGCCCCGTTCTAGTCTACTGTTTTGCTTTGAATGTTCTTTTGTCTCAGGTGGGAAATAAATGGTGGACCCATATCTCATCCATGGTTATAAATTGATGCAAAAATTAGGCTTTATCGCGGTGAATCGTCAGTCATTATACGATGTAAAAAACTTTTTGAAATACCTAGCATTTCAGCTGGCTCACGCACCTTCAGTCGACGTATTTGTGGATTGTCTTATGTTGTCTCATACGGCCTCGTTTAACCTCTGCTACCTAATATTTTATAGTCGTAAACGAAGGAGAATGAAACCTCATAGACAGCTAAGGTACCAAAGATGAACTCTTTCCTACACTTTACCCGAAAATGTTTCTCACTTAAAAAAATAACTAATGCCATTACGTTCCCGAAATAGGTCACCTCCGTCCTTTCGAATTTCAGGCTTGACCTTCGAGCAAACCTTCTGATAATAAAAAACAAATAAACAGTTGTCTCCACTTTAAGTATCAATTAACATAATTGCATTTTAAAAGCTTAAACTATATTAATATGCAGTTTCTTAATTCATAGTATCTAATGGTAATGGAAAATAATGGGAATTATTTGTGGTAACAGGAGGTTTATAATTGGGTGGCAGGTTACCCGAATACTTTTTGCGTCTTGCTTCTTCCCACTCAACGGGATGGGCCTTTTTTCGATGATTGTGCATATTGCCATTGGAGTTAAATGTTTTGGGGCACCATGGGCAGCGGTAGAGCGGCGTACCAGTATGGGTGGACATATGGGCCTATAATGAGGAAAAGTTAAAATAATATAATACACATATATGTTTCCTGAAACAATTTTCTACAAAAAGAAACAATTACAAGCTGTTACATTTATTAATTAAGGCTTATATTTATTAATTAAAGCGGTGACATATTTGTAGGTACGACGATTAGTACTTTCGGCTATTGTTCATGAGGTTGTTGGTTAGAACTCGGATACAACCAACAAATCTTTCTGTAAGCTGCGATCATCTCGATATGCCGACGAACAATTAGTAAAACTTTTTTCACATAAAGACTACCTCAAACTATTATGCGTTCACACTTGGTTTAGAAAGAATATGAAAGCCGGTTATATCAATATGTCGTCGATAGCGAACATTTCTTTCGCAACATATGTTTTCCATATATTATAATGAAAACTGCCTTTAGTGAACTTTATAATGACAAAATAATCCGCATCTTTGTTCTTACAAAATATTGTTTGGTTACTGCGAACAATGTGGTTATATATAAAAACCATTCAAAATATAACACTTACTTGGAAAGTCTAAGACTCTAATATTTTTGGTTTTTGGCTGTTCTCTGATTTTTTGGCGACTTAATAATACGTGAATGTCTATGTCCTGTAATTTGCAATAACTTCATATTATAGTTTTAGTCTTAATCTGGATTATGGCGAACTTCATTTATCCACCATATTTGAAAATCATGCATAAAACGGAGGTAATTTTCCCACGTGGAAGTGATCGGGTAAATGCTTTTTGCTGAGATTTTCAGTCTCTACAAGTAGGAAAGTCTGTCTTCCCACACAATCTGTATTCAGATTTCCACACAGTAACTCCGGTCATTTTTATAGGAAAAGAAATTCTGTCTGTGCGTCGTTGAAGTCATAGAGAAAGTACACCTTTGAAAGGAAAGGGCCCGCAGAAATTCTAAAATATCGCATAAGTGAGAGCATTATAAGAAAGAAGTTGAAATGTAAAAAAAGAAACTGCTCAGCCCGTCTTCGGGTTCTTTTTGTAAAAGAAATGTAATCAGTGGTATTCCAAATCCCAAATTGATACAAAAGAAAGGACGCCAATTTGTATACACCACTCTGAAAAGAAATTGTGTAAGACTGCTGCGTGCAAAAACATCGCACTTTATGCAAGTTACGGAATGTAGGTAGCTTCGTACTCTTCACTCCTTCTAAAAACTAACTTAATAGATGGCACAAACCACATTTTATACAAATGCAAATAACATTCCAAAAATAACAATGTACTAAAAACATAAACATAGTAATATCATATCCAATTTACTATTCTTACATATAGCTGACAGCCACATCAGCTAGTAATTTTGAATTTAATTTCTTATGATAAATAATAAATAACTAAAATACAGTCTAGCGAAATTTTTACAAACTTACCTTCAAATTATCGGATCTTTTAAAAGCCTTCTCACACATCGTGCATTTATAGTTGTAGCCCATTTCATGTGTACATCGTATATGCTTTTTGAGAGCCCTCATGTTGGGAGATATCTTTAGGCATATGTGACAGGTGTAGTCACGTTTACCACCCACCGGATGCTGAAGATCTCGATGACGTTTCAAATTAAGCGGCCCCGCCAATATGAGACCACATTCTTCACATTTAACTGTTGTTGAGGGCGTTGCTGATTTCATTTCAGATTTCATTTCATGCTTCTCCATATGACGTTTAAATGAATTCGAATCAGGCATGGTTTGGCCGCAAATTTCACAAACTTTCGCATAAATATTAAGGTGTACGACACGTTGATGCTGGGTTAGAACGTATTCATTGCCAAACCTAAACGGAAAGTGAAACGTTAACTAAAATTTGCAAATATATAAATTACTTACAATTTTCCGCATTCGGTGCAGGAGAACTTTTTCTCTTGTTGAGGCAAATGAATCAGTTTATGACGCTCTAGTTTCGATTTTTGCACGAATTTTTTATCACAAACATCGCATTGGAATTTCTTTTCCTCGTGCAATTTCATATGCGCCCACAAGCAACGCCTCTGAGTCAGCACTTTCCCGCAGTGTTTGCACTTGAAATACTCCGGATTCAAATGGTAGTTGATGTGGTCCACCAACAGGCTGCGATCAAAAAACTTCATTTCACAGCACGTAACGAAACCTCGCTCATTGTGTTCTTTACTGAAGTGTTTGCACAGAAGCGGGAAAGTATCAAAGGGCAGATGGCATTTATTACAAGTTATTTTGTAATGTTCCTGCAAGAATTTGTCGTGCTCTAGACGATTAGTTTTCGGTTGATAGTAGGATTTTCGAGCAGTATTATTCTTGGCAGCAGCAGATATTTTGCTTTTTGTTCTTTTTTTCTTTCCTTCCGTTGGTTGTAGGGGATCGGGGTCCGTTTCAGATTTATCTCCGTCATCGCCTTCTTTTTCAGTACTACTATAATCTTTTGATTTGGATTTTATTCCTGAATTGCCAGCGGATTTATCGTTTTTAACCCTACGTATTAGGGGCATATCATCGTCGCTATCACTGTCGTCATTGCTGTAGCCGAAAGCATCATCACCGAAATCAGGATCATCAAGAAATTCACGATCGCTCTCCACGTCTTCATTATCTTTCTGCTTTTCTTTCACATTATCGTCAGTTAGTGGTAAAACAGTCGGCTCCTCATTTTCCTGTTTTATGACAATTGCAGATTCCAATGCTTGTCCTATAACTATTTCCGGCTCCAATAAGTTTTCTAATTGCAAATCTTTAGGTTTACTATCCTCCTCTAAGGGATCTGTCTCTGCTTTCAGCAATGATTTGAAATCATTGTGAGCTTCCTCTATACGCGTATAGAATTTATGAAAATCTTTTAGTTCTTCCCAGCAGCTGGAACAGAGCCACGACTTCTCTTTGATGGTATCCTTAAAGAAATGAAATAGATTTATACCGCCAAGCTTATTTTCCAGAAATCAAACACTTGTCAAACAAGATCATAAGCTTCAGTTGTCGCTAAGAAAATATGAAAAATTGATATAATCAAATCAGTTTGTACCAACATCGTTGACAGCAACAATTTTGGATATTGCGTTTTGATATGCTTGACTGACAGGGCTTATGAATTTGTTTACATATTTCCAAACATACTTACAATTGGCCACAAATGTTTGTCGATAAGTTTCTTTATATTAAATTCATCCCATTCGGATGAATCTACTTGTATACACTTTTCCACTTCTTGATTTGATTCTAAGCATAACAAGCACTCGACCATATTGCATTGATATTATTTTTCAACGTGTTAATTACAATGGATGAGCTGTACTGTTGCTGATTCTTCAAAGTCTTCCCAAATATCCGGCAACTTTTAATAGTTGCTACGAGGTTTTATTATTTTAGATCAGTTAATATTTTCAACCAATTATTAATATCCTGAGATTCTGTCGTTAGGGACATCGAGATATTTGTAGTTTGTTCAGTATATAACCTTAAAAGAAGGAAATGAATTATTAGATATGAATGAAAGAATGTGTTCTAAAAAGGTGTTAAAGTGAGGAATCTTTGAATATATAACATATATTTATTTTACGCTTATAGGGGTCAAGAAAGTTAAGAGTATTAAAGTTTCATATGAAATTGAAAATATCCATTTGAAATTTAAACAATACCGAGTAAAATTAAAAAAAAAAATATTATAAATATTAAATTCATCAATTAAAATCACATCCAAAAAAAAATCACAATCCAAATCACATCGAATGAAATAACGTTGATATTCGATACAAACCAATTGAAATCACAATCACACTAAATTTAATTGTAAAACAAAGGTGGAATATTTTATATCCAAGCGAGAAAAAATATATATGTGAATTGCTATGCCCACCTCGGAAAATTATGAAACGCGGTAAAGTTTTAATTACCATATAGCGAAGTAATCCACAACAATGAAACATTAAGTTTTTTGTATAAAAATTAAAAAAAAACGTCAATTCAAATTTAAAAAATCTAACTAAAATTTAAAACACACATTGAAAATCAAACTTTCTTTTTGTAATTCAACACATATCAATTGGTATTCAAGATTTTCAAAATTCAAAACAGCAATCAATATTAAAAACCCCTTTGGAATTTGAAATATATCAATTGAAATTGTGAAATATATAAAATGTCGATTGAATTTTAAAATTGAGTTGAGTTCAAAATGTTAGGCGGTCTGCACTTATAAATGAATATTTGTAGACACAATTAAATGCAGTGTATGATAACGAAAATTTAACTACTACATGACCTCAGACATCACAATAAATTGTATAGCAATTACATAGTACATATAAACATTACTCGTACATATATAAAGTTGATTACTAATAACGAAGTTCACATAAATGTTCCACAACAAACTTATAGAACAGAATATATTTTGAACAGATTATGGAATAGACCAGCAAAGTTGGTTTGATGTAAACGTAGGCCGTTCAAAACTTGATTTGAATATGAAAGATATCATAAATGCCGAGGAAAATGATTACACGATGTACAAATATGCATAATAAGTAGCTACGGAAAGACCGAAGAAACCACCAGGGGTTTTCGCAAAAAAGATCTACAGAATCTAAACACAAAAAGGATACAATCAAATTTTAGAATGCGAGAAAAAAAGACATAAAGACATATATAAAACGTCTTAAAAATCCTCCTCAGTTCTTTTAGACTCGCAAGATTTGAAAAATCAAGCTTCAATACCTGAATCATAATCTAATCCATTAATCATCATATAATGCGAAGTAAAAGCTGTAGTGTGGAATTGCTAGTGTTCTACCCAAAATACAAAACGTAAATCCGATTTCGATTCCACGCGATACATCTCAAGTTAAATGGGTTGTGCAACTCATGCTTATGATTTACCAACATATTCACTCCATTCTGAAAATTAGCGAATTAGAGTTACATACATTCAAGTTTCTGTTGAATTTGGATGTCTCTGTAATTCTCTTTATCTTTTCCTTGCCTATTTTAGCCGATCCCAACTTTTATTCTTCAGATATTGTTATTGGCAACTATATCCTCCAAAAAATTAAGACTATCACATAAAACTTTCTCAGCCCTCGAATACTTATAAAATTAAGCAAAACTGTGAACGCAAAAAAAAAACTGCTTCTCCCCCCAAAAAAGGATTACCACCTTCACCAGCTCATTCATTGGTATGGGTACTAGAAAGACGTTTATACATTAACAACGTATCATATCCGTTGTCAAACTTCGTCCTGTCCCCAAGGATAAGTATGTAATTTCTCTTCTTTATTATATAATTCCGCAATAGAACTCCCAACAATTTCTCTTTTTTGTGGTTTTTCTATTGCAAAAACCTTTCACCGATGACTGTTCTGTCCTACTTCCTAAAACGCAAGTGCCGTGTTAACATCCCATTGCAAGTTAAGCTGTTTTAAGATTATTGAATTCGCTTCTCCTATTTCTCTTCCTAAATGTACATTTCATTTCTTCCTTTTATTCGTTGTCTTAAAATTCGCAAACTTCTCTTCTTTTATTTGCTTTTATATTTCAAGTCTCTCTCTCACTCACTCATTTAAAAATCTTTGTACGAATGAACTCCATTTGAGTTTATTAATAGAATCCCGGTTTTTTTTTATCGATTATCAAATGAAAACGAAGGATAAGAAAAAGAAAAGGGGAAGTAAAACAAAAGTTGTAATTTTAGTATTAAGGAAATGGGACGACTGCCCTAACGTATCCGTGTACGTACGTACAATCTGTAAAGCCTTCCAGAAAGTTCTACCTCAGCATAATGTGCATTTCCGATAATTATGTATAAAGTACACGTAGAATACATGAAAGGTATGAATTTTCCCCGCCCTTTTTTAATAACTATTTCCACGCCTGCAAAAGTCGTATATTTTCCTGGGTAAGACTTTCCAAATAAACTGTTTCCAAGATACATAATTATTTTATTATGGGTCTTGTCTATAACCAGTTTTCATTCCTCTCCTCAATCTTTCGACAAACGAGTAACATAAAGAAAAAGGGATCAGCAAAAGACAATTTCTTAGACCAGCGGTGCTTAAAGACGTTCAACATCAAAATTAGGCAAGTTTGTATCAAAGCAATCCTTAATGGCATTCTGATAATCAAGAAACTTTACAAATTTAATACATTTTGAGTTGTGAATTTTTTTGTACGACTTGCAAACGGTTTTTTAGGTTTCAACTTTAAACTTGTAAAGCTTGGTAGAAAAGAGGCAAAGCAATACCCTCCTAATGCCACGCATTCCATATAGTTAACTCGGATGTAACCACGATTCATCATCGGCAAACTTGGCGTAAGAGTTGGGAGCTATTTATCTAGTTTTATATATCAACTAAGACTTGCATCAGAAACTGCCCAACAGACGCGATGGTTAGAATAAGCGACTATTCTTCGCATGATCCCGGGTTCAAACTCGCATACAGCTGCTTATCATTATTTGACCGGTGGTCACCTCGATGGCTCACTTTGAGCATTCAAGTAATCGACAGGTCTGGTAGCTACTTCGCAAAATGTGACGTTCGGAATCGTCCTTAAATTGTGGGTCCCATTAAGTTGAATGAGCTTAAAAATAGATGAGATACAAGGAAACTGATTTTTTATGCTTCGCCATCTCTTAACTTAATGACAGCTTCTTTTTCGACTACATAGGTTTGAAAAATATCACAAGTATTCACTTATGGAAAATAATCGCAAAGCTTATTTTCTTTATTTGGTGAAAGAACATCGACTTTCAAATAACATCATAAAATAACATAATTTTGTTGTTGGTTTTGAAACCGACAGCTGCATTTACCGAACAATGTTTAATTCAATAAAAAAAAGGAAAAATATTTTACTACAAAATTGGGACATATTTAGTTAGATGATCCCTCCACACTGTAGTTTTGATTTTCAATAGATGTCTTGAGTTCCAAATAAAAAATTCGAATATCAATTTGTCTATTTTCAATTTCAAATAGAACTTTTTTAATTTCAATTAATATCTCTCCATTTTCAGCTCGATCTGAGCGTAAAGATGAGTCAATAAACAAAGCGCTGAATTGAAATTGTACTTTAGTTATTTATTTTCTACGTTTTCCTGACAGTTAAAGTCAAGCGAATTTAATGGCATTTCTTATCAATTTTAAAACACTGCCTATGTTCAAGCAATAACTGCACATTGCGTGGAAGAAAGCTACAACTATGACCCTAATGTAGATGAAGGTGTTACTGTCATTGCGCTCTCATCACCCCTTTAATGTTAGTAAGATCAAAGCAAAATTTAATAATAGTTCTACAGTTGCTAGGCCTAGAACAATTGTTTCCCTCAATTTTGGATAAATTATCCCATAGTTTAGACCCGTCACAATTTCTCTTTCAATTACATTCATAAACGTTAATTCACAAAGTCCAAACACAACTCTTTCATGCAATTGTATTCATCATCAAGTGTTCATTGAAGTAAAAATTTCATAAAGCAAGTAAAAGCCTACAAAATGTAACACCCCGTCGGTCTTCTTCGCCTGAATTTAGTAGCCACACATTTCAGCAAAGGGTTTGAGAATGAAATTTTTATCGTGTTTCTGATGTAAAGGGCATTGTTGTTTTCTATTCCCTATAATCCTAAATTTGCACAACAACCAGACATTTTATAGGAACGTCACTTGGAATGGTTAGTGTCACCCACTTATTTGTATACTTTTTTCACCATAGACAAACAATTGACAAACTACACCGAATTACACAAAATTGCGAAGAGAAACTTTTACATTTTATGTTTTTCGTAAAGCTGATCCGGCGACCATTGATACCTTGAGGAAATTTTGTAGATTTTGCACCAAATATAAGCAAATTTAGAGATTGAAATTAGGAATTACTTTTTTTTACTATTGTAAACAAAAATTCTACAAACCAGCTGCCAATAACAAAATTAATTGACACAATTGTCAGGCGGAATAAAATAGTTGGCAACACGGAAAAGTAACACTGGGTCGTTTTATACAAATGTATACCACAGTTCACCGGCAACAGACGAAGAGTCATTTTCATTTTCGGTATCATTACATTTAAACAGAATTCATATTGTTAAAACATTTCTCTTTCATTATAATTCGGGCGAGTAGATAGAAAATCGGAACATTCAACATTGCCAAAGCAGAATTTTACACAATTTTAAATACGTTTTCTTTCTTGATATAATTGCGTGTGAGGACAAAATGTAAGCTTTTGCGCTTATCTTAATGCTACATTTGGTATTGTCTATGAAAATGTATATTAAATCATAAATTTTAAATTGTTTAAGATTTTGTATTCTGTAAATTTTTATATTTGTAAATTTAAACGAAAAACCTAGCAGTTTTTATTTAATAATGGTTAATAACCTATTAATCTATTGTTCAATCTTTTGATGATTAAAGCTGTTACTTCTCGCTTATTACAATGACATCCTTAAAGATGCGGCGAGGAAACATAAAAAAACTATTAATAGATTATATTCTTAAATTGAACAAATTTGTGTTAATTATATACTCAAACCAAGATCATCCGCCTGATTATATAATTTTTATTATGTTATTGAACAGCACAACTTTCGTAAAGTTAGTAGTAGTAGTAAATGTGTTAGAAATATTTTTCATTGTAGACATCAGAGAAATTATTTGAAACGAAACCAGTTTGCACCATGCTTAAGGCAGGCAGTTAAGCAAAAATGAGACTTGTTGGTTAGACTACTACACTTTTTTTTAAGCTGCTGTTAAAAATTAAGCTAGCTTAGAGAACACCGCTGTTATTTTGGTTTTTAATTAAAGTTATTTAGTTTCACATTTTGTTTTTCCTGCGACTTCATCGATAATTTTCTTCTCATGACCAAAAATTTCTTAACATCAAAGCATAATTTATTATTTGTAAGATTAATTATGACTTAACTAGCTATGTTTGTCGTAAAAAAAAAGTTTTTCTAAATTTTAAAACTCTATGAGTAAGTGGCGTTTTTTCAATGCATTGTTCACAAAAAAAAAAAAAATATGCCACAGAGATTATGAAGGAAAATAAGTAATTTCTTGATCTGTTGAATGTTACAAAATCTCGCTACACACAAAATTATTTAATTTTATTCTGAATTAACTGCAATACAACTGCATGATTTCAACTGTGAAATGAATTTGTTTGAAATTCAGCTGTTTTTTGTTTTGAATTTATATGAAATAAACAACTACTATGTTGCCCGAAACCTTTTTATTTTGAAATGAAGTCATGCATTCCTTGGATGTTTGTGCAAAACTGAAAAACTGGTTTTATTGCGAAAAAAGACTAAGACCTGGATTTGAAAAAACAGAACTTAAATTTGAAAACTGATTTTTTCATAATAATACGGTTCAGGTTCTGAATACGATATTGACAAATTTACTTCAGTATTTTTCCATCATTTATAAATTCATATTTTTCATCCAAGTTCTTTCTTCTTTCATTTTGTTCGTTAACGTTGCTACTGTAAATGATTTTGCAGTCTTTTACTGAAAAAGGGGAGTCATAAGTCATATTTTGTATCGGGTTTACAGAGTTTATATTTGTGAGGCAAAATCCAGGGGTATTTGTAAAATTCAAAATTTATTACAACTCATTTAAGGAAATCGCCACTTAGTCACTTTCCCGATATACCCTTTCCTTAGAGCAATAGAGCAATTATTAGTATTTTTCGGACATCTGTATTAATTTGGTAATTAATTTGTCAGACAGAGAAAAAGATTTTAGAATGCTTAATGAAATCTTAGCTGTTCAGGTACGTGTATATTCATGTTTCGGAATTTTACTGTATTTTGATAGCCATTTGTTTACAATATAATTGATTGTTTGTTTACGCTACAAATTAATTAATATCTACTTGATGAGCAAAATTTGCAGGCACAAAAGAAATAACTAATGTTCAAACTTAAATTAACAATCACAAATTGTTGTTAATGGTTTCCTCGACATTTGGCACGAACCTATTATTATGAGTTCAAGACAGCTTTGCGTATAGAAACAATATGCCTGTTACTTTTATCTGAATATGTGATCACCGCAAAAACCAAGCGGTTTTTGTCAAAAACCTAAAATTCATGGGAACCCCTCCCTTCAAAACCCTCGTAGAAGACGACAATTAAGATTATATCTTTTCAATTTCAGTTGCGTGTTCTTCACTTAGGATCATATAGCAATTACAGGAATTTATCTGGCGTTTATAGTAATTTTGCGGGAAATCTGTCTGATTTATCAGTATGTGTGACAGCGCAAAATTTCCTTTCTCTAATTATAGTAAAAGACAATGCTTTTCGTGGAAACTAAATGAATGATACGGAAGGTGGAGTTTCCTTAACAAAATCGAATATATATTTAGTTGAGTTGGAAACCCTAAAAACACAATCGTTTGATTTGAAATTTGACAACCAGATGTTAACTAAAGCAATGTTATTCCTTCAGTTGTTTGTTTATAACGACGACCATTTGCCTTGGCCAAGTTATCCTTTTATTGGATAGTAACCCTAAGCCAAAAAGAAAAAAAAAAGACGACCAATAAGTTGTAAAATTTCTAGGATTATGTCCATACGGTTAATTTCTTCGGTTTGCTGGAGGCAATGCAGAAATTATAGCTCCAAAACAATACCCGAACATTGGACGAGGGATAAGCAAATTGCAACAGTGGCACTGCGGCCAAAGAAACCAAAGTCGGAACGCGCACAACAGGTAGGTTGCAGAAAATACTGGCGCAATAGCCAACTAAAAGTATGCCCTTAAATCTCAGCTGGAGACTAATGATATCAAATTAATAAAATTTGTAGTCACATTTCTTTTCAGATTTTAAAGTTGTACGCGCGGTAGGTGGTAAAGGTGGAGATGGGTGCATCTCGTTCCTACAGTTGTGGTGTAATGAAAAAGCCGGACCCGACGGCGGCGATGGTGGCAGTGGTGGTCACATTGTGTTTGAGGCTTCGAAGAACATTAGTAATTTGTATCATATTTCCAGTAGAATACAGGGAGATGAGGGTCAACGTGGAGCTCCGAAGAATTGTCATGGGAAGAATGCAAAACACACAATTATCAAAGTCCCTGTAGGAACTATAATACGCAATCAAAATGGATTTATAATAGGCGATTTGAGTGAGGAGGGAATGATGTTCATTGCTGCGAGGGGAGGCGCTGGTGGCAGAGGCAATGTTTTTTTCACCACAGACAAGGAAAATGCGCCTAAAGTGTGCGAATACGGACCCGTTGGCGAAGATGTCACATATGTCTTGGAAATGCGCAGCATTGCTGATATAGGAATTATTGGATTTCCCAATGCTGGTAAAAGTACACTGCTAAATGCTATAACACGTGCACGACCCAAAATCGCCCCATATGCCTTTACCACGTTAAGACCTAATATAGGGATGGTTCAATATGCCGATAACTTCCAACTGGCAGTCGCAGATTTGCCAGGTATTATACCCGATGCACATCGCAATAAAGGCTTAGGCTTACAGTTCCTGAAACATGTCGAACATTGTTCGGCTTTAATGATCTTGTTGGATATTAGCGCCGAGCAGCCATGGCTGCAATATGAAAGTTTGCTCTACGAAATGCATAAATTTAATGAAGGACTTGCACAATATCCTAAAATAATTGCGGCAAACAAAATAGACAAACCGGAGGCTTCCGACAATTTAGATGAATTAAAAAGGAGAGTTGATTCGCCTGTTATAGGGATAAGTGCTAAAGTTGGAACTAATTTGAAAGAGTTGTTGCAACTGATGAGAATAACGCATATGAAGCAGAAAGAGTTGAAGGAATAATAAAGTTGAATTTAAATTTAAGAGGAAGATTTTAGTTTTCATTTAAATTATTTTATTAAGAATCGTTTCGTTGCCAACTATATTGCTTTTGAATGAACTTACGAAATAATGTAATTTTCATTAACTGAAGACGATTAGTGTAGTATTATTTAACTTGTTTCCAAATAAATTTACTTTATTACTGATAACCTTATAGGACAACATATTTATGGAAATTTAGCATCTAAATCCCCACAAACAAGGAACCAAATGCATACTTTTCCGAAAAACTAAGCCATTGAGTCATACAGTCAAGTGGTGTAAAAGTCAGTTAACAGTTTTTGTGTATACAAAATTTATTGACAATAGTAACAACCCTATGTTGTGTCCGTTAGGGCCCTAAAGGCAATTTCAAACAACACCGACAAAAAATTACGGAAATGGAATACATTAAATGGATGCTGAATAATGAATGGTGCGTTTTGGGAAATTTTTACCAAAATATGTTAATACAAATTCTTTGTAAAAATTTGTTTTTTTTAGAATAAAAGCAAAATGTTTGCGATAAAATGATTTTTTTTTTCTTTTCCACTTCCACCACATTAAGTTATTTTATTTGACTTTTTGTCTTGAACAGAAAATCTCAACAGCTTTGTGCGAAATACTAGAAATGGTGTGGCAATGTGCTCTATTTTGTTTTTGAGAATCCGCTTTGGAAAAGCGTGTATCAAGTATAATTTATTGCAGCTAAGTAAGGGGTATCAAACTAAGAACGCATGGCAAATGACCGATTTATTTGTATGGAGGATACGATATTTTTTTAAATTCTGCGAAGCATTATTTTTATGCGATGGATGAAAATTTAAGTTACTGCAGTCTACGGGTGAGGAATTGCTGTGAATAGATTGAATTCCGGAAAATCAGTCAATTTGCATGGGAAGTAACAAAAGTTACCAATATAGAACATTTACAATGCTCGGATATCGTCCCGTCACAACATTACGCTATGTGTCTTTCAATTGACTTAAACTGATAGAAAATACATTTGGCCAAAAAGATTGTTGGCACCTTAAATGCTTCCCTCTGGATGTTAGGTTTTTGCTGTATCAAATGATGCATATGTTTATTTCTCCGGGTGAAGTTACAAAACGGCAACATTGAATTGAATTCTAAATTGAGTATTAAAACATTAAATACATAAAAATCAGAAATCAATATTTTTTAATTAAATTTAATTTAACCTATTTTTATTCAGAACTAGCCGACCCGGCAAACGTTGCTTTGCCTTCAAATTTTATTTTTATTGGAAATGTTTCATGCCAATCGGTCTATTATAATAAGAAACGCCTATATTTGCGGAAGAACTTAAAATATGTTCACTCAACCGAAATACAAAATTAAATACCGTTAGCAGGGGCAGAAATAATTGCTTTTTAATTTGTAGTTTGTATAGGAGGTGCCACTCCCCATAGTCCAATCCCGCCCATAGTTGCAGCAGCACTTAAGATATGTACACCAAACCGATGTACCAAATTTTGTTCAAATACCGTAAACAGGAGCAGAAATATTGGATATTTAATTTATGGTTTGTATGGGAGGTACCACGCCCCATTGTCCAATCCCGCCCATATTTGCAGTAGCACTTAAGATATGTACACCAAACCTACGCACCAAATTTTGTTCAAATACCGTAAGCAGGAGCAGAAATAATTGATTTTTAATTTTTTGTTTGTATGGGAGGTACCACGCCCCTTTGTCCAATTGGACCGAATTGTATTTCGACCTTCGGACATAGTTAAAAACCTTCTCCTGGCCGACACGAATAAGCCCTGAAAGTTTCATGAAGATCGGGTACGCCGTGTGAGAGGAGTTCTCTTACAAACTATTTTTGTACAGAGACAGACATATAGATTGCAATTTTAAGCCTTAAGGCCGATTTGGTTAAATAACCATATTGCAACATATCCCCTCCATAATTCAATAATAAATACATTATAAAACTTTACAATACTAATGTTATAAAAATTTTGTGTATATTTAGCGCCAACAACGACTTTGGTACGAATTGTTTTTTTTTTATTTTAAAAACTGCTTTTAATAGTCTTATTAGTGAATTGTTATTCCGTCATGCGAATTGTTCCCTTATTGTGTCAACAAATATTGAATTTCTGTGATAATCTAAGCTAATCTTAAAACAATCGAATTCCCGTCTTCTAAATTAGGAAACTAAATTTCCTTTTCATTTTCTCTTCTATCTAAATCTTTACGTTTTAAGTCACTTTTTGTACAACTCCCAATGATATCAGTTCACTGTCTCTCACTCTTTCATAAGTCTTAAATAAGTTTTGTGAATTTATTAAAACATTTCTAAGGAAGTTCTTGGTTTTCTTATTTATTCAAAAGGAAAGTTATCTTCAGTTTTCACTTGCAGTGTTTTGAAATGTAGCAATAACAATGAATTGAGCAAATGGCATTTATTAACAGAGAGACATTATCTTTAAGCACAAGAAATTGTGTTAGTGAAAACGTAATCATATGGGCACAGAGTTGGACATTTTCTCAATATTTGATGGTTTGTATCTCAAGAATTGGAGCTAACTCAACGAAACTTATATATTTTCCAAATTCCTGGTATACGACCTGCACAACGACTGTGGACCTTCTCAGGTAAAAACCAAGAGCATTGCTGTATTATTTACTTATTGAAAAGAGATAAATACAAGCTGTAAAAAAAAAAAAACAACTAAATAAACATAAAACAATTTTCTTGTTTTTTGTCAACACTGAGCTGTAGTACGAATCCCTGGTTTGTGCGTTTACCATTGCCGCAAATTTTCTATTTGAAATAAGTGAAATATTGAAACCAAAAATTTCTAATCAAAAATAATTTAAAATCAGATGAGTAATATGGTATAATTGTACAAATCTCAAAAGAGTTTATGTACCTGATCTTTTCACGTTTCAACTTGATATGTTATACACATATGTAGATAAGATATAAATTAAACAAGCATACAAAAAGTAAAAAATTCTATGAATCTAGCGTCATTCGTAACTGAATGTTCCGCTTATTTGTAGTAACAATCCAACCTGAGAATTTGGAGGCGGAAGTTTTTTTCTTTCTTCCGTTATTAAATATTTCAGGGCTGTGTATAATCGCCCCATACTACTTGGAGAGCAGGGTATCGCCAAAACTATTTCTGCAATGCATGATAGAAGGTTATTTTGTTTACTCTAAAATTCTAAGATGTTTTCGTTAAGAGACGTTCTTTTTTGGCGATTGAAACGATCATATCAAACTGCAAGTTAGTTATTGGTGGAAACTTTTCGTCTTCCTGTTTTATTACCCTAGAATGTAAAATTGTTGACTCTCCACTGTGTGATGTGGTATCTAAGGTATTAAGAAAGTCATCAAATGTCTTTGCTGATGTTCCATCTACTTAATTTTAGCATCTACGCCCGCTAAAAAATGGAAGGAGTACTTTATATTGAAAAGGATATGCCGGAAATAATGGTTAGATGAAAAAGTAGCTAATATTAAAAAAATGTTGATAGATTAAGTGTTTACCCTTCAGAGAAACAATTCGTTTATGTAAATGTTCTATGAAATGTTTAGCTCTTTAAATTGGACCCAGTGTTAAGGCGAACTGTGCTCTTGAATCTAGGAATAATGCTGCAATAAATACATCACTTTCCAATAGCGCTGCTTTCTCTTTGTTTAAGGCCCCAACTAAATTTGTCTGTATGTCCCTGCTCGGCAAGTTTCCTACTCTTAGTACAATATTTTCTAAAATTAAGTAAAAATCGCTATAGCACAGTCCATTGATCTGGAACTCCAGAATGCCGTTACGAATGATTTTCAAAGGATCCATAAAGTTTCCTAAAAGTTGCAACTCCTCATTTTCTAGTAATCCTGATGTTTCCGACACACTCAACGTCATAGTAATATTCCATTATTCAGAGACAAAGTCCAGATGATAATTTTTTTGTTGTATGTCCCGACATGTTGACCTTCTGAATTTGGTATCCAATGGTTTATATTTTTCTATATTATGACTAATCTCTTTATTTGTAAAAATATGTTGCACACAAATGTTCAAAATATGCGCAGGATTACTGACATTGGAAATGCCAGATGAAGAAAAGTTATTCTCAATCATTTTCAGGATATCTTTTTCGGGTGTGCAGACAGTGTCCTGACAAGTTTGATGGCATCAGTTTTTTTTGGTCGTTCGAATTATATGGACACCGTCATCTGTGGTAATACTTATGATTTGATTGGTACCAATTCCGTTATCAGTTAGCACCTCCGGCAATACAGACAGCATATATTTGCTGTTTGGGTTTGATTCAAGCTGCCTGAAGACCAATGTATGTGTTTGAATTCGATTATTCCGAACATACCGTACAAGTATACCGAGGATGCTCACATTCGCATTTACTCTACAGGAGTCATTTCCATGCCTTTTTTATTTATCTCACACCACACCTTCGCGAATGTACTGTCTCCGTCACATTTCTTTAGAAAGGGCTTGGTTCGTATATATTTTATGTACAAGGGGGGATTCATAGCGCGCAGGTGTCGTTCCAAAGTTGTAGTGCGATCGCCTAGTTTCCTATCTTCACAGGTACCATTTGAACATACAACTTCCGATGAATTTTCAGAAGCATTAAAGAATCCATTCAAACCCCATTTTTCCGACAAATAATTTGTTTCTGACTACAACAAAAAAAAAAAAACTAAATAGCGCAAAACATAAACAATCCACTTTCCATTATTACATGTTTTGTTTTCATGACAAATCAAACGCAACATCTGTTCTTTGTTAACATTGTCTTATTGGTGAATGTTTTTGTTAGACAAGGATGACGGTAGATGTCTCTGTTGTGTTAAGAACTGCTGTAACCGTGGAAAAGGCATAGACTTAAAAATGGGTAACGAAGATGGCTTCTGAAACGATTGTTTGCAGGTTTGCATTCACGACAAAATCAAAACTAAAAATTATGATTGTTTCCTATTTCAAAGATGAGAAATAAATATCACGATTGATTTCCGTTTTTAAAAATTAAAAATAAAAATCAAATGTTGATTTCTATTTTTTTAATATAAAAATATAAATCAAGGTTGTTGATAAACAGTTATTGAAAGAAAAAAATCTCGGTTAGTGTTGGAGTCTTCAGTATCTTTACACCTTCATCCGGAAGAATGATGGTATATATCCTTCGACCAAAAGAAGGCATCCAAGTTACAAATACCTTCCTCTGATATCTCCCATTCAAACTTACCGATATTCCGTAATGCAAAATTCCTTTCAATTCCTAATTCGTATATTGATTCATAGTTCTCGGGACAATCTGATAAAAATCGGTCAGCTAACCGTGCTCTTTTCTACCCGGTTATACTAAATTCAGCCAAATTTGGTACATATTAAAGTGTTTGCTTCATGGCGAAGTGTCACACGACTTCTGGTACTTCCCATTTAAATTGGGCTATTTTTGAAATTATGCTTTATCCCTGTAACTCATAACGCGTAGACTGTAGCGACCTTTAATTTTGCATGTTTTTACTCTGTAATTAAATTCCAACAAATTTGATAGACGATTTATGGAAATTTAATTTTCGCGCTATTGGAAACTTAGATTTTGGTTAATAATACTTGACGAAATGCTTGATAAGCTGTGAAAACATTGACCAGATAAACCCGCTGTTCCTGGTATCTCCATACAAATTACATAATTTATCCCACATACTGCTGGATTTGTTTTTTTCATGATTTAGCACACAACGTGAAGAGATGCCGGGTGAAGATATATGCAAGTCAATTTAACTGGCTGAAATTTCTGTTCTGGTATTTCAATATTATTGTTTTTTTTTTCTTGGAAATATTTGTTAATAAATGCAGTTAGGCACGTTTCTAATTATTCTTCTTTGAATGACAGCTTAAGTCTTAATACGATTTAAGTTTATTTAAGCAAATATGAACATTTATAATTTTTGGTTTTTATTCTCTTGACCGAGATATTAAAAGTAATGATTAATTTTTACTTACGACTTTTACAAACAAATTTAAAACGATATTCATTTGTGTTAATACAAATGTCAAAATCATTCTTGATTTATATTTTTAATTTTTATAATAATAAAATATATTATGGGTTTTACTTTCGAATTTTAAAAATAAAAATCATTTTTATTATTATTTTTAACTTTTAACTGTACATACTAGTCTGTACTGGGGTGCCTTTAATTATGGATAGCGCCATCTCTTAACATATTTAATAGACCAATATAGATGTATTGAATGCTGCATGGAAAACAACTGTTCTCGTCGCTACAACTCTTCTGATACAATAATTATTTACCCGCTCATTTTAATGTAAATAATTCAAACTGAACTGGTATTTTTTGGTTAACACATTATGTCTGTCGTAAAAGATGAAGAATTCTTAATAACTTTCGAAGAGCTAAAACATTTAAAAATTGAGGATATCGCAGTTAGCGTCAACAAATTCCAGGCTCTGAGTATTTGTGAGAAGAGCTTCGCCTGCGCGGAGGACATTTTTAATGTCTGCGTTCGCAAATTATTCAAAGCATATGACGTCTCACACTTTAAGGAAAATGACTGGCTGCAGATATTTGGTTATTTGGAAAGTCTTTTAAACAAGGTGAGGTGTTTGAAATAGTCCATACATTTTTGCAGATAAGTTGTTATTATTTTTTCTAGTCGATGTGTAAACTGAAACAGCTTGGGCTGCAAGGCTCAAAACAGAAAAAATGACGCCATTATTTTCAATTTGGGCACTAAAAAATTAAAACGTGCCAAAAATGGGTCCTTTGAAACTCGTTTTTTAAACCAATCTCGGGTATTCATATTAATTTTATTTAAATGTGATTTTTTGGGTTTTTGCTCTGTTTGATGACGAAAAACGAACCTTAGAAACGTACGTACAGGCGTCGGTTTAATGAAAGTTTGGTCAGCAACTTCATGAGACTGACGATTTTTGATCCATATCACCTTAGAACAAATCAGGTGATGTTTCAGGTGTATAAATATTTTACTTCAAAATGGTTTAACAAATAGTTATGGGAGAACCACAAATGAAAAAGCCATTCTGCTCACATTCTATACGAGGTGTATTCAAAAAGTAGGGCGATTTTTAAATTTCGCGGGCAACGTATATTCGACTTTCGATTATTATTTTTTTATGTTGGTACACTCCTCTCGGAGACATGATGACTGTTTTATCTATATAGCATGTTTAGTTTGTTTATGTGAGGCATAAACAAGACAAGCGTTTTGCGTGTTCGGCGATTTTCTGCTATCGAAAAAAATGAATCAAAGAAGTTGCATCAAATTTTGCATAAAAAATGGAATTAAGTCCTCAAAAACACTTGAAATGTTGACAGTAATGTTGACAGCATACGTTGAGAGTACAAGCTTTTCACAGAAGGTCGAGAAGATGTGAATGACGACGCTCGCTCTGGACACCCCAGCGCATCAATAACCGTTGAAAATATTGAGAAAGTGAAGAAAATTGTTATAGAGAATCGGCATATCGGAGGATGTCGGCATATCGGTTGACTCGTGCTATGCAATCTTTTCGGAAATTTTGGCAAGAAGCGTGTGGCAGCGAAGTTCGTCCCAAAATGCTGCATTTTAACCAAAAACAACGTCGCATGAGCATCGCTCAGGAATTGTTGAATGACTACAACGATGATCCAGATTTGCTTAAAAGGGTCATAACTGGTGACGAATCATGAGTATATGGTTATGAAATGTCAAGGTTTTGCTTACTTTTCTTCGATTACCATGGCGTGCATTAGGAGTTCTTACCACAAGGTAGAACGGTAAATAAGGAGTGTTACTTTGAAGTTATGCGTCGTTTGCGTGAAGCAATGCGAAAAAAAAACGCCCGGAATTGCGGAAAAAAATTTCATGGCATTTGCATCATGATAATGCACCTGCTCACTTGTCTTTGCTTGTGGGAGATTATTTGGCCAAAAACAATCCCTTTTTCATACTTCAGCCACCTTTTTCCTGTTCCCAAGATTGAAGAGACCCATGAAAAGACCGCGTTTTGCGACGATTGAGGAGGTAAAACCCGAATTGCTGAGAGAGCTCAAGGACATACCAAAAAGTGCATATCAGAACTGCTTCGAGGATTGGAAAAAACGCTGGCACAGGTTTATTATATCTGAGGAGGACTACTTTGAAGGGGATAAAATAGAAATTGATGAACAAGTAAATATTTTTTGAGAAAAATGAAATTCACCTTATTTTTTCGAATGAACAGCTTTTAGTTATAAATTTGGCTATATGAGGTTTCTCATAACGATTCTAAACAGATCGAAAATTTGAAATTTTTATAGTCAAATTTAATTAATAGATAGTAAAAATCTGTAAAAGGTGTTCACTATTGGCTTCCATTGTCCCCAATAGTCACTAAAAGCTTCTACGCAATATCTATAGCAAGTAATTCATCAAGTAATTTTCAAATATTGTAGAAGATACTATCATATTAAATACACAAAAAAAGGCAATACTTCGCTTAGTTTTAACTACGAACTCGAATATTCAAAATTCAGCACAAACAACAGTATGCGGCCTTTTTGTAGAATTACATTTGTTGAAGAAATCAAATATTTTGAGAATTGCTCATATGAAATCCAAGAAATGGAGAATATATGGCGCAAAAAATAATCATGGAACTGTACCGCGATGTTCCACATTTATTGATCTTGAAGAATTATTGATATTTTACAAAAAATAAAGTCATTTTGCAAAAATTAGTTTCAAGCTACATCAAAAAAAAATTACAAAAAAATTAAATTAGCCATATTTTTCACAAAAACACCGTAGGCACAATTCACAAATTTCACAATCCTTCTCCAAATTGTATGAAACCCTTTCCAAACTGAAGGAAACCTTTTTAAAATTAAATACAACTTTTTCCAAATTAAATTAAGCTATTTTGTAATTGAACTAAACTTGTCATATATTAAACGAAACATTTTACAAATTGGTTACAACCTTTTCAAACAAATGTAAGCATTTTGGGAAAAAATAGAAAGGAGTAAAACAGGATATTATTGAAACAGATTCTGAGAGTATTTCTTAATAGTAATCGTTATCACAAAGAATTAATTTTCTACAAACTGTTGAACTTCCGGGTCCCAGTCCGGGACCAAATCAATTATGTAATAGTTATATGCTGGAACGTAGAGTCACAATTTTCCGTCGATTGTTTTTTATATTTTCCGCGGATAAATTAGAAGAAATATCCAGCTGATATGGACTTTAACAAACATACGATATGTTCTAATTAAATATTGAGGAAATTGAATTGGAATTGAAAATATTCGCATTGGAATTACGATGATTTTCAGGTATAACGACTTAATTTCGTCCTTCCCATGAATATTGCTAAAAGCTGTTTCAATTTCTTTTTTCTAGTCACTAAGAGTTTTGAATTGTTCGCTACTATATATGAAAATTGATAAAATGAATGATTTTTGGTAGAGAATGTTAAACTGTTTCTTTCCCGCATTTAACGTTCTTCATTTATATTGTTTGAAAAGTTCATACAGGAATTATCAGCTTTAGAGAATGATGCAATGCAGCAAAGATTACATTTATGGTGGATGGATACAATAGAATTGTTAAAATGGCTGGAATCCATATTTGCCCACATGGATGTTCACATTTTGGCCCTGGTGTTGAACTTCATTTTGGAAATCATAATCAAAACTTGCAGTAAATCGGCTAAAAAGTATGCTTAAAATGCTTAAGAATCTAAACTTCGACTTTGGTTATAATAACTTTGTTAATCCTTGTTGCAGAAATATTAAACCTGTATCCACAATCCAACAAAGGCTATTACTTTTCATAACAAACCATATGATTGAAATGAAGGTGCAAAATATTGAAGATTTCAATGGTATAAAAAAAGGTTAGTTTAAAAGTTTTCCTTATAAATTTCTCGCATATTTTTTATAGGTACTTATCAATTTTTCAGTTTTGTCTTCCCTTTGCGATGTCGGCTCCATTATTTCCTCAATGGATATTAAGCTTTCTATTGAAACTTGGCGAGTGACTGCAAAAATATCTAGCAAATGCGAAGATTACTATAAAAAGCTGGATAAGGTGGGAAAAGAAAAGCTAAATAATAAGAAAATTGACTGGAGGGAAAAACCTATACTTGGAATTTTAAATGAATTAAAAAAACTTTTTAAATATTTCAATGAAGATGTAAGTTTTTATTTCGTTTAATAATAATATATTATTACAATTAAATGTTTCAACACCGAAGTAAGTACACGTATTAAAGTATCAGGTGATATTTTAATCGATCGATTTTGGAAAATATTTAAAAGAAGACAAAAGAAAGCGTATGATATTTGTTGGCTTATTGGCTTTCGTAGATTTGAATTAATTGATTATTGCTCTAAAAGCAAAATAATTTGCACAATGCTCATGAAATATCTAACAAATCTCCTTATTTTTTTTTTGTCTTACAGTCTGCTGCTTTAAATAATGACAACTTTTTGAAAGTCGCTCAATTTTATCTTAAACTTTTAAAGATTATAATTCAAAACATTGCAACACCCTTCCCTGGTGTTAAAGTATATTTTGAATTATACACATTATGTATGCAGTAAGTAAAATAATTCAATGAATCGTATAGGGCATTAAAAATCTATTTGTTTACAGCCATCTGAAAAAGAAAAATGAAAAGAAAGTAAGTGATTATATTGAGAAAGATCTGAACGGTATATTGCATCTTATTTATAATCAACCAGATGTTTTTGAGGTAAACAAGAGGATGAAATCAATCCCTATTATTATTTGTTTAATACTATGAATCTTGTTTGATTTGTAGAACATTTGCCAACATTTACTAAATGACAATCAATTATTTGAAACATGTGATTTATGCTTGGAGTGTACACAACGATATCTTGAAAAGGATATAAAACAAACACCAGACGTTGCCAGGACGAGTCAAATATTTGATTTACTATTTGCTGGTACGTTCCTCAAAATGTTGTTTATTTAATTTTTGCGATATTTATTTCCGCTATATTTAAAGGTCCTTTGTATTTTGTTGATAATGACAAGTATCCGAAAATCCTGCTATATTTTGTCACGGCAACAGCAGAGGATAGCACAGGTGAACTCCATGTTAAATGGTGTCATAATGTGATGGGTTCGTCGTGGATAAAAGCCTTTGTTAGCTTTGAAGTTTTGAGCATATTTTACAGGTAAGTTTTGGCGAATTTAGGCGGAGGAATACTTTTTATACCTTTATATAAGTTCATGGATTTCTTAGAAATTTCACGCAGCGGAAAGTGTATTGATTCCTTAATAGGTTCCAAAAAGCTGCTTATATATATATTTCTTATATTATTATATATATATATCCTTACACAAAAAAAGTTTTGTTCTCTGCTTTTGTACGTTCCAAACTCGAGTATGCATCGGTTATTTGGAATCCTGTTGCATCAATTCATTCTATGCGGATTGAAAAAGTACAGAAAGTGTTTTTAAGGTATGCCTTGTCGTCACTTAACCTTACTTCTCCTTTACCGTCCTATGAAAGGCGCTGTGCATTCATTTCGTTGCAAACTTTGGAGGCCAGAAGGAACATAGCGTCTGTTATGTTTCTTCATGCCGTTGTTTCGGGATATATTGATTGTTCAGATCTACTTGCACTCATACGCTTTAATGCTCCATCTCGCTCTCTCCGTCATATGTATACTTTTAATATTGTTATGCATTCGTCTAATTATATTTGCAATGAGCCCATTAACAGGTCAATGATTTTGTTTAATAGATTCTGCAATAACATTGACCTTTGCCTGCCTCATAATGTCTTTAGGCAATTAGTATGTAATTTATTAAATTAGTTAAGTTATTTACTTTATTTTTGTTAACTAGTTATATAAGATATTTGCTGGTCTGTAAGGATATAATCCATAGACTAAAAAATAAACAAATGAAAAAAAATGAAAAAATATTTCACCTGAAGAGTAGATTCCTAGATAACTCAAGCAGAATGCTAATTTAAATCATAGAACTAGTTAAGAAGCAAGTTATTTCATTGGTAGTATTTATATGAAATTATCATCATTGAAAACAACCATAGATTATTTTCAAATAATAATCGTATTCTTATCTCATTGGTCAAACCAATGGTTAAAAGTAGCCATCGAGAAACAATAACCCGTCTCCACAACTTGCGATAGCAGACATTCTACTGCTTGTATGCTTATTCGAGTCGAGTAGGGAAACCGAAATGGTACACATCCACATTATCCATATGCATTCAGAAAAGTCTATTTTCATGAGATATTCCAGAACTGGATTCAATCCGAGTCCCATCATCCAGATGATTGAAGACCAGCATCTTTGGATTCTAGATCAGGGCATGTCTTGAGCCAGCATCATCACTAGTACCGATCATAGACTCGCCGCAGCTAATCTACTCTGAGGTTTTCTATTTCTTGATGTTACTACTGAATTAAAAAGTGAATTTAAACGTGTTTCAGTACATGTCACGCCCCGTTCTCCCCGTCTTCTAGAGTAGAACTAAGGACTATTTTCGCTGTGGCCTCTTATATGGAAAAGTGAGACAGCAAGAGTCTACAAAGTAAAGATTAAGGACATTATTTTTCCCTTCTTCTGTCCTATTCCACCTAGGTGCAACGGTTACCTCTGATTTTAGTGCCGTTGTAATCCACTCATAAAAATTTACACAGATTTCTTGTTACTGATGATGGGATTGCTGAAAATTATTGCTATTAACTACAAATGAGTTTTTTCTGCCAGGATAATTGTTACGATAGTGAGTCGTTAATAAACAGACGGAAATATAGGTGGAGATGTTGGTAGAGAGGTTCTGCTACGTCAGCTATCTTGATATGTGACTGTGTAGGGAATTGGAAGCAGGCAGTGGGGTTACATCTCTGCCAGAAAACTGTTAGTTCATCCGGGAAGTCAGGTTTTTCAAGCAGTGTTTAGTTGTGTAGGGCACCAGGCTTCTGAGGCATATTCAAGCTTTTAAACGGTCCATCTTGTCAAATTATTGAGTCACTTGACTTCTTGCTTCTTGGTGATCAAATATCGTAGGTAGTTCCAGGACTTCCTGGGCCATATTTCTAATCGTTTCTGACGATTTTTCCTATCAATTGTTTTTACTGTCTTTAGCTAGTTTATACCAAGGAAGCTAGCGTCAACACAAGCAGTGTTCAACTAACTACGCTAGATTTGTTATTAAACACTGCCTTGTTGACCATAATCACTAGAATTGAAGCATTTATTCGTGGGCTACACTGCTTCTGAGATGTCGTAGACGTTTTAAGTGGTTCAAATAATATGGTTCGTTTCGAACTTCTTGTTCTGTGGTCACTTCGAAGTTGGTGGCCAAATGGTATTAGGTAACTTGATCTCCCATGTTTCAACGTTCAGTACATTTGAGAGTAACACACAGCATCTTCACACAAGATGCTGGAGAGACTACAAACTCTCTTGTAGATCCATGAAGGCAATTAGCATTAGGATGTGTCTGGAGACATTTCACAACTTTCTTCTTGTACCTTCTAAGTTTGTATCATTTTTTTCAACGTTAATGAGTCCTTCTTATTTTCCGTTGGCATCCATTTAAGGAATAAACATTGTAAGTAGAGGAAAATTCAAATTTAGTGCATCATAACATCCACCCCGATTTCTTTTAAATTGGCGTATTGGAAACATTCTCTTATAATAGGCCTTTTATGTGCAAATAAAGGGGCAGACCTTGCCCTTCAGTGTTAACCCTATGCAATATGGAAGCTAAGCTACAGGGTCTCCCTCATAGGTATGGTCTTCTTGTTGTGTTCAGTTGCTTGTTTGTTTTTGCTTTCTATATGAAAGTTGGGCCGTGCAAAAATCTGCGCTGCACTCAAAGGCATTTATTAGATATCAATGTTGGTTATGGCTGATTTAAATCGTAAGAAATTCACAAATTGCACGGCACTCTTGTGTTAATAGAATCCATAAATGTGGGGACTATCACCTCATCTATCTCTTACTTCAATAATGATCGCCCTAGCTAATCAAAATTTAAGTATATTCTGGAAAGTTGTTCCAACTGCAAGTTTTTTTTTCGGAAATTCTAAAGCTTTATCTGCGACACCAGATTTCGACTCTGGAAAAGCGTTATGAGATCAGAGATTCATGTAAGATCTGCATGAAATGTCATATAGTTTGTAGTAGAAATATTTGCCGCCCTAGTGTAGTGAAACCCTTAGAGGGGTTTTATTTTTAAGTAACTGGTGACGTTTGACAGCCTTTTTCTATCTCTATCTCAGTTTAATTCTATTAAAAGCAAATTCTCTGGTGTTTATTTTAATTTTTTGACTAAATTTAAAAGAAATTTCTCTTTTCAGCAACTTATTCAAATCTTGCAATGAACAAAATGCTATCTGCGTAGAATTTTGGGTAAAATGTTGGCAAAAGCTTAATTTTACATCCACAGCTTCTACTTCATTCCACAAAAAGTATTTAATAGAAAATATTCTAAAGACGTTAGTCTCGCTACAGTTACCTCATAACAAGATTGAACGTATTTTCCATAAATATCCCAATTCAGAAATATTGTTGCTAAAATGTGAGCAGGAAAACTTAACTCTCATCACATATTTAAATATAAACTTAAAAAAATATCTACAGCAAATGCAGGAACTAAACATGCAGCAAAAGGAATACACAGAGCTGGTAAGTGTTAGAAGTATTCTGGATTATTGAAAAGTTTATTTATTAAAAAAAAACGTTTTGCATGTTTTCCAGCTAAATTTAATGGATATTTGGTGTAGAAAAACTCGTCTTCATAATATGTTTCCTGCTGAGATGGATCTGGTTAAAGCATTTTTGAAGATATTCTCCTTATCGGCTACAGAAATCAACAAATTTAAAGTTTTCTTCAATAAAACATTTTATATATTTAAAGTTATGAATAACGATCACATCAATAGTATTATTTGTAAACGCCTTGAAGATAATTTAGATAAAGCAAAAGTTCTCACTGGGATTTTTCTGTTAGAATACCTGTTAAATTCACAATGTGTACAATTATATAAATCATTACAAATACCAGAACTAATAGGCCTGCAAAGCACGCTACTAAATAGCGAAGGCAAAGAACTGGATTTCAAAATGTTACGAGATTTATATGGTAAACAAATCAGTTCAAATTCAAACGATATTGTCATGCCCGCAAACAAAAGACCTCGCATTGTCAATGATTACGATTCTTTAAATTATAAAAGCATTTTAAATCAAATGCTTGAACATTCGCGACAACTATTAAATTGCTCAGCGAATTTTGATAGTAATGATTTTGAGCTAATGGAATGCATAAAGCAAAATTTACAAAATTGTTCAATACGGAAGTGAATATAAATTTGTAAATTTCACCTGTGCATGTCTTGATACGTCTTGTAATCTTAAATAAATGTCTAAAATTAATAAGTATAAAAATTAGCTGTATTTTAAATAAAATGCCTGAACTTTCCGACAATTATTAAATGGCTCAGTGAGGTTTGACTTCATTTGAGATAATGATTTGTTAGCAATAATATAATTGTTCAATATATAAGTAAATATATATTTATTGACTCCACTTGTACATGTCATAATGCATCTATCACTCTTAAATAAACTTTCAAAATTATATCTAACAGAGTTTATAAATAATAAATATTAAAAAATTATTCTCGTTTTGAACTACTAAAACTATTATCTCAAAAATTAGGAACGAAAGAAAATAATCTGACATTAAGGATGTTGCTATAGATAAATACATATTTTTAAACACTGAATGTATGAACTAATATCTATTTTCTGGCATCCGAAATGATTGACCGATTCATTCCTTATGGTAGGGAAATGTGAAATTTCTAAATGTCTCAAAATACGGCAAGATTGTCAAGGTCGTCTATATTATTGTCGCTCGAATAAAGACGTTATAGTGATATTTCGTCGATCTAATGATCTTAATATTTTTTCATATGCTCGACTTTCTTCTCCTTCTTGCATTAGAATTCCTGAAAAGAAAAGATGTTAAAATTGTGAGCACAGTTTAAATTCATTGTTCATCAGCAGCAAAACATACCAGCAAAACTGGCGGAAACAAAGCATACAATACTACCCACAATGAATGCTCTGAAGGCAACGGATGTGATAAGACCACGACGCTGTGGAGCCATAGCTCCCAATGAACCAATTAAAATTCCGAGAGAGCTGGGATTAGCGAATCCACAGATAGCAAAGGTGGTGATGCCGGCGCTGCGAGCCTGTTCGAAGAAATGTTTTTGGGTAATTTTTATTCAAAGGAACTGAAGCCTATTTTATAATAGTAAGAAATTGTCAGAAGTTATCCATAGAAAAATTAAATTAAATTAATTAATTATTGTAGAAAACTGTAGAAAAATGTTTTACAATTTCTGTGTATTCCAATTCTAACTTAAATTCCAATGTTTCCTGGCTAGTTGCTGTTTATAACACTAACAAAACCAAGAAAGGAATGGATCCAGACTAAATGAAAGCGTGAGGATATTGAGAAGCTCAGAAGTACCCAATTTCCTTCAAGTAAGTTCCCCTTCATTGCGTTAATGCTCTCTAGCAACATGCGGACTCAAAGAAATGTGTTACTTTCGTTGGCAATACATATAATACCCAGAGTAGGAACGACCAACACTGACAAGTCATTGGAATTAATCACCACCATTAATACCAAAACAGATTTTTGTATGTACATGATTGATCCAAATGTTTCCTGTCAATGTCTATGTGCTTCGTATCCAGTTTTTCAGTGCGGTCGTTAAAGTTAATACTGGTTCAAACAATATGCAATATTATTCAAAATATTATCTACTGCTGACATTCACATCCGGATATGTATGCGCTGCAACAACTTGAATTATCTGAGAAAATGTTCAAGAATTATGAATTCCACAACCAGTAAGAGGAAAAATATCGGGAATGAAGCTGATTGTAAACGTCATGTCGCGATAGTAATGATAGCGGAGTTATCGTGGGCACCATCTGCTACTCTGTGAAATGTTCATCTTACGTAGTTTGGAGCCGGGTGATGGATATACTAAATTAAGTCTGAGATTGATTTGTACAATGCATGTAATCCGATTTAGGATCACATTGACCAACAAGAAGTCTTCATTAAAAATTTGGTATGCCATTTTATACTAAATGAGAATTTAGACAGGATGAAAGCCTATCCTGCAGCCTCTTGGAGATGATTATGAGGAAAACTGTAGTTAATGCGGCTGGCGTCATTTTTAATAAAATTCAATTCTGCGAATGCGATTGAATTGAAATCTTAATTTCTCTTAAATAAATAATCTATTTTCTGATACAACGAGCACATGACTTTTATGCTGAAATTGTTTTTTTACCAAAATTGGATTTTTTGAATTATTCATGTTCTATTTACTTAAATTCTATATGCTACGATTTCTACTACATATTGT
This sequence comes from Philornis downsi, assembly GCA_019455685.1. Taxonomy (NCBI): domain Eukaryota; kingdom Metazoa; phylum Arthropoda; class Insecta; order Diptera; family Muscidae; genus Philornis; species Philornis downsi. Next base: position 243,467 of record JAHXMU010000713.1, on the reverse strand, counting down.
TATCAATTTCCTACTTACACTTATAGCTTGATTTGTAATTAATTCACCCAGCCGTTCGTATGCAACAAATTCATTGATTATTGTTTTAGTGGCAACCACTTTGGCTACTTCATTACAATCCGCCCAAGGTACACCCATGGCCCATGCCAAAGGTATGAAGAGTTTAGAGAACAGCCATTCAAAATCGATATAATCCAAACCGACCATGGTGCCAAACCAATTGACGATAGCATTCAAGAAAGTAATGAACGCCACAAAGGCTATAATATTGGCAATAATGCCCAAGACAATGGGTAAGGCATTGGTGGCCCCATTTGACGCAGCATCTAAAAGCGAGGAATCTTCGCTGGAAGTTTCAAAACACCCACATTATTTGCTTTCTTTAATTTCACAGCAGCACCTATGACAAACTTACGATTTATCCAATTGTATATTATCCGATGACGTTTTACTCTCTTCCGTTTCTGGCATATATAATTTTGATATTGCCAATGTAGCCGGAGCAGCCATAACACTAGACGTTATCAGATGAGCCGGTGAAGCACCAAAGCTTAGATATGCCGCCAGTACGGTACCGGAGACTGTAGCAAAGCCAGACACCATTATCGAATGAATTTCGCTGGCAGTTAATATCTTTATGTATGGTCTTATCAACAATGAACTTTCCGACATGCCCAAGAAGATGTTAGCCGCTGCCGTCACACTTTCACACACCGTGGTGCCCATTATCTGTTGTAATATCCAGCCCAGCTTCATGACGACCCATTGCATGGCGCCCAAATAGTACAGAATCGATATAAAGAAACTAAAGAAGAATATCACGGATAAAATGGCAAATGCAAACACTCCTAAATCGATAATATCATCGCCATAGACGAAACGACTGCCGTCATCTGTAAGCTTTAGGAATGTGGCCGTCTTATTGCCGATACACTCGAATATACTGCGGCCCACGCTCCAGCGGATGCATATAATACCCAATATAAATTGTGACATTACGCCTGTTAGTATGATGCGCCACTGGATGGCTGAGCGATCCGTGGAAAAAATATAGCCGCACAACAAGAATAAGCAAGGCGCCACCAGAGAATTCAATTTCTGGGGGTTATCCCTGCACTCGAAGTATAAGAACACAGCAAGCAACACCAAAATTAGGCCAATTAGGGCGATAGATACGGTCCTAGAAAATAGTCAAATCCGAAAATTTAGTAACATTTAGAATTCAAAATATTTTGAACAATCTTTTCTCCACCAACCTCTTGCGGCTAAATGTCATCCACCATCTGTGGAAGGGAACCATATAGTGTCTGTGAAATTGTCGGCCAATTTTTGGTTTGAATATATGGTAGTACACCAGACCGAGGTATATGAAACCAAGGAATAATGTGAGAAAACCATATCCATGACAAAATCTTATATTACAATTAAAATCATCTTTTGGGTTATCGGTATCACAATCGTGTTCTTTATCTGCAAGAGAGAACATTGCATGATGTTGATTTGAAATAACAAAATATTTTAAGTCCAAGACGTGAGAAAAGTGCGGAGAATCAATTTCCTTGTTTTCTTCTCAACCCAGGTGAAAAAGAATTGACTGTGGAACAATGAAATAAATACAACTACTGTTTCTTTTTCCTATGTTCCAAAATTGGAACAATAACTAAGATCATGGGCAGTTTGAAAACAAAACGAGGTATTACCGTTCGACAGCATTTCATAAAACTGTCACGTCTGTTCGAGATGCTTTTAAAATCCCATACCAAATTGTAATTTGTTTTTTTTTTTACTGTGCGGAAGGGGATTTTTCATATAGCTGAATTTTTTACAGCTAAAATTTAAAAAATTATGAAATCGGAAATACCAAATTTTGCCTACAATCCATGGACGCGAAAAACTCTGACCTTATTATGCAGTTAATTTATAACGTTATTGTATTATTAGATGGAAACTAATATTTATCATTAGATGGAAGTTATCATTAGGTGGAAACTAATATTTATCAGTGTTTAGGAAATTTTACAATTTTTTTTCAAGGAGGATAGAAATTTAACACCAAATCTTGACAACTGTATGTAGTTTTCAAAAGGTATCTGAAAAGCCCATTAAAATTAAATTTTGTTAATTTATTCTATACGAAATTGAAATTGTAAGCTTAATATCTAGAATAAAGTTGAAAATTAATATAAAATTGGATTGTGTGACATTTTCTTTATAACATGACATTGCTCTATTTTCTTTAGCAGATCGAAAATCGCAGTTAAAATCTTGACATTTTTGTGTAAAAAAATTTAAATTACTTATGCCGTACATTCCCAGAAAAAAATTGGAATTATATTTAAATGAATATTTAAAAAACAAGTGGATAAAAGCAACAAGCATCATAAGTTCGCTCGGGCCGAAACTTATATACCTACCCCCTGCATTACAGTGGCGTGGAGAATGTGGCCACTTATAGCCGTAATATAACCGTTTATGGTATTTTTAACCCCAATCACATTTGGACGACAGATATGATCAATTTTCAAAAAGACTAATTTCTTTGCTTAGCCCATAGTAAGATCTGTTGGCAAGCAATACTCTCCTCTTTATCTCCATGCTGACATCATTCGTTTTGTTTATAGCAGAACCGAGGTAGATTAATTCTTTTACCACTTCAAAATTATAGTTGTCAACGTTCACACAGCGTCCTAAACAAGTAGACCCTTTGTTCGTTGAAATAACTTTGTTTTGTCCTCGTTTACCACCAGATCAATTTTCGCTGCTTCCTTCTAGATGCTTGAGAAGGCTGCAATAACATTTCGCAGTTTTCTGCCAATGATGTCTATGTCATTTGCATATTCGAGTAACATATGGCTTTTGTTAGAGATGGTACCAAGCGTGTTAACTGCAGTTTTCCTCATAATCATCTCTAACAGTATGTTGAAGAGACCGCACGATAGACTGTCGCCCTGTCTAAATCCTCGTTTGGTGTAAAAAGGCTCGCTTAGATCTTTCCTATCTTTACTGAAAACTTCTTGTTATCCTACAAAGACGTATATGCTTCGTAGGAACTCGGACATGGTCTCATACAGTTTTTGCCTTATCGGGCTATCGAAGACAGCTTTATAGTCGATGAAAAGATGGTACGTGTCGATCTGTTTATCTTAGGATCTCTCCAGAATTTGTTGTAGTGTGAATATCTGGTCAGTTGTTGATTTACCAGGTCTAAAGCCACACTGATAAAGTCCAATCAGGTCAGTTAGAATCGGCTGTAGTCTTTCTCATATCACACTCGACAGGACCTTATAAGTAATGGGTAAAATACTGATACCGCAATAGTTTTTACAACACTGGGATCGCCTTTTTTAAATACAGGACACAGTACACTCAAATTCCAATCATGGGCATGTTTTTCTGGAGCCAAATCATATTTAGGAGCTGGTGCAGGCTGTTTATCAGCTCATCGCCACAGCTCTGTTGGCAGGCCATCAGCGCCGCAGCTTTCTTGTTCATAAGCCGCAATACTCCATTCTGACCACTGTCTGGTTCGGAGTTGGGCAATTTATGCCATCGTCGATAATTTCGGGTGATTTCCTCACTCATGCTGCCATTTGGAACTAAGAGCTTATAAAAATGGTTTCTAAATAGTTGCAGCACATTCTGCGCATCTGTGATCAGATTTCTCTCGTTGTCCTTACTGGACGGGAGACCTGTTTCATACCTTTTGTTAGAATTTTCGGGCTTCACCTCTATCCCTGTATCTTTCTATTTCCCCACTCTCACGCTTTTTCCACAACCGCTTCTTCCGCCTAAATATTTCTAAATATTTAGAAATAAATATTTATTTATTTATTTCTAAATATTTAGAAATATTTACTACATTAATATTAGTATTTCTAAATATTAATGTTAATTCTTAATACCAAATTCTAAGTTTCCTTTCTTAATATGGAATTGGATGTCATCAATTACCACTAAAAATGGTAGAGTGATGTCCGCCATCAAAATCTCACTGATATTTTCCAATACTTACATTCATTTATATAATAGTAAGTGGCATAGCCAAAATATGATCCCACTGCAGCATGAATTAGCCATATCGTAGACGTCAATATCGCTGATTTCACTTTGCTAGGTGGTTTCGTGTCATCGCTGTCGACTATTTGGAAATCAGTCTTATATGTTTCATTGCCATTTTCAATGATCTGAAATTGTTATTATTTTCCTTTAGAAATTATGCGTTGAAAATAATATAATATGTATGACTTACGTCATCTGATGAAAAGGCTTTGTTAAGTTCGCCTTTTTTGGTTTCGTCCATTTCTGAAAGAGGAAAATGTAAGAAGATTTAAAATTAAAGTTAATATATACTCGTATATACATATATCTGTTAATGTAAAAGGGCAACAATTGGAAAGGCTGCATGGCTGGTAAAAGACACGATAAGTTCGAAAACCTTTACAAAACTTTTTGAAACATTACCCAGCCTAATTGCTGGATCATAGCCGGAAGTCGGAATCTATCTATCAAACTGAATGATTTTTACAAATTCAATTTTTTCACTGTAAATCCTAATTTTTGCATTGCAACTACAAGTTTTTGCCCGTTGTACTATTTTAAAATGCTTGGTAAAATTTCCATTCAATTCCAAATGACTCATTTATTCCACATATATTCGTAGATTTATGTCTTCAATTCAACTGCATTAAAATTCAATGAAATTCTGTATACTTTAAGATTTTGCTAAAGTAGTGCCTGGAAATGAAAATGGACCGCATGGTTACGCTACTTCCGGTACCTCTCACACAAATTGACAGACTTTTCGAAATTAAGTTTTTCCTTGAAACTCTTAGATAGCAAAATGCGGTAACCCAAGATTTTCGTATGTTTGTATGCAAAGGATGGCGCATAAGTAACGTTAACGGCGACTATATTGAATGCGTTCTTGTGCATCATTTGGTTTTAACTCGTCAACCAATTGCATCTTATATGGGATCTTTCCCCAACATATGTAAAATTTTTTACAAAGACCGCCTATACTTCTCAACCTGCTGAAAACGTCGCCTGGTGGAAGTTTCGGAGTTTTCCTCAATACTTGCTTGCACTCGGGCAATGAACACTTCATTTCGAACTGCACGAAGTCCTCCAGCACACGGAAGATCACAGATAGCCCCTTGTTGCCCAAAACACTGAACCAATCGGTAAATTGTTGGAGCGCTAGAAGCATTTCGAACATGAAAGAAATTTCGATATGATCTGAATAATCGAATGCTGACTTTCAAAGTAAAATTGAACAACTTTGGTTCTTTGTTCTGTGCTGAGCCTTTCCATCATAAATTTCCCAAGTATTATTGAGTTAATTCTGTAAAGAGACGAAAAAAAAAGACTTAACTAAAAAATTTATTCACTGATCAAATTTTAGCGTTACTTATGCGCCACCCTATACTTGTAATGCCGGCTAATTATGCCCTTTGTGATGCCTCCAATACAAGGAACGTTTCAACCCCAATTTTGTCAGGTTCCTATCTTCTGTGTAGTTACACTAATTTCAACCATATTTGATACACGTTAAGGGTTTGTTAAACATTAGCCATAGACGGGAGACAGGAAGCAGGGGAATGTAATAGTCTTTCTTCTCATGCATAATATTTCGATTTAATTATATTATTAGTTCGATTAAATTACAAATTTAAACGAGAACATTTTTAAGACCAAACAAAGAGTCAATTGAACACAAAACAGCTCAATTTTTCTGTGCACTTATTTATTACAACCATTATATTCGTATTTGTAAATGTTTGTTTCCTTTTTTTGGATTTTGCTTTACGATTAGATAATTTCGAACTACTTTATTTGTTGCAATAAAACATATTTTTGAACTTGTTAAATTTCAATATAAATATAACACAGAGTTATTTATTTAGTGGTATTAAACCCGCCGGTCTGGCAAGGCTGTCAGCTGTTAATTACCTGTCATCTGAAGTGTTGTTTATTGAGTGAAAAACACGTAAAAATAGTTAAAACTTACTACAAAAGTGGTGGTTCAAACGTGGGCTTTCAATAGAACTAGTTTTTCTTTAGCGATGAAGCTCATTTCTTACTCGGTGGTTACGTCAACAAGCAAAATTTTTGCATATGGGGCTCGGCCATTCTCGGCATTCGAAAAAAAGTAACGGTTTGGTGAGCATTATAGCCTGGAGGTGTATTTGGGCCGTATTTTTTCGAAAATGACGCTGGAGGATCCACTGCTGCAACCAATCCAGAGGCGGTCATTTAAATGACATTGTATTTCGTACATAATGCCAGGGTCTAGGCATTATAATGAAATGAAAGTTTCATTGAAATCGTAGCTTTATGTTTGTTTTATTTAGCTTTACTTTTGAAAACGAAAAATGCATAACCCTGTACTAGGTTAACTATTTATGATAGCGATTATATCATCAGTAATCATATTCACTTCAATTAAATTAGTGTTGAATCAAACTCTAGTTTCAAATGATAATATTTCTTATCAAACCACTGACAGATAGTTACTAGCTTCGATAGCCTTAACATTAGCTTCTCTTTTTACTACAGCCACTTATTGAAAATTAAATACATTCTTGTATTTCTTCTTGTATATGGGCTGCAACAAAATCTTTCGACACTGATTTAGATCAACATTGCACATCTAATAAATATTCGTCTTATTTTGTCCGGCAGTGTAATTCAATACATTCAAAACTTATTTTTTACATTTACAAATTTGTAAATAAATTAACAAACACATATTAAACATTTCAATATTGTTGATAAATATCTTTAAATATTACTATTCCGTACTAAAATCTACTGATTGCACTATATCAGATTGGCTTATTCTAACTTAATTCCAATGAGTATTTCTGTTTTAATAATTTGTCCGTCATAAATCGTAAACACTGATTATCGATTGTACATAAAATTAACTTTTGTAACGCAAACAATTGGCATTGAAGTTTCAGGCAAAAAAAAAAAAAAAAGAAAATAATAAAACTCAATCTGAGAATTCCTACACGTTTATTATTGGCTCGTGTGTTTTGTTCTGGTGAGGAGCGTATTTGAAAATACGTTTGATTTCGAATCGGCAATTTATCGATCACCAGCATTGGGCAAAAGAACTAATGTAACATAATTTACTATGCGATAATACAGGGTGTCCGTCGGGAAGGTATACTACTTTGTTTGTTTATAATTTTTGATTAAATGAATGAAGATAATGGATCTTATATTGATAAATGTTTTATTTAATGTCGGCAATTATGTATGGAATACAATATCAGATAAATGCTCCCCTCTCTTAGCCTCACAAATGCGAGCCCTTTTGAGCACATTTTTCATTACATTCTCACACATTTCAGGCAGTATTTCATTGATTTCATTTTCCATTGCCCAGAATCAACCATTCTGTTTATTCACATATCCATTCATTATGATTTTTTCATGAAAATCGGGCTTGTCATGGGCTAGCTGTGACATCCTATTGGCATATATACGGCGGCGTAAATGGTCTTGTGGAAAAAGCTCTCGTGTCAAATGAATCTTAAACAGAAACAAATGCAAATCCTTGTGCGAAATTGTAGCCAAAGTTGTTCTTTGAAGACCAAGCTCCTGAGCACGGCGTCGAATTGAGGTTGATGGATTGTTTTGAACACTTTCTTGAGCAGCAGTAATGTTTTTAGCTGATCTTACAGTACGTTGTGGTTTATGCTTGGCCATGTCAGCTACAGACCCTCTTCTTCGAAATCATTCACTACGCGATAAATAGTGTGTCTTGATGGCGCGTTGTTTCTCCCAAAAATTTCACTTACTGTAACTTCCTCATCGTCACAGTAATCGATGATTGATTTTGATAAAATGTTTAACGACTAAAACACGTTAGTTTATCGAATATTTTTCCATAATTAATTTGCCACGTCTCTACTTCACGACTGCCAAATATGAACTGTCAAGACTAATGTTTACCAAAATGGCGGCAAAACAAAGTAGTATACCTTCCCGACGGACACCCTGTAAATGTATTCATACGGAAGAGCACTAGTTTTTCCTTATCGTCAGCCCTTGATGATGTTTGCATATTAAAGACAACCACTTTTAATGCAGAACCATGCTTATTTCTTACTAAAAGTCCATTGTCCTTTAGAACAATTTTCGTTGAGTGCCATTGTTGTTAAATAAGTCTGTTCTACTTATCATTTCTTAGCAAATAAGTCGTAAATGATATTTCGCGTGTTATCTCTATTCAATTATTGAGTATTAATGATATCTTATCGTTATTTCTGTTGTCATTCGGTAGTGTTAACTGATATGTGATTGTAAAGAAATTCAAAGACATTAATCGACAATTTAAGAAGCATTTATGGAATAGATTATATTGAAATCCGTTGCATATTTCGACTAATCGGTTTTGTTAATTATAGGCAATACTTGAAACCGCACTTATCGAAGCATCATAAATGTCTATGTATAACTACTTATAACGGTAATTAATTCAGACTTTGTACAATCATTTAAATTATGGACTATAAATTGTTATGCATTTTTTATGTTGTACTCTGTTAAATTCATACAATGCAAACATTTCCCAGTAGACACCCTTTTTTATTGGGTAGCTCTATTACAGGCAATTGAGGCAAAATAAGATTTGTATTCCATAATTTTACGATATGCCAGATATCCCTTTTCGTACGTAAGCAAAAACTTTGCAATTGAATTGTACTTTGGGAGAATTACAAGCTAAGCTCTGGGTTTAAAATTTGGACTATTAACCCGTAGTAGAATTTTCCAAGCAGCTCACAGATTCCGACCCTCGGTCAAATATTTCCTGGTTATGAAATCAAACATCTCTTTGGTGATCGATAAAGTGAGCAGGCGCCCACCTTGAGTAATCTAAATAGCATTATAAGGTCAATGTCACTTCGATTAATAGGTACGAGGGCGGTCCCAAAACTAGCCGGTAAAAAGTGGCAACCTTATAAACCATATGTGTTAAGTTTTAAGGCGCCATATTGTTTAGTATTTTTATTTAAGCCATTTAGATTAAACGGTCTCAGTGAACTGGTAGGGATGGAAAAAATTGCTCACCATTATGAAATTCAATATTTCCATTTGAAAGGTCTTAATTCAACCAATATTAAAGCCGAGCCAGATCCTACTCTCGGGAAGTCTGCTCCTTTATTTACGAGTGTAAAGTATTGTATAGCATAGTTTAAACGAGGCTGTACGAGCTGCAAGAACGAACACCATAGTGGTCGATCAATTGAGGTATCCACGCCAGACATGTTTGAAATGCTATTGGATGATCGTCGGTATTTCAAAAAGTGCTATATATCATATATTGACTGAAGATTTAAAGATGACAAAGCTGTGCGCAGGATGGGTGCCACGCTTGCTTTCAATAGAGCAAAAACAGCGTCGTAAAGATGTTTCAGTAAAGTGTTTGGCGATATTTCACCGCAATAAAGTCGCATTTTTGCGCAGATTCATAACCATGGATGAGACGTAGGTACACCAGTTCACCCCTGAGGCATACGAACAGTTAAAGCAGCAGACTGGAATGGGGAATCGTGTCCAAAGAAGACAAAGATAGTTCCATCTGCAGGTAAGGTCATGGCATCTATTTTTTGGGATTGCTGCCTACATGGCAACGCTGCAGCCAATAGTGACACGCGCCGGAAGGGAAAGCTGTAAGGGGAAGAGAAGGAAGACACACCGACTTTTTCAGATCAAGAAACGATTGTGGAAAAGGCGGAATAGTGGGAATACAGAAAGATGCAAGGACAGAGGTGAACCCGGCAAATTCTACCAGAAGATCAAAAGCAATGGTCATGGAACAGAATTCTCCTTGCATAGAACGGTTATAAATATCTAGTCATACGTGTGTAGAGTACGCTATTGGCTCCGGATGGCTGCACAAATGAAAAATTCACGCCAATTACCGGCGATGTCATAGATTGCCCAATATGCAAGCGATGTCAGAATGGATGGCCTGCCAGCAGAGCTGTTTAAGCTCAGTGGTTATAAGCTTATAATTAGCATGCATCCGCTCAAGAAATGTTTGCCCGGTATTGGGATTTAATTGTATTATATCCTATGTTCAATTAAGCCGATCCTGGTGTGTACACCAAGTAACGTGTATGTACCAACTTATTCTAGTCGATTTGATTCGACCTTATCTGTGTGACTGTAGACCTGATAAATCTAGTATTCGCCAGATATTCACACTATGGCAAATTAACGAGAAAACCCAAGAAACAGGAAACAGATAGATACATATTACCTTTAAACCGGCTATAAAGCCTCATTCGACAACCCAATATGGTAAAATTTGTATTTGCCAGTTATTCACACTACCCAAATTCCTGAAAAAATCCAAGAAACAGGAAACAGATACCCACCTATTACCTTTAAACCGGCTATAAAGCAGCATTCGACAACCCAATATGGCAAAATTTGTATGGAGCCATGGCCCAGTATAGTATTCTTACAAAACTAATACGGTTTGTAGAAAGACCTGCATCAAATAAGGATTTAGACAAGGCGGTATCCTATCATGCAATCTATTCGCAATGATTTTGAGAAGACCTGCATTTGGCTTACACTGTTACTAACATCAACTAAAGCTATATTATATTTGGGTACACTGATAATGTTGACATTATTGGTCGAAAATTGCGAAATGTTACTTCAGTCTGCTCAAGCATTAAGAAGGATTTAGCGAGAGTGGCACCCGCAATAAACGAGGACAATACAAAGTTGTTTCGACAAAATAAAGTATTCTATAATGAACTTTGACAACTGCAACTTTGGTGAAATGGATAAATTCATGTGCTTTGACTCCGTTGTGAATAAAACTAACGACGTCAGCCTGAAAAAACAGATGATATTACAAGCTTAGCAAACAATTTAACGATGATGTTCTTTCTCGACGAATAAAAATCGATTTATAAAAGAAAATAGTTCTGATATATATATGGACTCGGTAAAGGACAACGAACTCGATGGGCGACTCAGACGAGATCGACAAAAATATAGGCAGATGTACCAGGCTTCCAAAAACCTTTGGAAACTTAGCGTGATGAATTGGAGAACAAGTGCAAAAGGCTGAACTGCTTGAATTCCTTTTCTACGTACGACTTGTAATAGATAAAAATAGTCTTTTTAGTCGCAGTCAAAGTAAGTAAGTAAGTCAACACTGCATGGCTCCTATTTTATTAAAAAACGAATTATGAATCTTTGCTTACTGGAGTGCAGCAATTAGTTATGCAAATCCGTTTTAATTGTCTTTAGAAAATTTAACATTTGTAGCGCCACTGAATGTTTTTACGCTGAGATGTTGTTTTTTGAGTTAGTTTCATTTATTAGCCCCCAAAAGGAAATTGCGTTCAAGCCATGCTCTATTATACGAGTATACTCAGTTAAAAAAGTACTGGAAATTGATCAATAAAACACAAAATATTTATTATTCATCCAAAATTAATGTACTGTTTTGTATCTCTAAGTGCTAATAAGAGTTTTGGAAAGAGTGATGGGTGCTTGATGATATCAATTGGGGTTTTGATCAGAAATCCGTTCACAATGATAGCCTTGTGACATGGTGTATTGTCTGCCTTTTTTTTTTTTGACAAATTTGATGTCTCAAACGCATCATGACGACTAGATAACATTTTTTATTTATCGTCTGACTTTCTGGCAAGAATTTCAAGTGCAGAACATCGCGATAATAAAAGATACTAGTAATCATTATCTTGACTTTTAATCTAATTTTTCGTTTTTTTCTTTGTTTGGGCTCAAATGATTTGTTTAACATAGAATATTAACGTTTTCTAAAATGTTTTTTAATTATATGCAATAGATATTTATTTTAAGAACGTGTTTTTTTTTTTGATTGGTGGATAAAGTATTGTTTGCTGTTTTTGATAAATATTTTAATTTCTCCATCTGGCAGTATTTGATAAAAGTGCCTTTGAAATATAGCCGAAGAAGCTGGTCTACATGGTAGTGGATAAGCGCTAAATTATTGATTCGCACAAGAGAATAATTGTTTATTCCTCATTAGGAATATTCATCTCTAAGACAAATTTCATCTGAAACATTGGCAGCGTTTAGTGACAATCCATCATTATTGATGTGTTTGGACCAAGTTAATGTTATTCATTATTTGCGACTGCCCAACCACCTTTACACAATCAAAAAGTTTGTACAGTTTCTAATAAAAATACCTATAGTAATAAAAAAAGTTTACTAAATGTGCCAATCTCTTTTTTCAATTATTTAAAAAATTAACAAAAGTGGTTTTATGCGATCGTTTGAAAAAATCCATCCACTGGAAGACCCGACATAATCATAACAGTTTTCTTTTCATATCTTTTATTCGATTGCAATAAGTTTGTTCAAATTTAGCACGTATCTAACATTTAGTGAACTTGAGTATAATCTTTGTAATATCTATGTGGTATCTCCCACAGAAATAGACTAATTTAGATATATTTTTGTATATTTTTGATATAACTTAGCATACGAGTACGTCAGCCAATTAGTAAACTGGGTTCCGAGAATGAAAATGGATCGCATTGGCACTCTCTTTGCAAAATCTCCCTTACAAATTGGTTGAACATGTATAAGTGTAAGGAAGTGTGTATTTTTTGCGGTCTTAAAACTGCAAAAATGTACTACAAAAGTTGACGTCTGAAAGACCGAAAATATACAAAACTTGTATGTTTTCATTTGTCTTGAAGGACACTTTCTTTTTTAAAGATCTACCAGGGTCAATGGCCCACCCACATACGAGGTGTGATCAAAAAATAACCGTTATTTTCAATTTTTTTCAAAAAGTATTTATTTATTCATTAATTTCTATTTTATTTCCTTTAAAGTAGTCCCCCTCAGATATGATACACTTGTGCCAGCGTTTCTTCTAATCCTCGAAACACTTCTGAAACACGCTTTTTGGTATCGCCAACAGCTCTGGTTTTGAATTTTCTTTTATTTCCTCAATCGTAGCAAAACGCTTTCCATTTATCAGTGTCTTCAGTGTTGGGAAGAGGAAAAAGTCAGCGGGGGCCAAGTCCGGTGAATACGGGGGTTGAGGCATGATTGCGGTTTTGTGTTTGGCCAAAAACTCATGCAAAAGCATCGATGTGTGAGCTGGTGCGTTATCTTGGTGCAAAATCCATGATTGGTTTTTCCACGGTGCATAACGTCAAGGTAGTATTCCTTATTGACCGTACGACTTTGTGGCAACAATTAATGATGCACCACGCCATTACAATCGAAGAAATCAGTGAGCAAAACCTTCACATTTGACCGAACTTGATGTGCTTTTTTCGGTCTTGGGTCTTCAGGACGCTTCCATTGGGATAATTGGGCTTTGGTTTCAATGTCATAGTCATACACCCTTGAGTCGTCACCGGGTATGACCTTTTTGAGGAAATCTGGATCGCCGTTGACGACGTCGAGCGATGTCCATGCGACGTTGTTTTTGCTCAAAATTTAGCAATTTTGGAACAATCTTCGCTGCCGCACGTTTCATGCCTAAAACATCCGTAAAAATTGCTTGGCATGAGCCGAACGATATGCCAACATCATCAGCAATCTCTCTAATAGTGTTTCGACGATTATCCAAAATCAATTTCTTCAGTGCTTAAATGTTTTCATCGTTTGTTGACGTGCTCGGGCGACCAGGACGAGCATCGTCATTGACATTTTCTCGGCCTTCCTTAAACCGATTATACCACAATTGAACTTGTATTCTGCTCATAATAGACTCGGCAAACGCCACAGTCAACATTTCAAATGTTCTTGCATATTTAGTTAAAATTTTTTCACACAAAACTTAATACAGTTTCTTTGATTCATTTTTTCGAATAGTAGCACACGAAGAGCACACCAAACCACGACTAACATTTTTATCTGTAAAAAACAAACTAGCAATCCAAAATGGCTGATATTGTCAACATATATAACAGACATGTGTACCAACATAACGAAAAAAAAAATGCGAAAATCGAACATACGTAACTCACGAAATTTGAACAGAAAACCGTTTTTTTTAATCACACCTTGTATTTGACCTTGTTTCATGGCTTTTTGAAGATGGGAAAGGTGGATTGACGTGTTTTTGTAGGGTTTTTGCTAAGCTTGCATGTAGAAATCACCCTGCACACCGATTACAACTTTGCGGGATTCCTATGTCAATAATCATAGAGACGACGTTTCGGTTTTAAAAAACATTAAACCCGAAGAAAAAAATGTTTTTTCGACTTTCGTTTTTTATTTTGCCTCTTGCATATGCGCATAGATGTACCGCAATAGTACCCAAACTTTCAAATTTCATATACAGTGTTATTACCCAGATACATTTTTACATGCCTATTTGTTTAAAATAATAAATTTGGTAGATATCTGTTATAGAGTAGAAAGCCACGAAAAAAAAATTCAAATCTCGTATTAATTCAAAAAGATTTCCTAATAAATGGAGTACATTGGTACTCCAGAGGAGTACATTGGTAGCAGTACATTTTTAAGGGTTCGCTCTTATAATATTTCCAGTCTGAGTGTTTGTTTTAGTCAGCTTGATCATTTCCAAAACGCCACCAAAAAAAGGATTAAGAGATTGATACTAGAGGAAAGCGTCAGTGCACTGGATAGCGCCACTACATGGAAATAATTTTAAAATTAGTTTTTATGCCTTAGATATTAAGATGTTTGTTAAGATTGCTTCCTTTTGACAACTTTTCGTAACATTTTAAGGAGATTTTAGACATCAAGCATGCTTTTGATGTAAATTTAATTTAGTACATAATTAGAAAGATATACTCGTATTTTGCTACAACAGGGGTAGGCTTTTGTAGTCACGCTTTTGTATCAACCAAACGGCTAATGCCAGAATACCGTTTTTTTGCAAACGTCAGCCTGCATATCGTTTTATGTCGCACTGAAAACAAGTTATTGAAATAGAATTGAAACGCATCAGTGCTATTGCTTTGGCTGGAAAAGCGCAATCAGCCATTGATAAGGACATTTACTTGTGAACAAAATGGGATAAAATACCGTAAGGCCACATTCATTTAGCCAGTTAAGCTTTCCCCGACAAGTACAGGGTAGCGCAATAGAACGTGCATATTGCATCATCTTTTTTGGCGGGGTAAAAAAGGCGGGGGCGGGGGGCGCCTACATCGTTGGGTTGGCGGGCTCATGGAGTTGTAGTCGCTATGAATCACTTCGAAGGGAAGCGTCGCGCATTTTACGAGAACTCTCGTTCATATATTGCTACTAGGCGACTATATTGTGCTGAATATGGACTACGGCGAATTAGTGAAGCTCCGAGTGCTAATTTAATTAAAATATGGATAAAGCGTTTTGAAGAGAGGCGTTTGCCCTAAAGGTTGGGTGGCTGCGGAACTGTTCGGATTATGCTGGTCCCACAATCCCGTCCAGCTTGATAGTCGGCAGTCGTTTGGTCGTGTGCAAGGGGTTGAAACTGGGAGTAGGTTTTGGCTGCAGAGTTTGACCAGAGGCTTTGTCTGGTACCGGGGATGATAGGGATGCACACGGGCAGGGGGGTTACGGACAGGCATGCGTCCTGGACAGGCATGGCATCCTGGGTTCCCCGCACCTGCAGGTATGTAAAAATATCCAGTCTGTACTCTTTTGCCACAGGGCGACCAATCTCGTGAAGTACAGTGTATAAATCACAATCTGGTGGTAGCTTTCCTTTTTGCTTAGTTACGCAGCTCCAGCCGGTGGGTTCGGCCGGTATCGTGGGGATCAGGTGACCCCTTAACTAACTTTCCGCCTGATCATTTGATGTAGGACCCCCTAGTTGGAGCATCACGTGGGTTGTGGTTGATACCAATATCGCTGGTAGAGACTTTGTGCTCGAATATGGAGTTGCATTGCAACCGGTCGCTACAGACCAGTAGAGCAGCAGAGGTGGTAAGATAGGCCTCACCTCCGTCAATGGAGATTATGCTCCATACTAGCATAATCAATTTGGTATCTCCTGGCTGCAAAGAAAGGACTGACAATTGCGGTAGTACCAAAGTTGTCAGCCACTTTTAATAGATAGTCCAAGTTTTACTTGGCTATCCCAGGGAGACGTTGGCAATCGCATTGTAATATGCCCAGTGTGTCGCACACCGTGGGTAAGGCCTTCATGGCGAAACTCATGTAAAACCCTTGTGAACTTCTTTAGGGACCTAGGAGATCTGGACGATATAGATATTATCCGATTTAAGAGCTTCTTGAGGCGCTTAGGTGCTAGATCCATATATCTAGTTTTCATGGTATCACAATGGACTATATAGTATGTGTATTCAGACTGCCACACTGATCTAACCTAACCTAATCTAAGATATACTACAGTTGCTAAATCTAAATAAATGAAAACTGACAAAATAACATCATTTTTAATTCTTCACACTGTCGAGATTGCCGATAATTATCGTGCTTACCAGCCAGATTAATGGATGTCGCTCATTCGAATTGTATGGTCATGAAACACTTTCAATCAAAAGATACTTGGCACCTTAAATGCTTCCTTTTCGATGTTATATTTTTGCCATATAAAATAATATACTCGTACACTTTAACTCCTTCGAAGAAAGGTATAAAATCAAGCGAGATTTCATAAAAATCTTTTGAGATTGACATTAAAACATTGTAAAAACAGGTAAGCAAGTACTTCTTGGTACTGCTGAAGTGCTGGTGTATTTCTCTTTTGTCGCAACGCGTTCGTTGTTTCAAAGACAGTTAAAGGTCGAGTGAAGTAAATTCGTTTGCAGGGGTAAATTAGCAATTTTTTTGTTTCACACAAGTCGGGGCACTTTAAAGCATTTTTGCTTAAAACAACTGTTATTTATAGCTGCATCTCTGAGCTCTTATATTATGAATTTTAATGACGAACAAATTTAAACGAATCCAAGCATAAAAATCCCCTGTTTACTACAAAATCCAGCAACAGGCAACAGTCATGTTACATGTCACATTCGAGTACTGTGTGCTTCCATTATTCCATACATTTTTCAATTGAAAAACATCAACTTCCGATAGACGGGTTAATGAACACTTGTAAAAATTTCCGTCGAATAACGACAATTGCATTGCAATACATATTTACAGACCAGTTGTTTTGTTGCTAAATCTTAGAGAGCAATCATTTCCATGTGATCAAATCCATTGTTCATTGATATATATTTGATTTGGTTCGTTATTTTATTATATATTAACTTTGGTTTTAAATAATTATTTGTTTACGAAAACAAAAAAACTAAAGCAAACATGTTCTTACTATTGTTTTAAATATAAAAAAACTAAATGAGGGTCTTTCCGTTAAAGCGATATTTATTGTTTAATTGAGCTCGCGCTTTGCGTTTTTATTTATTTATTTTATCTATTTATTTTATTACTATTAACATACATTCACCTGTGTATATTTCACTTGTTTGCGCAGAAGTAAAACTTGTTATGAAATAGCAAATATTCTCGTTATAATAATAAAATTATACAATTTTATTTAACGTTGTTTCTTTTTTTTTAATTTTTGTGGGCAATTTTATTCGAATTGCGATGTTCAGTTAATTTATTCCGGAACCGTCATTGAGTCTTAACATTTTGTTATTAACTAAGCTGAAATGTTGTTAACTTTATTTTTGTTGAGAGATTGTAAAGAAATGACTGAAGAGTCATGAGAATAAAAGCACAACAAACAAATTTGAAATTACTATACAACTCATCCGTGTATATGTGAGAGACATATGAGCCGGGGACGCACAGTGGGTCAGGAGAGCGATAACTTTGATAACTTATGTTGTACATTTTGTAGCGCATATGTTTGTGAAACCGTTCTTAAAATATTTCAGATCTAGTTACCCTTTTTTATTGAGGCGAATTAATGTCAAAGTGCCTCCATAAGTACCTGTTACCTTGACAACATTGTCAGTTTCCTATTTATGGTGCGATAAAGGGACTGATGGAGTAAAAATAGAAATACTTTTAATACTAATTTGTATGCTCGTGATATTAAAAAGTTTGTGCAGATTTCTAATGATTTTTCGTAATATTTTCATAAAATTTAGAATATTTCTTAGTAAATTTTATTTTAGTATACAAGGTACACGTGCTATAATTTTGTTAATTTTCCTTTTTTTTATTTTAGTGTATCGAGAAAGAAAAGAAAAGAAAAGAAAAGAAAAGAAAAGAAAA
>JAHXMU010000713.1:206291-220266 GCA_019455685.1 Philornis downsi | reverse complement strand
GTCAAATCAGTGTCTACGAAAGTTTTTCGTCTTCCTTCATGCGGTCGTCAACATCAAAATTACCGTGTTTAAAGCGACAGAACCAATCTCTGCACATTATTTCACTCAAAGTAGTATCTCCGTAAACGTTTTGAAGATCTCGGTGAGCTTCAGCTGCCGGTTTCTTCGATTGAAAGAAAAAATTCAATACTTCCCTTATATGACGATTATTTGACACAAAATCATATTCAATCACATATTCACAAAGCCAAATGGATATGGCGTCAAAAGAAAATCTCTGTAGTGTCCCGGTGGTATTTTTACCGTATGCCTAAGCTTGGCTCATGACGTTTAAGTTATGGCAGAATCGACTATCACTTACAGCTGGCGCCATCTACTGGCAACTTAGGAACTTATTTGCGCATCAAATAGAAGGTTGCATTTGCCTAGATTTTTATCCGTTGTGTTGGTTTTTGATTCTCTCCCACACAAATTACTGATTTAATTCAAATATTTTTCGTTTCATATGTTTTTAGCAGTCGAACTGAATGCGTTCAAATTTGAGGAAAATGGGAGGTATTGCCGCACTATCGGAGGCCTCTTTTACAAATTGTATCCTACAACTCGTAGACTAAAGTTATTACAATTTTTGCCAAATGCTTTGCTTTACTATTCACGAAAAAATTACGAAAAAAAAATTAAAAGTATAACCTCTTAATTCCCCTACTAGTTTCCTAATGTAACCCATTTACTTCTATAGTCATAATTTTCATTCAATTTCACTAAATTTAGTATAATTAGCATTAGACATTCGGTAAATTTTGTTCTGCGAATGAAAAAAGTAATGCCTGCTGCCGGTTTTTATCGACCTTAAAGGACCTTTGTTCTTCATATGGCAAAAATTCTACTATTTGGCGACAACACCTGATAAATTTACGGTATTTAATATTTTGATCATTTCTAATCATCTTTTTAGAAGGGCAAATAAAAAAACTTTCATTTTTTTTTGTTTTGGTACTAATAAAAAAATCAAAGATTTATTGATCAAATGCACGTCAGCGAGAAATTCCAAATTTCCAAGAGAAAAAGTTTTCTTCGACTTTATTGCAATTTATATAAAAATATTTGCCAATTAGTTGTTGATTTAGTTAGTTTAGATAGTTACTTGATTTACCGCCTGATGAAATAGTAACAAAGTATAAAAGAAATATATATATATATACATTGGGGAGCCACATTTCTAATCGGAAAGCGAGCTAGAAATGAAAAAAAAAACATGGAAAGATGTTCTCAAATCGGTTTAAATTTGTGGGCCCAAGGAAATACACTTTAAGGAGAGAGGAAAAATTTGATTTTATTTCGTTATTATCACTATTCCAGAATTCAATGCAGTTCACAAGTTATAGCAAATATTCGAAATAGCAGGTTTCTGAAAAATTAGTTTTCCTTGAGAATATAGATATTTTTTGGTCTTCGCACAACTTTATTGCCACGTCTTTAGCAAACTGAAGTGAACGAAAAAGTGAAAAATTTATACACCAGAATGTCGTGAGCGATGTATCGGTCCATCGCATGATAAGTGGCGTAGCAAAAATAACTTCTTTTCGTACCTACTATTTCGGCTTAGCGCGTATTTGTAATTTGTTGTGGTTGGCTTCAGGCATCGGTCAACCATTAACGAACAGTGGTGGGAAATAAATATGACGCTCCTAAACTTAGCTTAGCCGATTTTAATGAAATTTTACAAACACAAGAGAAGGTTTGACGAACTTTATTCCTAAGATAGGGCACTTCAGATGTAAGACGGGTGGAAACCTAAAGTGGTGTGATAATTTTGCTCGAAACTTTTGCCAAACTTGAATTATTTGTTTACTTTCATCTCCAGGAAACAAGGTATATATCATTAAATGCGCCAAAAATGCAACACACAGAAGAAAGCTTTTAAGGAGTCCCGGTGGTCTAAAATTTTCAAAAAATCGTTTTGATATTTCGAAAGTTTAGGCTTTTAAGAACATACTGTCAAATTTTTGGAAGGATATTCCCGGTATTTTCGATTCTCCAGCCGTTTTAGCAGGTGCAATCAGATGGCAATTCTCAACCTTCGCACTGTCCTCCTGGTCCAGAATCGTGGTGCAAATGGCGCCAGAGTGAAGCTGCAGGTACTTTAGATATGAGCATCCACCTGCTCTAGACGATGATGCACAAGAAATATTAAAACCCATCCACGAGGAATTAACAACAAATGATTTATTGAAAAGGTGTATTGATAGTAATAAGCAGAACAATAATGAGAGTTTCAGTCCTTGTGTCTGGCAGCTTGTCGGCAAAAAAATAACTGATATTGCCACTTATATTTCTGCCTGCACATTTAATGAAGAATACGCCGCTGTTTTGAAAATTATGGAGGTCATGGGTATCACCATCGGACCACAAGCGGAGCAACTCGCACGAGACAGCGACGCGCGTCGAATATATACAGCCAACCGTTGAAGTACTGATGACCCAAAAGAAGCTCGAACAGCGCGAAAAAGTCAGAGGCATGAAGAATCATTGGAGTACGAAGAAACAGAAGGAGTTCTGTAAGGTGCTGGAATCGCTGATTAACTGTAAGTATTACAAATTTTAGAAATTTTTTAAAAATATCCACTCTCAAAACTTTAAACTCAATTATCTCAAAACTACTTCTTTCGGCCAGGTGCTGTCAAAAAAAAAAAAAAAAAAAAATTATTCAACTGAATCGTCTGAAATTTTAATATGTTGTTCACAACATCAATGGCTATCGCCCGTACTAGAATCATATTATCATTTCAATTATTTCGTATTTTTTTGATTAAAAAAAACTGGAAACACGCCGATTTTTAGAGTGTCAAATTCAAAACCGCGCCATTTTGCCATTTTTTTTTATTTTTGTACGGGACATAGCTACAGTCATACTGATTAATATTTTTTTTGGTTTTTATGTTTCAGATAAATAAAAGAGCCAAAATTGACAACACGGTCCAGGTCCAGGTCCAAAGTAAAAAAAAAATTCCTGAAAATACCCTAAATTTTCGTGCTCTAGATCACCGGGACCCCTTAAAGTACTAAATGCGTTCCATGATCTTTTAAGCCCGTTGACCCATGTCTGTCAATCTACCTATCTGGTTGACTGGCAGAATGACAGACACAATAACTCAGAACTCCCCCACAACATCCTCAAATTAGTTTTATTTATATTTAATGCTATACTTCGAATTGGATACTTTCCTCAATCATGGAAGCTGTCTGAAATAATAATAATAATCACAACACCTGGAAAGGAACTGTTATAATTATACATCCTATCGACCCATAAGTTTACTCTCTATTTCATCTAAACCTTTTGAAAAGATCTTTCTCCAAATTTTGTACCCCCATATTGAAGCAAAAGTCTTGAACGATAGAACAAGTATACCGTATAGTAACCCAGATCAGAAAAACATTCAAAGATCGGAAATATTGCTCAGCTCTCTTTATAGACATCTCCAAAGCCTTTGATAAAGTGTGGCATGAAGGCCTTATTCACAAAATAGTCTCTTTTCTACCGGCAAATACCCATAAGCTCCTGGAGAGCTCTCTGAAGGATCGATCTTTTGTAGTAAAATCTAAAGACTCTGTTTCAACTGAAAGAAAAGTTTCAGCAGGAGTTCCACAGGGCAGTATACTAGGCCGGCCCTATACTATGCACCATCTACACCTCTGACATGCCTGTTCATTCCCTAATTCAAACTTCAACTTTCGCTGATGACACTGCATTCATGAGCACTAACACTTGCCCATTAATGGCTTCTTGAAAACTGTAGTCTCATATACACACATTAGAATCTTGGCTCGGAAAGTGGAAGATAAAAGTAAATGCCACTAAGAGTATACAGGTTACATTCTCTCTTAGACAGAACAACTGCCCAGCCCTCACTATTTACGGTAGCACCATACCCGTTCATAACCATGTGAAATATTTGGGTATTCATCTTGATCGACGTCTCACCTGGGAAAATCACATTGACTCAAAAATCACACAATTGAAATTAAAAATGGCTCAACTCCACTGGCTTATTGACTCCCAGTCTACTCTCAGTTTAGAAAATAAAATCACCATCTACAAAACCATATTGAAGCCAATATGGACATACGGCATCCAATTGTGGGGAACGGCATCGGCTTCTAACATAAATAAGCTACAGAGAAGACAATCAAGAATACTGCGCCAAATTTGTGGTACCCCATGGTATATTAGGAATGATAACATACACAAGGATTTAAACATTCCTTGCATTTGCGAGGAAATAAAAAAATTAAGCAGGTCATATATATTGAAGTCGTCCTCCCACTCAAACCCACTCGCTCAAAACCTTCAACATTTTTCCGGTCATATACGGCTAGGAAGAAAGGACATGCTAGACTTGGTCCGATGATAAAAAGTTCGGCTCACCTAAAATAAGATCCGGCAATGGCAGGATACTTTAGTTTAAGATAGGATTAAGATTTGAATACTTATTGTAAATTTCAAAAGAAAGATTCAATAAAGAAAATGACAAAAAAAAGTAACTAACACAAATCCTAATGGAACTTTTTTAAACTTTTCACAGTTCAATATTTGACAAATCGAAGTCGGATATTGCAAATGGGCCATATCCACCACTCCTTCAGTTTGTATCAGAGAAATATCGATCAAGTAACCACATCCTTCTGGTACCGCCCATACAAATAATCGACTTATATATCATACTAGCTGACCCGGCAAACGTTGTTTTGCCTTCAAAATGTTAACGTGGTAAAAAAAATTAATTCCAAAAATCTCATCTCCAGCGCCATCTATCACTTCAAATAAAACCTTTTAAACCTTCCGGAATACTCTACCAATAATTTAAGACCAAAATGACCCAAATCGGTCCAACCGTTCTCGAGCTTTAGTGAGACTAACGCACAGCAATTGATTTTTATATATATAGAAATAACTCATATATTCTTACCTCTATATCTTCTAATCCATTTTACCAAATTCAATGAAATTTGGCATATATCGTATCATGCTTTTTGTAATATACTCGTACGTTTTGTAAAGGAAAATGTGAGATGTTGCCAACATAACCAGAATATCATCATCGGACATGTTAAATTTTTGTTTAAATATTTTTTTTTTTAAAAAGTTAATCTTATTGTCTGTAAGCGTAAACATTTTAAATATGATGCTTTTCTTTGTTTTCGAAATATTACATGCTAAAACTTTTATAATAGTTTTTATTACTCTTTGCTACTGGTTATGCAATTACGTAGTCGTTATTGCTAAATTTCCGTTATCAATGCTGAAAAATATACAAATTATACGACTAACGAAATCTTGCCAAACCTTTTGGTGATAAAATCATGTACATTGAGAAAATGTGTATTTACTGAAGAGCGCCCACAGCAATTATTGTTCTGCCTAATTAAAATTCGTATCAGTTTATGAAATTAGTTTCGATTAGATGTGAACCTCTCACGTTTGGAAGCAAACACAGCAAAATTACAGACCAGTGACGATAGAATGAATGGTAATGATTAAACTGTCAAATATTTTTAATTAGACTCTCACTCTCAACGAGGCCGTCATTTATGGGTGACTGGAAACTGGAATCTCTAGTAAAACATTTCTCAGTGATTTTGACACAATTTATTTCCATAGAGATAGTGGTACATTCGCTGCTAGTGATTGCTTGTCATAACAATTATATAGTGTAAAACTTTTACACTTTAAGAAAATGCACACTCATTTGCCATTCCGTTCTGAAGTGTTGAAAGTATCAAATGTACTGCAAGGTACCAATCAATAGCTTCAAAACTATATAAAAACAATTGATATATGCAACGGGCTATCCATTTTTCGCCTTCAAAAGCTATGATTTCGATATAACTTTACATTATATTGCATTATAATGCTTGGACCTTGTCATTATGAAATACAATGCCATTTGAATGATCGCCTTCGGATTACTTGCAGCAGTAAATCATTTTGAGGTAGTTTTCGAATACCTTTTCGCACATTTCGGGCAATACGTTTGGGGATTATCCGCGTAAACACGGTCTTTGACAAAGCCCCACAGAAAAGTCTAACGACTTCAAATCGCATGATCTTGCTATTCAATTGACGTCGTCAAAACGTGAAATTACGCTTTCTGGAAACTTTTCATGCAATAATAAATAACACTTCAGATGACAGTATTTAACAGCTGACAGTCTTGCCAGCAGATTCTCCCCGAGTGGAGTGAAATCTAGTTCGGCTTTAATATTGAATGGACTGAGACCTTTCAAATGGAAATATTGAATTACATAACGGTAAGCAATTTTTTTTATGTTTACAAACTCACTGAAATCTTTTAGTTTTGATGATCCAAATAAAAATACTAAACAACGTGGCGCCTTAAAACTTAAAACATATGTTTTGTAAGGTTGCCACTTTTCACCAAAATAATTTTTTTCAAACTATTGGCACAATCAAGTGACTAGCGTTAAGTCGCCTAGTTTTGGGACCATCCTCGTATATCCAATGATTATTCGCGAGAATTTTTTAGCAAATTTTTTAATGGTTTTGTTATTTTTATACACTGTCACTTTATTGCCGGCCATAAAGAAATAAAATATTTTTTTTTTAGATTGCTGCTTTGAGAGTTAGCGGAGGGAATGGGACAGGTAATCAGACATGAAAATGCATATTAATTGGGGCTAAGTGGGCAAAATGATTAAATCCGTTGCAAAATTTAGGAATAATGCTGTTTAATTTAAACTTTTTGTGTTGAAAGGAAAAGATACAGAAGAGAGTCATTGTTGTTATTGGGTAAATTATATATTTATACGATTAGTACATTAAATGTGCACTCAAAATTTTAATTGTGTTTGCGAAAATATCGGGCTTTTCAACGAGAGATAGACAAAAAAAAAGTTAATGGCGGAATTGATCGATTTCGCATTGCAACGATCTTCGTCGCTATTATTATTAGCGACTACTGCGATACTGATGTTTATTTTTTCGTTTCTTTCTTTGACATTTTTTTTATTAATGAGCTTTCTATACGTCTACTCGTATTTTGCACTACGCACACGTTAGATTATATTGGAATCACGGAGAGTATCGGCGGCTGCTGAGATGATGAGGGTTGAGTTTGCAAATAATAAATCGTCAACAAAAAAGAGAAGCTTTAGTATAAAGACGTAAAGATATAAACCCAAAACTCGGGTCAGTGTGGACGTGAGTGTAACGTTTCAAATGTTAACCTCCCTACCCTGCTGATTCTTTATCTCTTAAACTTTGTTAAGGTCATTTATTTATAGTTACTAACTATGGCGTTTGCTACGTACAACTCATTCATGAAATCAGTAAAACCATGTAAAAAATCAACTTTGCTTGCCAAATATCTCAGATAATTTACGTTTAATTGTACTTTAATGATTTGCGAGAGAAGAAAATATTGGCAAATAACGTATTCTCGATCGGCATGATTTGAAACAATATATTTGTAATCACAAAAGCGTGCACTGATAATCTCGCCTTAAGTGCTTTGATAGTAATTTCTTGAACATAATTTTGTTTATGGTATCATCTAGTTTCTTTTTGTTTAAAAACCCATTAGAGTCTGCCATAGAAATTTATGAACACTCTTGGAATTTATATTTACCTATTCAATTGAATTGTTCGATTTTGACGCAAATGTCTGATAAATCACAAAAGTATTTCAAAATCTAATCTATCCCTCTCTCTGGTCTTATGATTAACAAATGATTACGATTTATTAAAGATATTCTAAAGTGCAGCTCATATATCATTGCAAAACGGCAAAAAATTTTAATCTAACGCATACTTTTAAAGTGTATAAGTCAAATTAGTGTATAACAAAGCGGGCTACATTTTTGACATTTTTGAAATGAAAAAAAGAGATAACACAAAGACTGATATTAAGTCTAAAATTTAATGGGGAATATTTGTTACAATCCAGATACATAAATTGCGTTCGACATTTCTATGGAAAAATGTCAAACAACGTAGAACTACATTGTATTGAAGAAGTTTCCAGTATGTGTGCGAACAGAAAAATTAATTAAATGTAACAAAATTTCGTTACTTAGCAAAGGACAATGCATTAAAATATTTTGAAATTTTTCAAAAGTGTGAAAAAAAACTCAGTGAAATATTTCGTAATTAAAGAAATGATGTAAAAACATTGGACTAATTTTAACCTGGAAAGGAAACCACGTTATTCTTTATATAAATACGTACATATTGAGCTTTTTTTTTGGTTTTGTATAAGATGTATTAAAAATAAATCCATTATTTTGGTATGACATTATAGGTTTTATATAGCATAATTAGATTGAGCCGATTTAGGTGAAATATGCGTAGTTTTGTTTGATAATATGTTGCCATTTTGAAGGTATGCTTCTTTTATAGAACCTCTTGTCCCCATTGGCAAAAAACTGGGAGAGTTGATTTTAACAAGATTCTTTCGAGATGCATTTTTCACTACCAAAATCATTCGTCATAGGCAGGAGCAGATGGTAATCGTTTGATCCGAACATTAAGGTGGATAGATAGGAATCTTCCAGCCAATCTTCTAGCGTATCACGATTGGTGTACATGCTCTGGCGTTATCTTGATGGAACAGAATTCCTTTTCTATTGGCTAAAGCTGGTCACTTTTGGGCGAATGCTTTTTTCAGATGAAACAATTGTTCGCAGTTAAAGTTCGAATTAGGAATTGGACCGTAGGGGAGCGGTCATATTAGGTTATTCCCTGCCAATCTGGTCAAATACACAACAAAATTTTCCTGATCGTCAAGTTTGGTTCATCCACTGTTTGCGCCGGCTCACTACTATTCGACCACCACCGTTTTCACTTGTTGTTGACACAACTGTCGCACCTTTTTTAAGCCCATCACCATCCACTTCAGAAATGGATCGTTTTCGTTGCGATTTAGTAGAGATTTTCAGATCAATATTTTATTTATGAGGCTTCTTTGCGCCAACTCATTTGGCATCTAATACATTGAGCTTCATTTTGTCTCAATTGTGCAATATTCAACTCCTGGGTAAGCGGAACAATGCTTTCATAATTGTCAAATTTTTGCGATTTCGATTATTTTGTCTAAATTTTCGATAATTGGCCTTTCAGAGCGTAGTGTATATATAAAATTAAAATCACAGGAGCGGAATTGATAAAACTCAAGTTCCGCTTGATTGGCAGTTATATTATCAAGACCTTAAACACTACTATTTCCAGCTGCTATGCTTGCGCTTTCGACTTTGTTAAATAAAATCCCAAAAATATGGCGTAATTTCTCTTTGCTGGTATCCATTGCCGATTCAGGCTCAAAGAAAATTGTTATTCAAGCAACCACAAAACTGTCGGAGTATTTTTTTTTTTGAGAGCAAATCTCACCTCTCTAATGCCATCTAGCGTAACCCGACCATACTAAAGAACGCGAGATGCACACTACTAAAAGTTCTATTGGAAAAAATAATTTACTTTGTTTTATATTTATATCAAGTACTATATTTTATGGGTCATACAGAAAGTTGGTACAGAAATTTCAGTAGGATAAACTGATCCGTATATGCCTTCATCGAAAGCCCCATGTTGAACGTAAGCGGTTGATCGCTATGTTCTTATCAAAAAATGCTCTAAACGAAAGAAAATATTGAAAAAAAAAATTCCGCTTTAAAATTACAGATGGTGCGCTGATTTTTACCAAACAGGCCAATTTGTATGTGTGGTGCAATAATCTGGGTGTCAATACAGCCTAATTTCGTTTATAGAGTTAAGTTTACTAATGCTAAAAGCGTGCTAAATACAGTTAATCTAGGAACACATGACTTAAATTAGTTAATTTGCTACACGCAGAAAAGAAAAATGAGTCAATAAAAATTTGTTTGTGACATATATTTGCGGACAACGAAAAACTTTCCTAACAAACTAATATTTCGTTTATTGCAAAATGTCATATTCTTTGCCGCAAAAGATGTATTGTTGCATCAAACTATGGTATAGTTTTTATAGGAAACAGGGGACGTTTGCGAAAAATATTTATTTATTTTATCGCAAAAGTAAATAAAAATATTGGATGTTATTAGATATAAGTTTTATTAATAAAATATATGTACGTTTTTAATAATCTTGTGTGTGTATTACAAATACTATCGTTTTTTTATAATTATTTACATATAATTCAATGTCATTGACCCCAAAATAATCTTTACCTAATTAAAGTTAAAAAAAATTAATCTTTATGAAAAACATGTGTTTAACATGCTTTTACCTTGATCAAAATCCAGGTGGTTTTTAACTGCTATTGCTAACTTTGAGCATCCCGAAATCAGTCCAGAAGATGCCAGTGATGTCCACTAGTTTTTGTATGCGTCATTTATAAACATTTCAAATTCTTCACATTCACAACCACTTTTTTCGACTTTACATCCCCGGCGCTTGTGACAACCTAAAAAAAGAAGAAAATGTTTCTTTGCTACTCAACGCGTCGAAGTCGCTTTCTACTTTTTTCTATCCTCTCTCTTACAGGATACTTTCTCACTCTCTCTCACCGTTTGAATGCTGATCAACACCATTCTATTATTCAGATCATATCGAAATTTCTTTCATATTCGAAATGCTCCTAGCGCTCCAACAATTTACCGAGTGGTTCAGCGTTTTGGGCAACAAGGGGCAGCCTGTGATCTTCCGCGTGCTGGAAGACCTCGTGCAGTTCGAAAACCCCGAAACTTCCACCAGGCGACGTTCTCAGCAGTTAGAGATGTCTAGGCGATCTTTTCGAAGAATATTATTATATTATTTACATATGTTACATCTTTTCCCATATAAGATGCAATTGGTTGACGAGTTAAAACCAAATGATGCACAAGAACGCATTCAATATAGTCGCTGTTAACGTTACTTATGCACCACCCTACACTGAAAATTTTTTTTTTTTTTAAATGTTATGAATTCCTTCATTAACACAATGAAATTCTTCATTAATTTTCAACCAAAGAAACATTTCATTGGATCTATGAAACGAATTTATAGATTTTATGAAACTGAAACTTCATTGGATTTATGAAATCCTTTATAGAATTAATGAAGTTTTTTCATGGGACATCTTCATAGAACTTATGAAATCTTTCAATATAATAATGAAATATTTTCATTGCATTTATGAAAATTAGTTCATAACATTTATGAAATTTGTTCATTACATTTATGAAATTTGTTCATACAATGTCATCAAATTAATGATTATTTTTCATAAAATCTATGAAATGTTTCATAAGAACAATGAACATGTTCATTGGATCTATGAAGTCACTTTTATGAAACTTTTAATGAAGAAGTTTCATACAGCTAATGAAAAAGTTTCATTAATCCAATGAAGTCAAGTTAACGCAACTTTTTAATGAAGCCGTTTCATAAATTCATAACTTTTTTATGCAACTTTTTCAAAATATTAATGAAATTTATGAAAAACTTCATTGGATTAATGAAGAATTTTTAATGAAAAATGTTTCATTAATATTATGGAGAAAATTTTTTCTGTGTATATAGCAATTTCCATACGAATTATCTAATGCAAGCCATATTCCAAGGTTCATCTCATCAATTCAATAGCAGAAAATTCAACATAATTGAGTACTCATCAGGCTTGTAGTTAACTTAGTTGTACGAATGAAAATGGACTTCATAGCCATGCCCCTTTAGGGACAACATGTACGAGTACAAGATGACCGATTTCGCAAAAAACGGCATATCTTTATATATATAATTTTACTGTACGGGCGTTGTCAGTGAACTCCTCCTAAACGGCTGGACCGCTTTGCATAAATTTTTGTATATGCATCTGGGTGGTGCCCGGGATGCTTTAGATTTACAATTCGGTCCAATTGGACAAAGGGGCGTGGTACCTCCCATACAAACAAAAAATTAAAAATCACTTATTTCTGCTCCTGCTTACGGTATTTGAACAAAATTTGGTGCGTGGGTTTGGTGTACATATCTTAAGTGCTACTGCAAATATGGGCGGGATAGGACAATGGGGCGTGGTACTTTCCATACAAACCATAAATTAAATATCCAATAGTTTTGCTCCTGTTTACGGTATTTGAACAAAATTTGGTACATCGGTTTGGTGTACATATCTTAAGTGCTGCTGCAAATATGGGCGGGATTGGACAATGGGGAGTGGTACCTCCTATACAAACCACAAATTAAAAAGCAACTATTTCTGCTCCTGCTAACGGTATTTAAACAGAATTTTGTATTTCGGTTGAGTGAACATATTTTAAGTTCTTCTGCAAATATAGGCGTTTCTTATTATAATAGACCGATTGGCATGAAACATTTCCAATAAAAATAAAATTTGAAGGCAAAGCAACGTTTGCCGGGTCGGCTAGTATTTTTCAGAAATATATAGTTTCGATTAGTTTATTGTGCTTTAGTTTCGATTACTTTTCATTAAGAACGATGTAATGTAATGTGCCACGCCTCTTCTGGCATCTCTTGTACTTTTCCACAAATGTAAAAAGATGTTGTTTTAAAAACATGTGTAGGTTTGTTCAAATGGTTGAAATTTCTGTATTTGTTAACCTAGAAATTTTATTGGATGTGTAACAGATCCAAAAAAGAATAGTTCCAGAAATTTGATTGTTCTTTTGGCGAGAAGTAGAATGTGGCCAATATAATCAGACGGTCATGGAGGCAGACTTACAGTATTTCATTTTTCATTTTCAAAATGTTTTTCTGACATTTTCATAGTTTTTCTATCAGAAATTCTGCAAAATGCCACCGAATAACATCAGTTCATGTAAAGGTGTCGATCTACACATCGAAATGCGATTGCAGCTGTTGTGACAACGATTTTGAACTTACTTTAAATTAAAGCTCATTACTACGAAATTGAATTGTTCATTTGTTGTATTTTATTTAGGATAAAAGCTTATATTTTAATAGTAAAAATCTAAAATATAATTAAGTAAATATAATGTTGGCTTTTTCTTTTTGTTCGAATATGAGAAAACATCATATAACAACATATTAGCTCTAAATATAAAACTTAATTTAAATAATATTTACAATTATGAAAATGAAACAAAAAATAAGTGAAGGGCAATAGACAAAAATCGCCAACGAGGACTGAGATATACTTTTTCAAAGCAATTTGAAAAAGGTTAAACCAGAGACAATTCTTTAAAACGAATAAAAAACATTTAATGTCTTATTTGGAAAAGAAACAAAAAAATAGGATTTTTTTGTCTACAGCAGAATTCGAATCGATAAAAAAATAATTCTGACAAAAAATTACATTATATCGAATTAAACGCTACAATTTTTATTTAATAATATCTTAGTTGTTCTTTAGTCAGTAATATTTTATTTTTTTATAGTTTTACTTTTTTACTTTAACCATTTGCCTCTTTAATCCAATATTTGGTTTTTTATTGCCAATATTTCATAATTTCTCATAAAGGCGATTTCGTCCATTTTTCAAATTTCGCAATTTTACCCAGCGGCTTCTAATTTTACAATTCTTAATAAAAACTACAACTTATAATTAGGATTTAAACTTATGCAAAACAAAAAAAATGTTAATATCAATAACAGAATCAACCACATTTTTAAATAGATTTTTCATTTCTCTTTTTTTTTCCTTTTCTTTTTTCATTTGCTTATAAGTAATCACAGGAAGTGCAGCAAGGTTTGTGCTATTTTACGCCTTATACTTCGACTGGCATTATAAGTTTCTTCTTAATATATTTGGAATATTTATAGATAACATTTTAGATTCTTAATGAAATAGCCTTCTTTTCAATGTACGGCAAGTAGTACGCTTATCTAATTGCTTTGAATTGTTTAAGTAAACCAGCCTTATTTTGTTTTAAAACTAAGTATAACTTAAAAGGATTCATAAAATGACGTTATAAAAAGAAAATTGCTGCTTTAAAATTATGGGTAGTGGAGGCATTC